>CM018695.1:50218400-50752808 GCA_009363875.1 Mikania micrantha | reverse complement strand
CGTAACAGCTGGCATGGACTAGGAAGATAGAGTCTCATGCATTTCTTTCACTATGATTATTTAAATCTGAATATTTTAGTACTTTGAATTGTAATGTTTTGATTTACAAACTGTTTATGGTTTTTAAACGCTTCCGCACTTTTGTAACTCTGGTTATTATGTGTTTTATAAAGACCAACGTCATGTTTTTGAAATTCATATAGAGGTCTTCGCTATGTCTAAATCTGAGATCCTGGTTTGTCACGTTCCCAAACGGTATTATTCCGTTAGTTTGGAATTGGGGGTGTGACAGATTGGTATCAGAGACATTGGTTATAGCGAACTAGGTTTGCATTTGTAGGCCTAGACTATGACTGTTAGACATTAGACACACATGTTTACACATACTGCTTAGAAATTACATATGACATTATGTAATTGACTTGCTTACGTATTCCATGGGCACTCTGCACTTACATATGATATTTATGTAACAGGCATGGCTTCATCATCAGTTCCTTATGTTATCATTGATGATTCCGAGGACGAGGAGCCGATGGTTCCGGCACCACCATCATCACACCACCACCACCCCATTCCCATCACCTCCACCATATGAGATGGAGGACTCCGATCCAGAGGAGGATCCGGAGGAAGACCGGAGGAGGATCCGAGGAGGATCCAGACGAGGATCCTGATGAGGATCCAGAGGAGGATCCAGAGGAGGATCCAGATGAGGATCCAGTTGAGGACCCGGATGAAGATCCGGAGGAGGCACCATGGGTGAATACCCAGGGACTCTATGCTGCAGGACCATCTACACATCCACCACCCGTACTGGATACTCCTGAGCCTAAGAGGCGAAGGACTGACGCCGAGGAGGTCGCCAAGTTGCGCGAGGACTTGGATGAGACAGAAGACAAGCTTATACAGAGATCTCAGGAGTTATGGGATGCCATTGAGAGGCAGGATGAGCTTGCCCAACTGGTTCATGACATGCGAGATGAGATGTGGAACATGATTGGTCGTCTAGAGGAGTCAGAGAACCGAGCCGAGATCTTGGAGTGCAGGATTGAAGCTTTGGAGGATTTGGTGGTAGTTGAGAATGAGGAACAGTGAGGATGAGGATGAGGAGGAGGAACCAGCACCAGTTGCTGAGTCCGATCCTGAATCCACCGTTGAGGACGACTGATTATTTTTCTTTTATTTCTGTTTTGTTTAAACTTATTAGGAACGGGTTTGTGTTCCTACATTAGTAGTTGGAAATTTTGTATTTCATTTCAAAAATATTGTTACTCAAAGAAAGTATTCTATTTATGGAAGAATTATTGTTTGTTTACAACAACTGTGTTGATTATATTACATGTTGTGTTTGTTTTTTCACTTACACATGTTAACATTGGATTTTTGACTTCGTGCTAACACTTCTATAAAAATAGGAAACTGATGGCTGAGGGAAACGTACATATGACTGTTGCTGAGCTCAATGAGCTCATCAACAACAGAGTCGCAGAGGCTATTGCACAGTATGCTCAGACACACACACACAGGGCCACAGGGTCCAGCTGGGGGGTTGGTTAACCCACAAGTCTGCACGTTCAAGATGTTCTTGGACTGCAAACCACACAACTTCAAGGGGTCGAGGGGGCCATAGGACTTCTCCGATGGATTGAAAAGGCAGAGTCTGTGTTCGAGATGTGCAACTGCCCTGATGACAGCAAGGTGAAATTTGCTACTGGACGTTGGAGGGTCCAGCACTGACTTGTGGAACTCCAATGTTCAGACTCTGGGGTTGGGAGAAGCAAATGCGGTGACCTGGAACAACTTCAAAACTTTACTGCAAGAGGAGTACTGTCCTCGCAGTGAAATGCAAAATTGGAAGAAGAATATTGGCACCTCAAGATGGAGGGGTCAAATATTGAGGAATACACGACCAGATCGCATGAACTGGCCAGACTGCTACCACACATGGCTACTCCAGCCGTAATTAAGTGATTGAAGGTAACATTGGAGGACTAGTGCCTCAGATTCAAGGTTTGGTGACTTCAGCAAATCCCACCACTATCCAACAAGCTGTTCGTCTAGCGCATCAGCTTACTGATCAGGCAGTGTTACAGGGAACCCTGCCTAAGCGAACATCTGCTACCAAGGTAGGAGATCAACAAGAGAAAGTGGGACAGTAACAACTTCAAGGGTAACACCAACAGCAGAACAGGGCAGGACTCAAACAAGTCCTTCATAATTCCAACATGCCAACACATCATCAGTCAACAATCATCATCACTATATTGGTAAGCACCCCAAGTGTAACAAGTGTGGTTACCATCATGCGGGTAACCAATGTGACAGAGCTAAGTGCCAGAGGTGTGGCAAGGTTGGGCATGCGGCTAAGGATTGTCGCGGAGAGCTGCAGAACAATAATAACAACCAGAATAACAATCAAAACAACGCGCAGAAAGGTTGTTTTGAGTGCGGCAAGATGGGCCATTTCAAGAAAGATTGCCCACAACTTAAGAAAGGCGGGGACAACAATGGTAATGGTAATGGGAATGGCAACGGTAATGGCACCAACAACAACAACAACAATACAACAACAACAAGGTGCTAGAGGCAGGGCGTTTTGTGATAGGAGGACGTCAAGCGCGGGAGGATCCCAACATTGTTACGGGTACGTTCCTCTTAAATAATCACTATGCCTCTATGTTATTTGACACCGGGCCGGTGCCAGAGTTTTGTATCTATTCACTTGCTAAGTCACTAATGTTTGTCCCACTGCCTTAGATAGCCCCTATACTGTGGAGTTAGCGGATGGTAAGTTGATTGTAGAAAAACATTTATAAGGGATGTATTCTTGATTTGATGGGTCAGACATTAGAGATTGATTTGATGCCTATTGCCTTAGGCAGTTTTGATGTAGTTATTGGCATGGACTGGTTTTCCAAAAACCAGGCTGAAATAGTAGTGCCATGAAAAGATTGTTCGTATACCTCTTACAAACGAGAGACACTGTATGTACAAGGTGAAAAGATCAGTAGCCACTGCGTCTCATATCTTGTATGAAAGCACACAAATGTCTGCGGAAAGGTCATACGGCAGTTATAGCACTTATAACTGAAAAGCCGTAGCTGAGAAGAAACTTGAAGATATACCTATAGTTTGTGAATTTCCAGAGGTGTTTCCAGAAGACTTGCCGGGATTACCGCCTGT
Source organism: Mikania micrantha (assembly GCA_009363875.1). NCBI lineage: Eukaryota > Viridiplantae > Streptophyta > Magnoliopsida > Asterales > Asteraceae > Mikania > Mikania micrantha. The sequence continues at coordinate 50,749,622 of CM018695.1, read as the reverse complement.
GAGACAGGTGGATTCCGAATCGATCTTACACCAGACGCAGCACCGATAGCTAGGGCCCTTATCGACTTGCACCGTCAGAAATGCAAGAGTTATCCACACAATTGCAAGAGTTGTTGGATAAGGGTTTCATACGACCTAGTTTTTCACCGTGGGGAGCTCCAGTATTGTTTGTAAAGAAGAAGACGGGGGACTTTTCGTATGTGTATTGATTACCGGGAATTGAACAAGGTTACTATCAAGAACCGGTATCCGTTACCAGGATTGACGATCTGTTCGATCAGTTGCAAGGTTCGAGTTACTACTCGAAGATTGATCTCAGGTCGGGTTATCATCAACTAAGAGTTCAGGAGGAGGATATCCGAAGACAGCATTCAGGACAAGATATGGCCATTATGAGTTCTTGGTCATGCCATTTGGGTTGACAAACGCTCCAGCTGTATTCATGGATCTCATGAATCGTGTTTGTAAACCTTATCTTGATAAGTTTGTCATTGTTTTCATTGATGACATTCTCATTTATTCAAGTCTGAGGAGGAACATGCTGAACATCTTCGATTTACTACTAGAGCTATGAAACAAGAACAATTGTATGCAAAGTTCTCGAAATGTGATTTCTGGATGCGAGAAGTACAGTTTTTGGGGCATATTGTTAATGAAAAGGGCATACATGTTGATCCAGCGAAGATTGAAGCGATTAAGAATTGGAAGCACCAAAGACCCCTACTGAGGTGCGACAATTCCTTGGTTTGGCGGGTTATTATCGACGATTCATTGAAGGTTTCTCAAAGATCGCTCAACACTTACAGCTCTTACGCACAAGGAACAAAGTATAACTGGACTGATAAACAGGAAGCTGCATTTCAGTTATTGAAACAGAAGCTTTGCAGCGCACCGATTCTGTCCTTACCGGAAGGAACGGAAGACTTTGCGGTGTATTGTGACGCATCTGGACAGGGTTTGGGATGTGTGTTGATGCAACGGGATAAAGTGATCGCTTATGCTTCCAGACAACTAAGAACACACGAAAAGAATTACACTACTCATGACTTGGAGTTAGGAGCAGTGGTTTTTTGCTTTGAAGATTTGGAGACATTACTTGTATGGAACTAAGTGTACTTTTATACTGATCATAAGAGTTTGCAACATATCTTTGATCAGAAGGAGCTTAACATGAGACAACGACGATGGGTTGAGTTGTTGAATGATTATGAGTGTTGCGATTAAGTATCACCCGGGAAAGGCTAATGTCGTAGCTGATGCTTTGAGCAGAAAAGATACAACGGGAACAAAACGGGTTCGTGCACTTATGATGACAATACATACTGATTTACCTGACAAGGTACTAGTGCTCAGATTGAGGCTTTGAAAACGGAAAACTTAGTACCGGAATCTTTACGAGGAATGGAAGAACAATTGAATGTTAAACTGATGGAATTCGTTATTTTCATTGATCGAATGTGGATACCTTTGTATGGAGGTTTAAGGGAACTCGTGATGGACGAAGCACACAAGTCTAGATATTCAGTCCATCCGGGATCAGACAGAGTACCATGACTTGAAGGCACTGTATTGGTGGCCTCACATGAAAGCTGATATTGCTAAGTACGTTAGCAAATGTTTGACTTGTTCGAAAGTCAAAGTTGAATATCAGAAACCATCTGGTTTACTGCAACAACCAGAGATACCGATGTGGAAGTGGGAACAGATTTCGATGGATTTTATTACTAAGTTACCACGTACACCGAGTGGTTGTGATACGATATGGGTAATTGTCGATCGATTAACGAAATCTGCACACTTCTTAGCAATCAAGGAAACTGATAAGATGGAGAAACTGACTCGCATTTACATCAAGGAAGTAGTAGCACGGCATGGCGTGCCAATCTCTATCATATCTGATCGGGATGCCCGATTTACTTCCAACTTTTGGAAATCTCTTCATAAGTCATTGGGGACTCGCTTGGATATGAGTACCGCCTATCATCCACAGACCGACGGTCAAAAGTGAACGTACGATTCAAACGCTCGAGGATATGTTACGAGCTTGTGTAATTGACTTTGGTGACAGCTGGGAGAATCATTTACCGTTGGTGGAATTCTCTTACAATAATAGTTATCATACAAGTATTCAAGCAGCACCGTTTGAAGCTTTGTATGGTCGCAAATGTCGTTCACCAGTTTGCTGGGCTGGAGATTGGAGAACGTCAGATAAAGGTCCTCTGAACTGGTGCACGAGACGACAGAGAAAATATTTCAAAATCCGGAACCGTATGGCAGCGGCTCGGGATCGCCAAAGAGTTATGCAGATAAACGTCGCAATCCGTTGGAATTTCAAGTAGGAGACCGAGTCTTCTAAAGGTATCACCTTGGAAAGGTGTGATACGATTCGGCAAGCGCGGCAAGCTTTAGTCCACGTTACGTAGGACCTTTTGAGATTCTGAAAAGGATTGGTCCGGTTGCGTACCAACTCAAACTCCGTATGAATCAGTGGTGAGTTCATGATGTTTTTCATGTGTCGAACTTAAAGAAATGTCTGTTCTTTGCTGACGAGACATTGATCGTACCATTGGAAGAAATACAGTAGATGAACAACTGTAGAAACACGCATTTATTGAAGAACCAAGCAGAAATCATGGACCGAGAGGTCAAACAACTGAAGCAAAGCAAGATTCCGATAGTCAAAGTCCGATGGAATTCAAGACGGGGTCCTGAATTCACATGGGAACGGGAAGATCAAATGATGAAGAAATATCCTCATCTATTCAAGACGCTACTGCTAACACTGAGAGCGCACGTTAAATTTCGGGACGAAATTTCCTTCAACAGGGGATGACGTGATGTTTCACACATCAACACTGCAAATTTCAAACTGTAAGCACAAACGTTTTATTTATTCAATTGATTTTGTTACAGATATTTGTGCTACATTACATTTTATATGTTTTTTGTTTTATGTTTATGTGCTACATTTCATATGTTACATGTTATGGTAGTATACATCACGATTGTTTACATACATTTTGCTATGTGCGGGGTTGCATAGTACATTGATTACATACATTTTGCTATGTGCGGGGTTGCATAGTACAAACATTTCAGACACTCACTAGGTAGTGAGGTTACATTTGATTACACATTTTTGCTATGTGCGGGGGTGTGCATAGTACAAACAGTTTCAGACACTCACTATGTGTGAGGTTACACAACACAGTATGATCAAACACAAACAGTCACAGTAGGTGAACTAACTAGTGAACACGCAAAACAGTTACATTGAACGATCACAATTGAGTTGTGATGTTGCAAGCATTAGACTTTGTTGTGAGTACACACAAGCACACAGAATGATCAAATCACTACACTAACGTACACTACGATTTAAACTCGTAAGTAGTTTCCTAACTACTCTTAACACTTGCTAATTTTCGGGACGAAAATTCCTTCACAGGGGGATGATGTGACAATCCGACTTTTCACACTAACCTTGTTAACGGGAGTTGTTCTATATCAATCAGGGCCCAACAAGGCCAATCAAGGCCCAATAAGACCACTGAAGGTCCAACAGGCCCAACAAGGCCAATCAAGGCCCAATAATGCCAATGAAGGCCCAACAAGGCCAATGAAGGCCCAGTAAAACCAAAGAAGATCCAGTAAGGTCAAGGAAGACTCAATAAGATCAATTAAGGCCCAACAAGACAAGTTAGGCCCAAAGGAAACCAAGGAAGGCCCAGTAAGGCCCAATGAGGCCTAAGGTAGGCCCAATGGTATATTGTAAGGCCCAAGTGGTTAGAAGTAGGCCCAATTAGGATTTTTAGGCCAATTGAATTAATTGAGCCCAATAGTATTTAAATTGAACCAATTAGTGACAATTGGGATTTTTTTTGGTGCAACTTTGTAAATCGAAATGTTCGGTAATCAAACAAAATCAGATTAAAGGGATTAGAATTAAGAAAAATCAATTGTTAAGTGCTAAAAGATTAGAGATTAAGATTTATAATTATGTTATGAGTCCAATTTTGACTTTAAAAGTCAAATTTCGTGTAGAATGCATGAAGGAAATTTGAAATGTATTAAATTCGAAGTTGTAATTGCAAAATTATCACCCATAATTCATTGTAATAATGATTATGAACCGTTTACATACGTTTTAATCCATTAGAATTCGAATTAAATGGAATTAAGGATCCAAGAGTTGTAACCGTAGCCCTTTACAACCAAACCTCACAATTCGATTTCGATCATCACAATTAGAGTTACAGAAGTCTTATTCGGCACCCTTAGTATCCTAAACACACAACAATTTCAATCCAGAAGCAGTGATTTCGAAGAATTCGAACAAAGGGCGGCCGAACACCAACTCACAAGTTGATCTCTTTCGATTTGCTATCAAATCAAGTAATTTTTCGTTCCTAAACTTTCTAAACATGCCGATTAAGTAAACCCATATGTTATCGCGGCTTATAACATCACATGGTATGAATCCGAGTTCTTTTTATCATAGAACACGTTTTGGGGATTTCGTATTAAATGGATTTCATATTCAAATTAAACTATATGGTTAGTTTCAGAAAAGGCCGAACAAGGTTATTCTTATAACAATTTCGATTGATGATAGCAAATTGATGGGGCTCTAGTAACTAGGGTTCTTACTAAAACGGTTTTGGGGGTTTTGATTGTTAAGTGGTTAATAATCGAATTGAACTACATAGAAAGTTTCAGAATGGTCCGATTGAACTAAAGCCTAAGTTAATTTGATTTTATAATAGTGAATTATAAGATCTTGTGTTGAATGTGAGTTCGGTTCAAAACCGAACCTAGTTGGGATCAATTAGAACATTTTGATTAAGTTTAGATCAAATTAAAACCATTATTAGGATCGGTTGGATTCAAGGAATAATAGCCCTATGGTTTTAGGTTTGATAGAATTCGAATTCGTGGTCAATTGGGGATTTTTGCTTCGGCTATGATATGGAACAAGAACTAGGCTGGATGAGGATTTAAAAGAATTGATTTTCATATAGTTAACGCGAAACCCTAGCGGGCGTGATGGTTAGATGCTGTGCGTTTGGAGTTGTGGGTCGCGGGTTCGAGTCCCGGCCCAACCGATTTTTTTTATATTTTGATCATTTTGATGTTTTGGTCATAACTTTCTCATACGAACTCCGATTAAGTCCGTTCAAGTTGCGTTGGAACCGTAACGAGAATACGAACGTGTTAGGATGATAAAATTTATATTTTAGTCCGAACACGAAATCGCGTATAATTACGTTTAATTAAATAAAATCAAATGTGATTTTATTTAAACGATTTAAATGGCACGTGTACTTTCGTATGCACAACTTTAGCAAATCTAACATACGTATGTTGATACGTATGTGATTTCAAGCACAAAACGATTATTCGAATAACAATAGGTTATTGTTTAAATCACAGATTCTTCGTAGAGGATTTCTACGCGAGTTCACACATACTTGATCATTCTACTACTATCAAAGGTGCGTACACGGCCCCTTTCTTATTTTAAACTGTTTTGGGGGAGAAACATGTGCAACAACTGATTTTTAGATACATAACACTTGCATGAGTTATCTGTTTACATTATGTGAAAACATATCAACTTGAAAGTCCTTACACACCCTCGAACCGTTTAGTTTGCTGTAATGCAAAGCGTGGTAGTTGGAAATAGATCTATTAGGTTTGACAAACCTCACCTGGTAGATGGGATCTACGCAGGTGTTTGACTGACCAAACACACATTTACTATTGTTGTGATAGACAATAGTGGCAAGGCGAAAACATGCTATAGCATGGCAACTAGTCAGCTTCGGTGTCGAACACGTATGTAAATAGTTATATGACTAGCTATCATGACTGTGCAATTGTGATTATGTTATCTACAACTTGTTATTCAAACTGATGTTTTGAACACTATGATTACTTAAAACCTGTGTTATGCACCAACCTTTGTGTTGACTTGATTTGCATGTTTTCTCAGGACGCTAAGGCGCGCGTAACAGCTGGCATGGACTAGGAAGATAGAGTCTCATGCATTTCTTTCACTATGATTATTTAAATCTGAATATTTTAGTACTTTGAATTGTAATGTTTGATTTACAACTGTTTATGGTTTTTAAACGCTTCCGCACTTTTTGTAAACTCTGGTTATTATGTTGTTTTAAAGACCAACGTATGTTTTTGAAATTCATATAGAGGTCTTCGCTATGTCTAATGATCTGAGATCCTGGTTTGTCACGTTCCCAAACGGTATGATTCCGTTAGTTGGAATTGGGGGTGTGACAACTTGTTTGAGTCTTGTTTCCGGTTCTGCTGAAACGGTTGTTGGTTGAAATTCTTGGTGTTGCTGCTCTCCCACTTCCTTTTGTGGTCTCCCACCTTAGTAGCCGATGTTCTTTTAGGCAGAGTTACCTGTAGCACTGCCTGATCAGTCAGTTGGTGCGCTAACCGAACAGCTTGTTGGATGGTCGTGGGATTTGCAGAAGTGACCAACCCGTGGATTTGAGGCACCAGTCCTCCGATGTACCTCTCTATCCATTTGCTTGCTGGAGTAGCCATATGAGGTAGAAGTCTGGCTAATTCATGAGATCGAGTAGTGTACTCCTCGATGTTTGATCCCTCCATCTTGAGGTGCCAGTATTCTTCCTCTAGTTTTTGCATCTCACTACAAGGACAGTACTCCTCCTGCATTAAAGTTTTGAATCCATTCCAGGTCAAGGCATTAGCCTCACCCAATCCCAAGGTCTGAACATTCGAGTTCCACCAAGTTAATGCTGGACCCTCCAATGTTCCTGTAGCATACTTCACCTTGCTTTCATCAGGACAGTTGCACATCTCAAACACAGATTCCGCCTTTTCAATCCATCGAAGGAGTCCTATGGCCCCCTCCGACCCTTTGAAGTTGTGTGGCTTACAGTCCAAGAACATTTTGAACGTGCATGCCTGTGGGTTAACCAGTCCCCCTGCCGGACCCTGTGGCCCTGTATTGTGTGTCTGAGCGTAGTTCGCGATAGCCTCCGCGACCCTGTTATTGATTAGCTCATTGAGCTCAGCAACTGTCATGTGAACGTTCTCGTTGGCCATTATCTTCCTAGTTAAAAGAAATGTTAGAGCGTTATCAAGATCCAATGTGACATGTGTAAACTAAACAACAAACACAACATGTAATGTATAAATCAACACAACTGTTGGAAATAAATAATAGTTTTTCAATAGATAGAAATTTGATTTGAGTACAATACTTTTGAAATCAAACATAAGTTTTCCAAACATCTAGTGTAGGAACACAACCCGTTCCTAATAAGTTTAAACAAAACAAATCAATCATCCTCGACAGTGGATTCAGGATCAGAATCAACATCTGGTGCTGGTTCTTCCCCTTCCTCCTCTTCATCCTCTTCCTCATTCTTCGAGGCCACCAAATCTTCCAAGGCTTCCAGTCTGCCTTCCAGAATCTCCGCTCGGTTCTCTGAAGATTCAAGACGACCAATCAAATTGATCATCTCATCCCGCATATCGTTGACCAGATGGGCAAGATTATCTTGTCTTTCATTAGCATCCCAGAGTTCCCGAACGTTATACTCGATCCTGTCATTCGCCCAGTACAAATCCTCGCGCAGTTTGGTGATCTCCTCAGCATCAGTCCTTTGCCTCTTAGGCTCAGGAACATCCAATACCGGTGGTGGATGGGTAGAAGGTCCCTCAGCAGGGATCTCCTGAATGCCCTCCACTAGCTCCTCTTCCGGATCCTCATCCGGGTCCTCCTCTGGATCCTCCTCCGGATCCTCCTCCGGGTCTTCCTCTCGATCCTCCTCTGGATCCTCCTCTGGATCCTCCTCCGGATCCTCTTCCGGGTCTAAGTCATCCCTCTCATACGGTGGAGGAGATGGAATAGGTGGTGCTGGTGATGACGGTGGTGCTGGAACTATCGGCTCCTCATCCTCAGAATCATCAATATAGATATACGGTGCTGATGATGATGATGCCATGCCTGTTACATAATACCATATGTAAGTGCAGTGCCATGGAATGTGTAAGCAAGTCAATTACATAATGCCATATGTAATTTCTAAGTAATACGTGTAAGCATATGTGTCTAATGTCTAACAGTCATAGTCTAAGTCTACAAATGCAAACCTAGTTCACTATAACCAATGGCTCTGATACCAATCTGTCACACCCCCAATTTTCAACTAACGGAATCATACCGTTTGGGAACATGACAAACCAGGATCTCAGATCATTAGTCATAACGAAGACCTCTATATGATTTTCAAAACATACTTTGGTCTAAAAACATAACATCAAAGTTTTCAAAGCTTGCGGAAGCGTTTTAAAACCAGTAACAAAAGTAACAGTTGTAAAATGTAGATTACAATACATGATTTCAATTGTTCAAATTCAAATAACTAAAATGTAAAACATGCATGTGACTCTATCTCCTAGTCCATGCCAGCTTTGTTGCGCACCTTAGCGTCCTGAGAAAACATGTAAATCAAGTCAACACAAAGGTTGGTGCATAACACAGGTTTCAAGTATTCACAATGTTCAAAACAACAGTTTGAATATCAAGTTTGCAGATAACATAATCACACATGCATAGTCATGATAGCTAGTCATTTATACTATTTACATAAGTGGTCGACACCGAAGCTGACGATTGCCATGCTATAGCATGTTTTTGCCTTGCCACTATTGTCTAGCACAAACAATAGTAATGTGTGTTTGGTCAGTCAAACACCTACGAAGATCCCATCTACCAGGTGAGGTTTGTCAAACCTAATAGATCTATTTCCAACTACCACGCTTTGCGCTACGGCAAACTAAACGGTTCGAAGTGTGTAAGGACTTTTAAATGCTATGTTGTCACATAATGTAAACAGCTAACTCATGCAAGTGATATGTATCTAAAATGGTTGTTGCACATGTTTTCTCCCCCAAAACAGTTTAAAATAAGAAAGGGCCGTGTACGCACCTTTGTTTGTTGCAGAATGATCAAACACTCGTGAACTTGCGTAGAAAATCCTCTACGAATAATATGTGATTTAAACAATAACCTAAAGTTATTCGGAATGATCGTTTTGTGCTTGGAATCACATACGTGTCAACACACATATATTAGAGTGTTAGAAATACGTATACGTATATACGCGTGTCTTTAAAATCGTTTAAATAAAATCATATATGATTCTATTTAAATAAACGTAATTATACGCGATTACGTTTTCGATCAAAAATGTGAATTTTATTATTCAAATATGTTCGGGATGAAATTCTGGTTCTAACGAAACTGAAACGGATTAAATCGGAGTTCGTATGCGAGAGTTATTACAAAAATACCAAAAATGGCATTTCGTCACAAAACCGGCCGAGGCACGGCTCGAACCTGCGACCTCCCGCTCAACACACACGCATCTAACCAGTTCAGCCCGCTAGGGTTTCGCATTAGCCTTCTCAGATTAAATGTTTTAAGCCTCAACCGATCAGTTCCCTTTTGTTTCTTTGAACCGAACCAAATGGTTCAATTGACTACAAATTCGAACTCGATCAAACCCCAATCCTTAGGGCTTTACTTCTATTGTCCTAATCGATTATATAGGTGGGTTTAATTGATCTTGTTCATCAAAAACATATGATTTTACCTCCTAAACAGTTTCGAACTCATGCACCACGTTTACAACTTGATTGGATCGATTTCATTTAAATTGATCTGAAAAATCATATGGTTATCATTCACAATATAATCTCGAACATGTCTGAGCCAATTAATTCGAAAACTAAATCCATTTATATCAATTTCCCCAAATTCTTTTTACTCAAGAACCCTAAAAATCAAAATCTTATAATTCGTAGTTCCATGATGAAATTGACATAGCCTTAACCTTAATCGGAATCTTCTGAATCTACCCATGCTATTTAATTTGAATATCGAACACGTTTTAATCCAAACCCCCAAACCGCTTTGCCCTATGAACCCTAGAACTCAAGATTCATCAATTCGATGTTATTACCAGAAATTGATTTGGGATTAACCTTAATCGGCCCTCTCTGAAACTACCTACATACTTTAATTTTATTTTTAAACTCTTTAGGATCAAAACCCCCAAAACCGATTTGTTCTAAAACCCTAGTAATCGAACTCGTTCAATTCGTTACTAAAACACCCAATTGATACATGATGTTTCTTAGTCGACATCCTCTGGAAGTATCTATGTGATTTAATTCGATCATTAGATTGTTTAATCAAGAAATCCCCAAATCAGTTTCTACTATGAGCCCTAGAAATCGAAATGTTATAATTCGATTTCCTTAGATGAAATTAGGTTAGGGATATTGTTAGTCGGAGGTTTCAGAAGGTATAGGAGTGGTTTCTTACCTTGTTTGATACCGAATTGTAGTAATTCGACTTGTGGTGGAGTTTCGGCCAAGTCTCAATCGCCTCCTTCAATCCCGAACTTGTTACTTCGAATTGGTGGCTGTTGCAGATACTAAAGGTGCCGAATAGTGTGTGTGTATGTGAGTTTTGATCAGTTGTGATCGATTATACACCAATTCGAACTATTTGTCCTCCACCTTGACGGTTACAACTCTTGAACCCCCAATTGATTTAAATTCGATCATTAACAGTCTAATAACGTATGATTGATGTTACAGATCATTAATATGTGATGATTGAAAGGTTTATTCAATCAATTTCAGTATAATGACTCCAATTTCGAATTTAATTGATAATCCCACGCGAATTTTGACTTCTAAAGTCAAAATTGGACCTTTAAATCAATTATAAATCTAAACTTTACAATTCAAATATATTGGGACTGATTTCTATAATTTCCAATCCCTTAGATTTGGTTTAGCTCAATTACATAACATTTCGGTTAATAAAGTTGAACCGAAAATCCCAAATTGTCACAAATCGGGCTTCTTAGAACATTGTTGGGCTTGATTAACCCAATTGGGCCTCTTAAATACAACTGGGCCTATCCTGGACTCATTGGGCCTACCTTGGCCTACTTTGGCCTTATTTGGCCTACTTGGGCCTCAGTGGGCCTTCCTTGTTTTCATTGGGCCTAACTTGGCCTTATTGGGCCTACTTGGGCCTCATTGAACCTACTCTTATCTTGTTGGGCCTGTGATCTCACTATTTTCAGTTAACTAGGTTAATTCGAAAAGTCGGATTGTCACATCATCCCCTTGTTGAAGAAATTTTCGTCCCGAAAATTAGCAAATGTTAGGAGCAGTTAGGAAACTACTTACGAGTTTAAATCGTACGTATTAGTGTGGTTTGATCATTCCGTGTGCTTGTGTGTACTCACACACAAAATCTAATGCTTGCAACATCACAGCTAAATGTGATCGTTCAATGTGACTATTTGCGTGTACACTAGTTAGTTCACCTAACTGTGGCTGTTTGTGTTTGATCATACTGTGTTGTGTAACCTCACACATAGTGAGTGTCTGTAACTGTTTGTACTATGCAACCCCGCACATAGCAAAATGTGTGTAACTAATCATGTATGTACTACCATAACATGTAACATATGAAATGTAGCACATAAAATGTATAAAATGTAATGTAGCACAAATGTTTAAAACAAAACCAATTGAATAAAGTGTTTGTGCTTACAGTTTGAAATTTGCAATGTTGATGTGTGAAGCATCACGTCATCCCCTTGTTGAAGGAAATTTCGTCCCGAAATTACGTGTGCTCTCAGTGTTAGCAGTAGCTGTTTTGAACAGATGAGGATACTTCTTCATCATTTGGTCTTCCCGTTCCCATGTGAATTCAGGACCACGTCTTGAATTCCATCGAACTTTGACTATCGGAATCTTGCTTTGCTTAAGTTGTTTGACCTCTCGGTCCATGATTTCTGCTGGTTCTTCAATGAATCGTAACTGTTCATCTACTTGTATTTCTTCCAACGGTACAATCAATGTCTCATCAGAAAGACATTTCTTTAAGTTCGATACGTGAAAGACATCATGAACTCCACTGAGTTCATCCGGTAGTTTGAGTTGATACGCAACCGGACCAATCCTTTTCAGGATCTCAAAAGGTCCTACGTACCGTGGACTAAGCTTTCCGCGCTTACCGAATCGTATCACACCTTTCCAAGGTGATACCTTTAGAAGAACTCGGTCTCCTACTTGAAATTCCAACGGCTTACGACGTTTGTCAGCATAACTCTTTTGTCGATCCCGGGCCGCTGCCATACGGTTCCGGATTTGTACAATCTTCTCGATTGTTTCGTGTACTAGTTCAGGACCTGTTATCTGACTGTCACCAATTTCAGCCCAACAAACTGGTGAACGACATTTGCGACCATACAAGGCTTCAAACGGTGCTGCTTGAATACTTGTATGATAACTATTATTGTAAGAGAATTCCACTAACGGTAAATGATTCTCCCAGCTATCACCAAAGTCAATTACACAAGCTCGTAACATATCCTCGAGCGTTTGAATCGTACGTTCACTTTGACCGTCGGTCTATGGATGATAGGCGGTACTCATATCCAAACGAGTCCCCAATGACTTATGAAGTGATTTCCAAAAGTTGGAAGTAAATCGGGCATCCCGATCTGATATGATAGAGATTGGCACGCCATGCCGTGCTACCACTTCCTTAATGTAAATACGAGTCAGTTTCTCCATCTTGTCGGTTTCCTTGATTGCTAAGAAGTGTGCAGATTTCGTTAATCGATCAACAATTACCCATATCGTATCACAACCACTCGGTGTACGGGGTAAGTTAGTAATGAAGTCCATCGATATCTGTTCCCATTTCCACATCAGTATCTCTGGTTGTTGCAGTAAACCAGATGGTTTCTGATATTCAACTTTGACTTTCGAACAAGTCAAACATTTACTAACGTACTTAGCAATGTCAGCTTTCATGTGAGGCCACCAGTACAGTGTCTTCAAATCATGATACATCTTGTCTGATCCCGGGTGGACTGAATACCTGGACTTGTGTGCTTCATCCATCACGAGTTCCCTTAAACTTCCATACAAAGGTATCCACAGTCGATCAATGAAATAACGAATTCCATCAGACTTGACATCCAACTGTGTTTCCATTCCTCGTAAAGATTCCTGTACCAAGTTTTCCGTTTTCAAGGCCTCGATCTGAGCACTGCGTACCTTGTCAGGTAAGTCAGTATGTATCATCATCATAAGTGCACGAACCCGTCGTGTTGAAGTGTCTTTTCTGCTTAAAGCGTCAGCTACCACATTAGCTTTTCCCGGGTGATACTTAATCGCGCATTCGTAATCGTTCCACAACTCAACCCATCGTCGTTGTCTCATATTAAGCTCCTTCTGATCAAAGATATGTTGCAAACTCTTATGATCAGTGTAAATGGTACACTTAGTTCCATACAGATAATGCCTCCAAATTTTCAAAGCAAAAACCACTGCTCCTAACTCCAAGTCATGAGTAGTGTAATTCTTTTCGTGTGGTCGTAGTTGCCTTGAAGCATAAGCAATCACTTTATCACGTTGCATCAACACACATCCAAAGCCCTGTGCAGATGTGTCACAATATACCACAAAGTCTTCTGTCCCTTCCGGTAAGGACAAAATCGGTGCACTGCAGAGTTTCTGTTTCAATAACTGGAATGCAGCTTCCTGTTTATCCGTCCAGTTATACTTTGTCCCCTTATGCGTAAGTGCTGTAAGTGGTTGAGCGATCTTTGAGAAACCTTCAATGAATCGTCGATAATAACCCGCCAACCCAAGGAATTGTCGTACCTCGGTAGGAGTCTTTGGCGCTTCCCAATTCTTAATCGCTTCAATCTTTGCTGGATCAACATGTATGCCCTTTTCGTTGACTATATGACCCAAGAATTGTACTTCTCGCATCCAGAAGTCACATTTCGAGAACTTAGCGTACAATTGTTCCTGCTTCAGTAATTCTAGTAGCAATCGGAGATGTTCAGCGTGCTCTTCTTCGGTCTGAGAATAGATGAGAATGTCATCAATGAAAACAATGACAAACTTATCAAGATAAGGTTTACAAACACGATTCATGAGATCCATGAATACAACTGGAGCGTTCGTCAACCCAAATGGCATGACCAAGAACTCATAATGGCCATAGCGTGTTCTGAATGCTGTCTTTGGAATATCCTCCTCTTGGACTCTTAGTTGATGATAACCAGACCTGAGATCAATCTTCGAGTAGTAACTCGAACCTTGCAACTGATCGAACAGATCGTCAATTCTGGGTAACGGATACCGGTTCTTGATAGTAACCTTGTTTAACTCCCGGTAATCGATACACATACGGAAAGTCCCGTCCTTTTTCTTGACAAACAAAACTGGAGCTCCCCACGGTGAAAAACTAGGTCGTATGAAACCCTTATCCAACAACTCTTGCAGTTGTGTAGATAACTCTTGCATTTCTGACGGTGCGAGTCGATAAGGTGCCCTTGCTATCGGTGCTGCATCTGGTGTAAGGTCGATTCGGAATTCCACCTGTCTGATAGGCGGTAATCCCGGCAAGTCTTCTGGAAATACCTCCGGAAATTCACAAACTATTGGTATATCTTCAATCTTCTTCTCAGCTACCGGCTTTTCAGTTATAAGTGCTATAACTGCCGTATGACCTTTCCGCAGACATTTGTGTGCTTTCATACAAGATATGAGGCGCAGTGGTGTACTACTCTTCTCGCCTTGTACATACAATGTCTCTCCATGCGAAAGAGGTATGCGAACAATCTTTTCATGGCATACGATTTCAGCCTGGTGTTTGGATAACCAGTCCATGCCAATGACTACATCAAAACTACCTAAAGCAATAGGCATAAGGTCAATTTCCAATGTCTGACCCATCAAATCAAGTATACATCCCTTAAGGATTTGTTCAACTACAATTAGCTTACCATCAGCTAGTTCTACAGTGTATGGACTATCTAAAGCAGTGGGACTAACATTTAGCAACTTAGCAAGTGAACTAGATACAAAACTCCGATCGGCACCAGTGTCAAATAACATAGAGGCATAGTGATTATTTAAGAGGAACGTACCCGTAACAATGTTGGGATCCTCCCGTGCTTGACGTCCTCCAATCACAAACGCCCTGCCCCTAGCACCATTGTTGTTGTTGTTGTTATTATTGTTGTTGTTGGTGCCATTACCGTTACCATTGCCGTTGCCATTGCCATTTGCATTATTATCCCCACCTTTCTTGAGTTGTGGGCAATCCTTCTTAAAGTGCCCCATCTTGCCACATTCAAAACAACCCTTCTGTGCGTTGTTCTGATTGTTATTATGATTGTTGTGATTGTTTTGCAGCTCTCCCCGACAATCCTTAGCTGCATGCCCAACCTTACCACACCTTTGACACTTAGCTCTATCACATTGATTTCCCGTATGATGAAATCCACACCTGTTGCACTTTGGGTGTTTACCAATATAACCCCCTGACGATGATGATTGTTGACCACTATTTGAGTTGTGATAAGACTTGTTTGAGTCTTGTTTCCGGTTCTGCTGAAACGGTTGTTGGTTGAAATTCTTGGTGTTGCTGCTCTCCCACTTCCTTTTGTGGTCTCCCACCTTAGTAGCCGATGTTCTTTTAGGCAGAGTTACCTGTAGCACTGCCTGATCAGTCAGTTGGTGCGCTAACCGAACAGCTTGTTGGATGGTCGTGGGATTTGCAGAAGTGACCAACCCGTGGATTTGAGGCACCAGTCCTCCGATGTACCTCTCTATCCATTTGCTTGCTGGAGTAGCCATATGAGGTAGAAGTCTGGCTAATTCATGAGATCGAGTAGTGTACTCCTCGATGTTTGATCCCTCCATCTTGAGGTGCCAGTATTCTTCCTCTAGTTTTTGCATCTCACTACAAGGACAGTACTCCTCCTGCATTAAAGTTTTGAATCCATTCCAGGTCAAGGCATTAGCCTCACCCAATCCCAAGGTCTGAACATTCGAGTTCCACCAAGTTAATGCTGGACCCTCCAATGTTCCTGTAGCATACTTCACCTTGCTTTCATCAGGACAGTTGCACATCTCAAACACAGATTCCGCCTTTTCAATCCATCGAAGGAGTCCTATGGCCCCCTCCGACCCTTTGAAGTTGTGTGGCTTACAGTCCAAGAACATTTTGAACGTGCATGCCTGTGGGTTAACCAGTCCCCCTGCCGGACCCTGTGGCCCTGTATTGTGTGTCTGAGCGTAGTTCGCGATAGCCTCCGCGACCCTGTTATTGATTAGCTCATTGAGCTCAGCAACTGTCATGTGAACGTTCTCGTTGGCCATTATCTTCCTAGTTAAAAGAAATGTTAGAGCGTTATCAAGATCCAATGTGACATGTGTAAACTAAACAACAAACACAACATGTAATGTATAAATCAACACAACTGTTGGAAATAAATAATAGTTTTTCAATAGATAGAAATTTGATTTGAGTACAATACTTTTGAAATCAAACATAAGTTTTCCAAACATCTAGTGTAGGAACACAACCCGTTCCTAATAAGTTTAAACAAAACAAATCAATCATCCTCGACAGTGGATTCAGGATCAGAATCAACATCTGGTGCTGGTTCTTCCCCTTCCTCCTCTTCATCCTCTTCCTCATTCTTCGAGGCCACCAAATCTTCCAAGGCTTCCAGTCTGCCTTCCAGAATCTCCGCTCGGTTCTCTGAAGATTCAAGACGACCAATCAAATTGATCATCTCATCCCGCATATCGTTGACCAGATGGGCAAGATTATCTTGTCTTTCATTAGCATCCCAGAGTTCCCGAACGTTATACTCGATCCTGTCATTCGCCCAGTACAAATCCTCGCGCAGTTTGGTGATCTCCTCAGCATCAGTCCTTTGCCTCTTAGGCTCAGGAACATCCAATACCGGTGGTGGATGGGTAGAAGGTCCCTCAGCAGGGATCTCCTGAATGCCCTCCACTAGCTCCTCTTCCGGATCCTCATCCGGGTCCTCCTCTGGATCCTCCTCCGGATCCTCCTCCGGGTCTTCCTCTGGATCCTCCTCTGGATCCTCCTCCGGATCCTCTTCCGGGTCTAAGTCATCCCTCTCATACGGTGGAGGAGATGGAATAGGTGGTGCTGGTGATGACGGTGGTGCTGGAACTATCGGCTCCTCATCCTCAGAATCATCAATATAGATATACGGTGCTGATGATGATGATGCCATGCCTGTTACATAATACCATATGTAAGTGCAGTGCCATGGAATGTGTAAGCAAGTCAATTACATAATGCCATATGTAATTTCTAAGTAATACGTGTAAGCATATGTGTCTAATGTCTAACAGTCATAGTCTAAGTCTACAAATGCAAACCTAGTTCGCTATAACCAATGGCTCTGATACCAATCTGTCACACCCCCAATTTTCAACTAACGGAATCATACCGTTTGGGAACATGACAAACCAGGATCTCAGATCATTAGTCATAACGAAGACCTCTATATGATTTTCAAAACATACTTTGGTCTAAAAACATAACATCAAAGTTTTCAAAGCTTGCGGAAGCGTTTTAAAACCAGTAACAAAAGTAACAGTTGTAAAATGTAGATTACAATACATGATTTCAATTGTTCAAATTCAAATAACTAAAATGTAAAACATGCATGTGACTCTATCTCCTAGTCCATGCCAGCTTTGTTGCGCACCTTAGCGTCCTGAGAAAACATGTAAATCAAGTCAACACAAAGGTTGGTGCATAACACAGGTTTTAAGTATTCACAATGTTCAAAACAACAGTTTGAATATCAAGTTTACAGATAACATAATCACACATGCATAGTCATGATAGCTAGTCATTTATACTATTTACATAAGTGGTCGACACCGAAGCTGACGATTGCCATGCTATAGCATGTTTTTGCCTTGCCACTATTGTCTAGCACAAACAATAGTAATGTGTGTTTGGTCAGTCAAACACCTGCGAAGATCCCATCTACCAGGTGAGGTTTGTCAAACCTAATAGATCTATTTCCAACTACCACGCTTTGCGCTACGGCAAACTAAACGGTTCGAAGTGTGTAAGGACTTTTAAATGCTATGTTGTCACATAATGTAAACAGCTAACTCATGCAAGTGATATGTATCTAAAATGGTTGTTGCACATGTTTTCTCCCCCAAAACAGTTTAAAATAAGAAAGGGCCGTGTACGCACCTTTGTTTGTTGCAGAATGATCAAACACTCGTGAACTTGCGTAGAAAATCCTCTACGAATAATCTGTGATTTAAACAATAACCTAAAGTTATTCGGAATGATTGTTTTGTGCTTGGAATCACATACGTGTCAACACACGTATATTAGAGTGTTAGAAATACGTATACGTATATACGCGTGTCTTTAAAATCGTTTAAATAAAATCATATACGATTCTATTTAAATAAACGTAATTATACACGATTACGTTTTCGATCAAAAATGTGAATTTTATTATTCAAATATGTTCGGGATGAAATTCTGGTTCTAACGAAACTGAAACGGGTTAAATCGGAGTTCGTATGCGAGAGTTATTACAAAAATACCAAAAATGGCATTTCATCACAAAACCGGCCGAGGCACGGCTCGAACCTGCGACCTCCCGCTCAACACACACGCATCTAACCAGTTCAGCCCGCTAGGGTTTCGCATTAGCCTTCTCAGATTAAATGTTTTAAGCCTCAACCGATCAGTTCCCTTTTGTTTCTTTGAACCGAACCAAATGGTTCAATTGACTACAAATTCGAACTCGATCAAACCCCAATCCTTAGGGCTTTACTTCTATTGTCCTAATCGATTATATAGGTGGGTTTAATTGATCTTGTTCATCAAAAACATATGATTTTACCTCCTAAACAGTTTCGAACTCATGCACCACGTTTACAACTTGATTGGATCGATTTCATTTAAATTGATCTGAAAAATCATATGGTTATCATTCACAATATAATCTCGAACATGTCTGAGCCAATTAATTCGAAAACTAAATCCATTTATATCAATTTCCCCAAATTCTTTTTACTCAAGAACCCTAAAAATCAAAATCTTATAATTCGTAGTTCCATGATGAAATTGACATAGCATTAACCTTAATCGGAATCCTCTGAATCTACCCATGCTATTTAATTTGAATATCGAACACGTTTTAATCCAAACCCCCAAACCGCTTTGCCCTATGAACCCTAGAACTCAAGATTCATCAATTCGATGTTATTACCAGAAATTGATTTGGGATTAACCTTAATCGGCCCTCTCTGAAACTACCTACATACTTTAATTTTATTTTTAAACTCTTTAGGATCAAAACCCCCAAAACCGATTTGTTCTAAAACCCTAGTAATCGAACTCGTTCAATTCGTTACTAAAACACCCAATTGATACATGATGTTTCTTAGTCGACATCCTCTGGAAGTATCTATGTGATTTAATTCGATCATTAGATTGTTTAATCAAGAAATCCCCAAATCAGTTTCTACTATGAGCCCTAGAAATCGAAATGTTATAATTCGATGTCCTTAGATGAAATTAGGTTAGGGATATTGTTAGTCGGAGGTTTCAGAAGGTATAGGAGTGGTTTCTTACCTTGTTTGATACCGAATTGTAGTAATTCGACTTGTGGTGGAGTTTCGGCCAAGTCTCAATCGCCTCCTTCAATCCCGAACTTGTTACTTCGAGTTGGTGGCTGTTGCAGATACTAAAGGTGCCGAATAGTGTGTGTGTATGTGAGTTTTGATCAGTTGTGATCGATTATACACCAATTCGAACTATTTGTCCTCCACCTTGACGGTTACAACTCTTGAACCCCCAATTGATTTAAATTCGATCATTAACAGTCTAATAACGTATGATTGCTGTTACAGATCATTAATATGTGATGATTGAAAGGTTTATTCAATCAATTTCAGTATAATGACTCCAATTTCGAATTTAATTGATAATCCCACGCGAATTTTGACTTCTAAAGTCAAAATTGGACCTTTAAATCAATTATAAATCTAAACTTTACAATTCAAATATATTGGGACTGATTTCTATAATTTCCAATCCCTTAGATTTGGTTTAGCTCAATTACATAACATTTCGGTTAATAAAGTTGAACCGAAAATCCCAAATTGTCACAAATCGGGCTTCTTAGAACATTGTTGGGCTTGATTAACCCAATTGGGCCTCTTAAATACAACTGGGCCTATCTTGGACTCATTGGGCCTACCTTGGCCTACTTTGGCCTTATTTGGCCTACTTGGGCCTCAGTGGGCCTTCCTTGTTTTCATTGGGCCTAACTTGGCCTTATTGGGCCTACTTGGGCCTCATTGAATCTACTCTTATCTTGTTGGGCCTGTGATCTCACTATTTTCAGTTAACTAGGTTAATTCGAAAAGTCGGATTGTCACATGGACTTCCTCACAAGGTTAGTATCGAAGGCCTGAATTATTGGGGTGATATGTTGACACAAGACTTGGAATCTTTAATAGTGGTCCTTCGATACTAGGAGAATTGGTATGGACTTAGAATCGATACTAAGGGCTTCGATATTGGTAATATTGATGGGCACTCGCTTCATTTTGCTTGGACTTGATTGAACTTAGTAGTATCGATGAGTACTTGGTCATTCTTAGGGTCCTTTGAATCTATAGTATCGATGAAAGTGCTGGTATCTCCAAGCCTTCGAACCTATTATGTTCGAAGGTTCTTGTGTTGATAGTAAGGAGTTCAACAAGCTGTACATGCGTCCAACTTCTAACACTTCTTCCAAGATATTCCAAGTAGTTCTATGGTCATTTAGATACGGACACGACATTTGTTATACCTTCTGATTTGGTTTTCTAATTATGAATATCATTCAAAACGTTAAACCCACAGATATATTCGTGTAAATCGTCACCCACAAGGATACACTGTCAGTTTAATGTCCTGAATTGTTATCTGATTGTTGTTTGTATTTGATATTCTCACAGACGATAAATATTTCTAATGCCATTGTATTTGTTCTCGCTGGTTTCCCCATTGTGTTGTTAGTTGTCTGATCCTCGTTATCGGAGGATTCGCAGTCCAACTGTGATGTTTTGTCTTTTACACCCATTGTCATTTGTTGTTGTGTACCATGTTTGTTTGTCATAACCAGTTGTCTCATTAAATTCACAAATTAGGTTATCACACAAATAGAAATACACACAAGTATTTGCAACTGTTAGTCATACGCGTACACCTACTGTATAGTTTCATGACGGTTCTGTACCCGTTGTCACAATAAGTGCTAAAGTTATACTTGCGGATCCGATAACTAACGGTCTCCCACCTAAAGTATTCAGGTAACATGTTTCGAAGATGGACTTATGTAAAGTCCTTATTGCATAATGTACTTACTTATGATTAATAAAATTTCCTCACTTATTTGATTTGTTTGTCTCTAAATATATGTGTACGCATGCCTAATGACATATAGACACTAATTACACAAATCATTCGTTAAAAGGCTTACTTGTTAATTGATCTAACTTAAGTTCTATATTTGTATTGTAGCATGATTAATGAGGGTCTTGAATTGAATATTGATTCAATGACTGTATTTTTCAGCTATGATTCTAATTTAGAACCAAAATGAATATTATAAATCTACAGACTTATATAATTCTCATAATATAAATCACTTGTCTAAGCGGAAGAATGTAAGATTAAATCATATATTTACTATATGGCAATCATGATTATTTATCTAATTGATAAATTACTTAAATACCCATTTAGATTGGTAATTATTTGATGGACGTAATTACCCTTACTATCCTAAATAGGGTTTACCTTTGGGTGTATATAAAGGAGATTAAGTCTCTCATTATTGACTAATGCTCAACATCACTCAAGAATTACTAACTCCAGGAATTCATAACTCTCTCTCAAGCCTCTCCATAATTCCATACTCATCTTACACCCTAAACAGGAACCTGATCGAATCAAGCTAAAGAAGTCATGTTAGAAATCAACACTGCACTTACTGGATTCATAGGTTTCATTTAATTTATCTGTTTATTATTATTTCTTATACATGTACAATGATTAATCATAGGAATCGATCAACATACACAATATAAATACTAATCTTATGTGTCTTGTTATTTTCTAAATTGTCAGCAATCTCAATTCTCACTAAAATTTTTGCATACTATCGAACATCCACACTTTGGTTTTATATATTGTTTAAGATGTTTGGTTGATTTCGATAGCACATCTTCATTGACTGTTATACGCTTGAAGACAAACAAGTTCACGTGTGTTGTTTGAAATATGTTTTAAGATACTTTGTGAATAGAAATCCTTAGTCACCGTGTATACTAGGTGTGTGTTTTTTACCTGAACCCGAAGAAGCAACATGAAAAAAACCTATCCGAAGCCAAACTACCCAAAACAATAAAATACCCAACTCGAGAAAGCGTATTGCCCGAACCTGTTGACATAGAATGGTTCGGTCTTTGGGTACCATGGGGGCATTTCGGGTAAACCCGAAAAACCCGAGAAAGTATTTTCCGCTAACATTTGCCTCTTGTTGTATGTTTTAGGTGTGGTAGCATCTATTTTCTTCATAATTTATATCTGTAATTGACTCAAAGCTATATTATTTGGTCATTATGATTTTAGATAGCGATAATTAATTCAGAGTGCTTGGCAAGAATGATTGAAATTATGATTTTTAGATAGTATATGGTGACAACGTGGAAATAATATTAGGTATTTAAGTATTACCCAAGAACCATTTAACCCATCCTGATTAAACCCAAAAACCGATTAAACTTTAGTTATATGGTTCGGTTCTCGGTTCTATTTGCATATTGAAAAAACCCGAATAACCCGTCCCGAACAAACCGGCCTCAAACATGAGGAACCAATCTGAACAACACCCCTAGTGTATACCTGCTTTTGTTTTTGTGACTTTGCCTCTTTAAAAAACTTGTAAGTGTTTTTTTTTGGTTTCGTTTCTTTATTGTATTATAATTATTACTGAACAATAACAGTGTTACTTTATTTTTCTATGAACATACAGTTATCTTAAATCTATACCTGGCAAAATGGGCGGGGTAACGTCTCAGAACGGGTTCGGGTCAGGATGGGTGCGGGTTATAACGAGTTTAAGCAAAATTAGTGCAGGTCTAAATGGATTGCTTTTAAAAAACATCAATTTTGTTTAACTAAAGTTGTGTTATAAGTAAACAAATAGTTCATTTAGATAATTTTTAGTGATTTTCTCATCAAATATATTATTAATCATTATTAAACGTTTAAATCCATTGCATTTACATACTTTTTTGTTTACCCGTCTTGACATGCATTATGTTTAAGTGTTACCCATCTACTAGAAAATGGCATTTTTCCTACCAAAATTTGAGACGCAAAAATTTGTGTCGCAATTTGCGACACAATTGCGACACATTTCCGACGAAAAAATCAACTCTAATTTTGTGACAAATTTCTAACGAAAAAGTAACGAAAAAAAACTATTTTTCGTCATAAAAGGGTCGCAAATATGTGACGAATTTCTGACACAACAATTTTGAATTCAATTAACAACAATTTGTGTCCCAAATCTGTCACAAATCACAATATTTTTATTTTTTATTTAATTTAATCATAATCTCCATAATAATCCAAGTAAAATAACGCATAAAAAAATCAACTCCAAAGTTTCCGGCACATTTACGACGCAATGGTATATTTCAAACCTTAAATTATTTCATAACAATATGCGTAGTAAATGCGTCGTTAATAATGCTAAAATTTCCAACACATTTGCGACGCAATTGTATTTTTTAAAAATCAAATAATTTGTTAACTATTTGAGGCAATAATAATACGATAGGAAAACTATAAAAAGAAAAACACTAAAGTTTCCGACACATTTACGCCGCGACGGTATCTTTCAAACCTTAAATAATTTCATAACAATATGCGTAGCAAATGCGTCGATAATAATACTAAAATTTCCAACACATTTGCGACGCAATAGTATTTTTTAAAAATCAAATACTCTATTAACTATTTGTGCCAATAATAATACGATAGAAAAAATATGAAAAGAAAAACACTAAAGTTTCCGACAAATTTGCGACACAAATCTATTTTTCAATCGTATGTAATGTGTGAACTTTTTTGCGTCGCAAATGTGTCGGTATATCTGACGCATTTATGACAAAATTTGTTTTATTTATTATTGTAAATTCTTTGCATCGTAAATGTGTGGGAATTTCGACGTATTTCCAACAAAACTTGTTAGATTTCATTTAAACTCGTTGCGTCACAAATGTGTCGGAATTTCCGACGTATTTCCGACGTATTTCCGACAAAGCTTTAAACTCTTTGCGTCGCAAGTGTGTAGGAATTTCCGACGCATTTTCGATCGTTCCTTCCCATTTTCATTCTTGTGCTCATTTCTTAAGTTGGGTAAAATTCTCATTTATTACGAATTAGGTAAATAAGATTAAAATGGTCATTTATTATATTCTATTTTGTATACATGTGGTTTATTTTTATTGTATACAAAATACAGTACAATCTCATAATTCATCCTTATTATTCAATGTTTTTAGCTTGGAATAGGTGGTTTGAAATTTTATTCTTAGTTCATGTAAATTTGTGGTTTGGATAACAATTTGATGATTTTGATATATTCACTTTCTTTTATAAGGATGTTGATGTGTTGATTTTCTTTATAAGGATTTTTCGCCTCTTTATATTAGTTATTGCATATTCAAATTTTTATTAATAAAATCTGTTTTTATGTAGAGAGCAAGTTAGGTAAGAAATCTATTTTTTTGGAACTCTGTCTTGGTACTTATCTCAATAAAAAATAAAAAAAAGGTTTGGGCTGTAGAATTTAATGCTAAAATTCTGGAAAGGTTGCAGTTTTGCACGAAACAAGCAAAACAAGCTTATATTAATTATATTTTTCATTACATATAATTATTGTATTAACATTTTGTAAGCTACTAATTGTATTGTGTTGATAAATTGTAGGTAGAATATTTGGAAGAGATGACATCATATGCCGACTAATAGGCACAACAAAGAGTATTTTTGTTATTGTTATTTGTTTTTAATTATTTATTATGTATGTTTTAACTAATATGAATGATTTGGAAGCTCGATTGGAAACCGAAAGAAAAGCAAGAGAGGAGTTTGAACAACAAAAACAAAAGATGAATGAATTTATGAGGAAGTTTAGCTCTCCCAATAATTAGTTGTAGTAATGTACCTCGAATTTGTTAGACGTTATTTTAAAATTGTTGGTTTTTATAATATACGATTTACGAATTTGGCTTATTCTATATGTGATTTTGTTGGTTACACATTATTTTTGAATTATGATGGTATGGAGGTTGGTTTGTAAAGTAGATTTTGGAATATTTTTTTAGCATTTTTAATAAGAAAATTTGGGTTATTTTGATTTATGAAAATTATTAATATTCTTTTTTGCGTCGCTAACTTTAAAATTAAATTTCTCACAATTGTGTCGCTAAGTTGGAAAAAGGTAAGGTAATTGTGTCGCAAATGTGTTGCTAGATTAAGGGAATTGTGTCTTAAGTGCGTCGCAAAGTTAAAAAAGTTCACATACGGTTTTGTCGTAAATGATATAAGGAATGTTACTAAATCATAACTACATTGTTCAATCTCAGCCACGTTTATATTTAGAATTAATATTGTAATGAATATTGTAATCCTTGGCTTTAGCTGGATCCATAGAATTAGCCTTTATTATTGCTTCTTTCCTTTATGTAAATAGTCTATATTAACCTCTGTATTCTAAAAGTAATATACACATACAATCATTTAGCCTTTACATGGTATCAAGAGCTAGTAAGCTCCTTTGAGCCTTTTTCTTTCCCACAGCCGATTTCATGGAAGCTTCTTCCACCATTATTCCTCCTTTAACACACACCCATGCAGCTCCTTCCACCGTCATTTCTCTTTCAACACACACCCATTTTCCCATCCAACTCACGGCTGATAACTTCCTTTATTGGCGAAAACAAGTACTCTCCACCCTCACAGGTCTTGAACTAGAGCAGTTCGTCGATGGCCTCACTGAACCTCCACCGAAAACTCTTGCAGGGCATCCCAATCTTGAATATCGACTTTGGTATCGCCAAGACCAAATACTATTAGGTGCTTTGCTTGGTTGCAGTTCTGCCACTATCCTTCCGATCGTCTCCTCTGCCGAGACATCGCGCCAACTTTTTGACCGTCTAACAGCCAACTATGCGGGAGTTTCACGCTCTCGTATCATCTCTTTATGGTCTAAACTTGCCACACACACCAAAGGAAATAAACCCATCGCTGAATAACTCTATGAAATGAAGGCCATTGAGAATGAATTAGCTCTTGTCCAAAAACCAATTGATGATGATGATCTCATTGTCCATATTATTTCTCATCTAGGCGAAGATTACAAGCCCATAGTTGCTGCAGTCAAAATGAGAGACACCTCCATAACCTTTCATGACCTATTTGAAAAACTTGTTGATCATGAAAGAACTCTAAAGGAAACCCAACCTACTCCTCTAATCACCACAGCAAATTCAACCCAGAGACAACACAGTTCGCGAATCGCTCAGTCCCGTTCCTCAGCTGACTATCGGACTCCAATCAAACCCAGTTACTCTAGCCCACGCCCTAGTCGCCACTCCTAATCCAGCAACGACTCAATGCCTAATTATCGTACTAACAGAAATAGTTTGTTTTGTCAATTTTGCAGCATCCCTGGACATGACACAAAAGACTGTCGCAAGTTTGCACGCTTCTTGCAAAATAATAATCTTGCTCTTGCATCAACCCCAGCGAATCCGACATTAAATGTCTCTGTTGCAGGGTCTTCTTCCATGCCAATGTTTGATACTGTGGCTTCTAGTCATGCAACCTCTGATCATGCATCATTACACAGCCTTTCGGACTACGGGGGGCTGATGAAATTATACTCGGAAATGGTAATACTCTTCACATTTCCCATTCGAGACAATCATCTCTTACCACTTCCTCTCATCCTTTGCTCTTGAAAAACGTCTTGCTTGTTCCTCAGTTACGCAATTCTCTTATATCAGTTGCTAAACTTTGTCGAACTAACCATGTATCTGTTGAAATTTTCCCTTTTCATTTTCTTGTTAAGGGTCTTCACACGGGACGTGACTCATGCGAGTTGTGAACATTAATGACGTATATTATGCATCTCCAAACCATCACTCCTCTCTTCAACTCAACTCAACTGCCAAGGCTACTGGATCTCCTCTCCTTGCATCACAAATTTGGACATCCATCTATCAAGATCCTTAAACTATTACTAAATAAATTAGGACATAAGTTTAGTAAAATGTCTACAGATTCATTTCAATGTACTTCATGCTCTTTAAATAAAAGCCACAAATTATCTTTTGGTGCAAATTCGTTTAAAGCTTCAAAACCTCTTGAACTTTTATACTCAGATGTTTGGGGTCCAGTCCAACTTTCTAATGATGGTTTTGCTTATTATGTCATTTTTGTTGATTTTTAGTCCAAATACACATCGTTATATCCAATTAAACGCAAGTCTGATGTCTCCATATTGTTACCTCAATTTAAACAACTAGTTGAAAACTTTTTTCATACCCCACTGGTCTCCATTTTCACGGACAATAGGGGGGAGTTCATTTGTAACATCAGTGCCGGAAACGTCACCGGAACAGTGATCTTAAACAGTGCATGAACAGTAATCAGGTACGAATTCTACGTAATTCAGTGTATTTCATATTCATGCCAAACATTGTTATCATTTCATGTTATCATAACGCAAATTCACAGTCATTTCAGAGAAAGAAGTTCAGAACAATGGTTCTTGAGTCAGATAATTATCTGGCAACACAGAATCATCATGTGATTTATTTGTTAGGATTTTATTATGTATAAACGTATGTGAGGCTTTACAGAACAAAACAACACGAATGTCGTTACGTGAATGCTAAACCGACAGATTATCCGTATAGGTGACGATCTGTACGAATAAATCTGAAAGTTTAACGTTCTGAATGATATTCAATAATTAGAAAACAACATTGAAAAGTGTAGTTATCATCGTGTTTGATCGGGTGACGATTCGAGCAAATACGCGCGATGACCGCGCGATTCGATTTAAACGTTAAATAAATATTTTGTAATTTGAATAATTAAAAGATATTTAGTTAATTTATTAGGAATCACAACCTAAAATAATTTTATCAATTCTATTTTTATAACCGAGACGTTTCGTCACGAAAACAGTGATGAACCGACGTTTTTATGCGAAACCACGAGAAACCGAACGAACCCGAACGGACCCGGGTATTTTCACCTCATTTAATGAGGCTTTAAACCTCCCAACCACCATCACCAACCAGCCATTTCTCCTCTTTTTCTCTCACAAGTTCGTCACTTTCTCTCTCTAGAATTCTACATCATCTCTCTAAGATTTCTTCCTTGTTTCTTCATGAAATCGACCCCTTTTGGTGTCTAAACGACCACCATTATTAGTAGAACACGAAAGTACAGTGGATCTGAAGTTATACCCAACCGATTCGAGGTAAAACTATGATTTTTGCTTGATTATGGACCTCGAAAACCCTAAATCCGAACCCTCTCTTGAAACTGGTTAAACACCATTCTAACCCTTAGGATTTTACACAAAACCTTGTTAGGATGATATAGGAACATGTTCTACTTCTTCACCGAGCAGATTAATTCGAAAATCCATAGTTGGATATTGGAAAAACCCTTTTGGCCGAATGACATCACCAGGGGATCGAATGAAACCCTATTCGCCGAATGGTCTTGGTCTACCTACTCCCATTCGCCGAATGAGGCCTTAACCGAATCAGCTATTCGGTCGTTGTCCTCATTCTGTCGCCACAAAGCCTCATTCGACCAACCTTCTTTCGCCGGAGTCAAGGCCATCCGTTCACTCCCTGGTTCGGCCAATCTTCTTCGAATGAGTCCTCATTCGACCAGCCTCTTTCGGGAATCAAGAGTTCATTCGACCATTCCTATTCGACAAGGACTTATTCGGCGCACTCTCATTCGAATGGATCTCTTTCGACAAACCTTTCGGCCGAATGTAGGGGTGGAACTTAGAAATCTTGATCATGAGGTGGTGTGATACATAGATGCATGGAGATTACATGGGGGTAGTATGTGTGTGCATGGGAACCTCCACGTGAGCCTCATGCATGGGTGTGTGTATGCATAAATAATTAGGGTTTTCTAGAAAGAAATGGGCTCTACAAACAACAAAATATGGTTATTAACATCCATTAGTTAGGCCTAGCACATCGGGATTTCATTGTAATGTCATATGGATCAAAACAATAACTTAAGGTTCAAGTGTTTATTTAAATATTAACACTTAAACCCTATGATGTTCTATAAAACATGTGACTAATCTAGATGGTATTTAAACTATCAAGGATAGTAAATCAAAGAACTAGCGAGAAATCATTTACATAATCAAAGCTTAATGTTGGGTCCAAAGTTGGCCCAATGGGCTTAACCCAAGCCCATCATGAGAAAGTTCACTATTTCAAAATTAATTACGTTTTATTGAAAGTAAATGATTCCTAAACTTTATTAAATTATACTAAATAATGTTTTCTAAATAATTAACTTAGAATGAAATAATTTGAACACGATTTAATTAAAGACTTTAAATGATTAACATGGGATTAGGGTTACTAACGGGTAATAATTCTAGTCTAGTTAGATGAAATCTTAGAAACACATTAGTATCATAGGACACTTAGTTGCACACCGAGACCAAACCCTAGACCCAATGTTTGTTATAGATACTCATCGTATGCGAATTCTCTTAAAACAACTCAGGAACCGAAGATACTTAGGCTACAACAACGAGCGCGCATTTTGTGGTAATTCAGTACAAAGCAACACAGGTGAGTTCATTGCCCCTTTTCTAAACATTTTTGTTTTAAAACGCGGGGCTGAGAAGCATGCGTAAACTGTTTTATCTAAACTGTTTATTTAAATGCTTTTATATATTATATGTGTTACATATATATGTTTGTTGATACTCCTAGACTCCTGTCTAGAAAATTATTAAACTGATCAAATTATCAAATTAATTAAAGTACTCTTATGAGTATACTTTAATTCTAAACTCTAAACAAACCTCTAGTCCATTCAGTTCAAATTCAATAATCTAAATTCAAAGTGAAATCATATGAACTAAGTAAAAGATCATGTTCAAGAAACTTAACTCAGTGTGTGATCTGAGAACCAAGAATCGTAATCAAGAATCAATTATCATTGTGAATCATGGGAATTCTAAAGATCAAGATCAAGAGACTCGAGGAATCAGAAATCATAAATGTGTGTGAATCATTGTAATAATGAAATCATTATAATCTAATGAAATCATTAACAATCAAGCTAAGGTGGATGTCAGTTGTATATGGAATCAAGATCACGTGTAACACACAATAAAGTCCCTTCAGGTATAGAAGACTCTTGTAGTCAGGCTATACGGGCAACAAACGTGAACAATCATTGAAATCAATATCAAAGTCTAAGAGAATCAAGAGATCAAGAATCAAAGGATATCCTTAAAGTCCCCGCATGTACAGAAGACCTTTGGGTCAAGCTGTAAGGGCAAAACATTAAAGTCCCTGCATGTACAGAAGACCTTTGGGTCAGGCTGTATGGGCATCATTAAAATCCCGTCACGCCCAGGTTTACTCCTTATGAGTTATGCCTGGTATGGGTCACGTGTGAGAGGTTACAACTTGGACAACCACCAACAACTAAGTCTAATTGATTGAGTAAAATTTTGCTCAATCATCATGTCTTAGTTGTATTTAAATGTTTTATTTATTTATTATTTAATTAAATAATTAACATTTTATTTTTATCACTGACTTGTGGGAAATCATGTATCTATGTTCAAAATCAAGAGAGTCAAAGGTAAATCAAGTTTTGAAGATCATAATCTAAATCAGAAGTGTGTTAGGTAAAAATGCTTAATTATCATTAACATCAATGTCCTATGCGGATTAGTATGTGGTGGGATGGCGTCTGGGCGGGGTTGTAGCCTTGACCCAGGGGTATGCCCTATATATAAGCATACCGATCTGGATGATGCAGGTGATGTTAATGAGGTTAGGGTCTTTACCGGAAGAAGTTTTCAAATCATTTTCATTTACAAAACTATATGAACTCACCAACCATGTGTTGACTTAATTTTTGCATGACTTCTCATGTGACGAACATGTCAACTAAGGAGTTATTCCTTTTGGACTAGGACTTCAGATAGAAGGCTTAGCATTTTGGACCTGCATACTTTTGAAGACATCATTATACAAATTTATTTTGTATATCTTGTGTAAATACAAGATAGAAATCTATGATGTTGATGGTAGATTTACATTGTTAAATTATAAACAATACTGATGTAATTTAACTTTGTAATTCTATTATATTTAGCATTTCTCATTTATATCATGTGCAATGTAAACAATCTGATCATCATGATTATCACTCACGATATCGCGCCCCGGGAACCTTCCGCCCGACGGGACAACCGATCCTATCCCGCCGGCTCGGGGTGTGACATCATTCGACTCACTTCGTATCTCCAAGCAAATGGCATCTCCCACTTTACAACTCCATCACACACACCCGAGCAAAATGGCGTGGCTGAAAGACGTCACCGACACATAGTTGAAACCGGCCTATCGCTCCTTCAACATGCTAACCTACCACTTACTTTTTGGTCTCATGCCTTTCAAACTGCTGTTTATCTCATCAACCGCCTACCAACCCAAATTTTAGGCTTCCAGTCTCGTTATGAGAAATTATACAAACACCCACCCAACTACACAAAACTCAAACCCTTTGGATGTTTGTGTTTCCCGTGGTTGCGACCATATGCACCTTCATAACTACATGCTCGATCCAAACAATGTCTCTTCCTAGCTATTCCATTTCCATATCTGCCTACAAGTGCTATGATCCCACATCCCACTGCCTCTATCACTCGCGGCATGTGGAATTCATTGATCACATTTATCCATTTGCTTCCAATGGCTCCTCTCCAATCCCGCTACCAACACCGAATGACTTCAGCAATAGGCCTCCACCCAATCCCGCTCCATCAAATTCGTCTCATTATGCTCCACCCATGCATATTCCTCCATCACTTCACCAGCTCCTAACCCCACACCATCCTCTACCTCGGACCCAGACTCACTCATGACCGCCTCTTCTCCTCTACTGTCACACCCTTAGCCGGCGGGTTGGATCGACTTTCCCGTCGGGCGGAAGGTTCCCGGGGCGCGATATCGTGAGTGATAATCGGAATGATCAGATTGTTTACATTGCACATGATATATAAATGAGAAACTGCTAAGTAAGAATAAAATTACAAAGTTAAATTACATCAGTTAAGTTCATAATTTAACAATGTAAATCTACTATCACATCATAATTCTTCTATGTTGTATCTGCACAAGATATACAAAATAAATCTGTAAAATGATGCTTCAAAATATGCAGGTCCAAAAAGCTAGGTCCACTAACTGGTATCCTAGTCCAAAAGTAATAACTCCTTAGTTGACCTGTTCGTCACCTGAGAAGTCATCAAAAAATAAAGTCAACATATGGTTGGTGAGTTCATTAAGTTTTATAAAAGTGAATTTGAATAACCTGAATGACAACCTTAACCTCACCATGAACCCCCTATACCATCCAGTTCAGTATGCTTATATATAGGGCATATGTAGGGTCGAACTTACCGCCCGCCCAGCCACCGTCCCACCACATACTAAACCACATGATATATTGTTCCTGGTGATAATTAAGCGTTTCATCCCACATCTTTGATTCCATAACTTCTGATCCATAGAATTTGATTACCCTGAAAATGCTTACCCTGATCCCCCGAAATGACAACCTTAACCTCACCAACAACCACCTATGTTATTCAATCAAGTATGCTTATATATAGGGCATATGTAGGGGACAAGCCCCCGCCACCGTCCCACCACATACCAGACTGCTTAGCATATTGTTATTAATGATAATTAAGCGTTTCACTCCATTCACCTTCAATTTAGATTTTGATTTCCACAATTAAATTTACCTTTGATCTCTTGAGTTCACCATGTATTTCTGATTTTCCAAAAGCACTTGTAGAAATATAACATTAAATGTTTAATTAAACTAATAACTAAGCATTTAAATACAACTAAGACATGATGATTGGGCCTTATTTGACTCAATCAATTAGACTCAGTTGTTGGTGGTTGTCCAAGTTGTACCCTCTCACACGTGGCCCATATCAGGCATGACTCACAAGGAGTCTACCTGTGTGTGCCGGGACTTTAATGATGCCCATATCAGCTTGACCCACTGGTCTACTGTACATGCCGGGACTTTACGGATATCCTTTGATTCTTGATCTTCTTTGATTCTCTTGATTTTGTTTAATAGTTCACGTTATTGCCCATATAGCTTGACTACAAGAGTCTATTATTTATGCCGGGACTTTATGTGTGTTACACGTGGTCTTGATTTCTATACAACTGACATCCACCTTGACTCAAACATTAATGATTTCATTAGATTTTAATGATTTCATTATTTCAATGATTCACACACAGTTCTGATTTCCTTGAGTCTATTGATTTTGATCTATAGAATTCCATGATTTCACAATGATTATAGATTTATGAGTAGGATCCTTTGATTTACTGATCCACACACTGGATTAGTTTCCATTGCATTTGATCTTTAACTTTAGTTCTTTTAATTCCACTTTGATTTTAGATTCTTGAATTTGAGCTGGATGGACTAAGGGTTTGTTTAGAGTTTTAGAATTTAGGTATTACTCATATGAGTGATTGATTAACTTGTAAGTTCTTTCTGCATAGCAATTTCCTAGACAGGAGTCTAGGAGTATAAACAAGCATATATAATAAGCAATTCATAATAAGTAAAAGCATTTACGTAAAACAATTTAAATAAAACAGTTTACGCATGCTTCTCAGCCCCGCGTTTTAAAACAAAAAAGTTTAGAAAAGGGGCAATGAACTCACCTGTGTTGTTGTGCAAATGATTTATCACTAAATGCGAGATCGTTGTTTGTAGACTAAGTATCTTCAGTACTTGAGTTGTTTTAAAAGAATTCGAATACGATAAGTATACGTATTAGTCTTCGTATCTAAGGTTTTGGTCTCGGTGTGCAACTAAGTGTCCTAGGTTACTAATGTTTTTCTAATATTTCATTTAACTAATCTAACTTAACTACCCATTAGTAACCTGTATCCCATCAGTTAATCATAACTAGTTCTTTAATTAACACATTTCAAAATTTTAATTTATTTTAAGTTAAGCATTAATTTAGAAAATCATTTAATTAATTAATTAAACTCATAAATCATTTTCTTTTATAAAAACATCATTAACTTTAATTAAAATGTCCTTTAACATATGATGGGCTTAGGTTAAGCCCATTGGGCCTACTTCGGCCCATTGATAGTCTTTGATCACCAATTGATTTCTCATCAACATATTGGGTCAACTAAATAGATGTCAACTCCTCATGTTGAGTTGTTAGGGTGTTTTAAGAAAACCATTTTCCTTGGAGCCCTAATCTCTTGTTTCGTTGAATGATTTCCATGTACATACACCCCATGCATGCATGCTCCTTCGTTTTTCATTGGTTTTGTGCACTCGTATATTCATTTCCTTGTTCTTAAAACTAAGTTTAATAGCCCTAGGTCCAGGATTACTCTAATTAGCCAACACTTTAGATTCGGTCACCCTTTGGGCAGCGAACCTATTGACAGTGAGAATAGGTTCGACGAACCTCTAGGGTTCGGCTAAGAAGAAGGTTCGGCCAGGGAGAGGGTTCGCTTCCCTGGGTTCGCCATGCATGCATGTATGTTCGTCCCGTCCCCTGATTCGGCTAGGGTTCCAGGTTCGTGGTATAGGAGGTTCGGCCAACTAGGTTCGGTCATCCCCAACAGCTCATGCAGGTTCGGCTAAGTATAAGGAGGTTAGGCCGATCGAATTCAGTTCACAAACCTGCATCATCCTCTTCATCTTCAACCCTACCCTGTTACAGATTAGTCCCTAAAGCTTTCTAGTCGGTTACAATAGTTCATCTAAGTGTTTATGAGTGTTTAGGCCGGTTGAAACAACAACAAACTAAAGGGTTCGTGATAAACCCTAAAACCGAAAGAAAAATGGAGATTTACCTCAAAATCTACGGATAAAAGCTTGAATCCTTTGTACTTCTGTGATCTACAAATGATGATGGTCGTTTTAACACCAATAATGCTTGAAATGGTGGAGATTTGAAGGAAAAATCTTAGAGAGAAGGTGGAGATTCTAGTGAGAGAGGGAGACGAATTTTGAGAGAGAGAAAGAGGTTGGTGATGGTGGTTATGGCAATTAAATGCCATAATAAATGTTTCAACATACCCGGTTCGTTCGTTTCCGCTCGGTTTCGCGTAATATGTCGGTTCTTTGTAAATTTTCGTAACGAACGGTTCGGTTTTAAATTAAGGTTCATAAAATTATTTTAGGTGGTTATTCCTAGTAAATTAACTAAATATCTTCCATTTATTTTTAAATTTCTGAAATATTAAATTAACGGTTTAAAAATCGAATCGTACAGTCGTCGCGCGTATTCGTTCGAATCATCACCCGTACAAACACGACGATAACTATACTTTTCAATATTGTTTTCTAATTATCGGATATCATTCGGAACGTTAAACTTTCAGATATATTCGTACAGATCGTCACCTATACGAATAATCTGTCGATTTAGCATTCACGTAACGACATCCGTGTGTTTTGTTCTATAAAGTCTCACATACATTTATACATAATAAAATCCTAACAAATAGTCACATGATGGTTCTATATTGCCAGATAATTGTTTGACTGATAAATCATGTTTTCTGAATTCTGTTTCCCTGAAATGATTCTGAATCTGCTGTTTGATAACATGAAATGATAATGATATATGATATTGAACATGACATACAATGAAAAGCATATAGTTTGTACCTGATTACTGTTCATGTTGCTGTTTGAGATCACTGTTCCGGTACGGTTCCGGCACTGATGTTACATCTACCTTTCTCTCAACCTTCTGATTCTTCTGCCCCAACTCTACCTACCAACTCTTCACCTATCCCCACCCAGTCCATCATCGCCGAAGTCATCACATCCACTAGCACTCCTCCTATCCCAAACACCCCTATCACTGTTGACCCAGTCACATCCCCCTCAACTTTACATCCACCACCTCCTGCCCCATTACGCCCTCAACAAACTCGAAAACCAAACTCAAAATACTACAACTCTAACCTCGTTAGCAACACGACACTTCACCCTCTACCTCCAACCCTTGAACTGGCTACTCATAATCAGGCATCAAAAGACCCACAATGGCGCCATGCCATGGACTCTGAACTCAATGCCTTTATCCAAAATCAAACCTGGGAACTCACGCCACCCACCTCTCACACACCCATTGGATGCAAATGGGTGTTCCGCATTAAACAAAACCCTGACGGTTCCATTGCCAAATACAAAGCACGCCTTGTTGCTAAAGGGTTCCTCCAACATCATGGAAAGGATTATTTTGATACCTTTAGTCCTGTAACCAAACCAATCACCATTCGCACAATCCTTTCTATTGCCATAACCCAAAATTGGCCACTACGACAACTTGACGTTAATAACGCCTTTCTTCATGGCACTCTTCATGAGGATGTTTTTATGACTCAGCCACCAGGCTACATCAACTCTCAATTTGTGACAACTGGTACCTGACCGGCCGGCAAGTCCGTACGGTATGTGTACTTTCAACAGTAACTATGTGTAAATACATGGTTGTGAACAGTACTCGTATTAACAGAATTCAAAATACAAGAAACAGTTGTATGTATTTTTGTGTAAACTTAAATGCCGTAAGTACAACACTCATTATAAACAATAGTTGTTAGTGTTTAGGTGAAAACCTAAGTACAGTTAACACAACTAATTCAGAGAAACAACAGAGTTCGAGTGAATAACGAGAACAAATCGGTTGCGATCTGAAATCCATAGATGACAGGAATCAGATGGCCGTCAAATCAGTGTGAAAACAATGTGATAACAGGATGTTTAGTTGAGTCCGACAGTGAGGAAATACAATTTAAAACAATATTTCAGTGTTGTTTCAGAATAACGAACTGACAGTGTGATTGCGTGGGTGATGATTCACACAAACATATCTGTGAGTTTAACGTTCTGAAATAATGACTGGAAAGTAGAAAACAAAAGTTGGAAAGCAAAACCATCGACGTGTTCATTCGAATGACGATTCGAACGAATAAGCGCGATGGTGACGCTATCTGACGAAACGAAAACGAAATACGTCACGAACGACAAATAAATTAAGAAAATAAAATATTTAATATTTTACAATTTTGAAACTCATCAAAAAAATTAAAACAACTCTTTTTAATCAAAACAAATAAAATACGCGTTACGTTTCAGAAACGCAACGAAAACGCGAACCGAGCAACCGAAACGAACCCGAATACCCCCGGGTATAAAAGCACCAAATGAGGTGTTTTTCTCTCATTTTTCATCAGCCACTCTCTCACTAAACCCCCATTCCCGAACCTTTTACTCTCACACTAGAAACCAACTTCAAATCGTCATAACTCCTTCGTTTCTCCACGAAATTGAGTGATTCTTGAATCTACGTGTAGCTCTCGACCTCCTCTACCTAGAAGTACAAAGGATCTGGAGTTTTCACCAGCCAAATCTGAGGTATGAGTCAAAGAAAATCTCGGGATATAGGGTTTTCATGTCCTTGTTTCGACCAGCCACTGAACCGGGTTAGTACTATCATGCGCACCTCCTTTACACCCTTGAGAACTAGCCTATGCATGGAACCAGCAACCAGACAACCCTACTGCCACATCACGTTCGAGGAGGGAGACGAACTGAAACAGGTTCGCCGGAAGGGAGGTTGGCCGAACCCTCGAATGCCAGCCGAACCTGGTGACTGGCTACTACAACACCCGCGAACCTCCTAGCCCCGAACCTGTGAACATCACGTACCACGAACCTTTGGCTCCCACGAACCCATCAAGGACGAACCTTCCACTCGCGAACCTGCTTAAGCTTTGACCGAACCTTGCATAGCTTTAGAATTCTAGACGAACCTATGGGCTTGTGCGTGGGCGACCGAACCATTCATCTTAGTAGGCGAACCTTTGATAGCCACAAACCCTAGCCGAACTTGCATGTTGAATGAATCCATGATCACAACAACTCTCGCTGGACCTTTCCTCTACACCGGCCGAACCTTCTTGGAACTCCCGAACCATAGCATAGCCACGAACCTCCATGGCTAACTCACCTTTGGCTGAACCCTGTGTTATCATCTTAACTTTGAATTCAAGAACCCAGGGTAAACGAACCTTTCCGGTGATGGCCACGAACCTTGCTGACGAGATGGTTTCTTAACTGAACATCTTCGGTTGGGACATACACCTTCGGCCCAAACTAAACATCTATCGGCCCAGGCCCAACCTTAACAGGCCCCAGATCAATTGAATTAGGCCACATTTCAACCGGCCCAACAGCCTATTGCTTTCGGCCCAGCACGCTGTTTTGGTCCATAACACTTTATTGGGTCATGTGATTATATGGGTCCCTACTATACTAGATTCGATCCACATCGTAGGCCCATAGCATTAGTTCGAATTAAGACGATTATTTGGCTCAATAGATTATCCAATCATGGTGCCTGGATCCATACAACCTCTCGGCCCATGTGCAGCTACTCGGTCCAAGACCCCATTTCTAGGCCCAATACCATTACACGAACCATAGCGATCATTTCGGCCTAAGTCTAATCCCACTTTTGGCCCACATGGTTAATGAGAAAAATCTAACACTTTGAATCTATTCAATTGAGATAGTGTGTATGGAATTATCAAACTAAACTACTACAAAAAAAATGGCAAGATTATGGACTTAGGTTCATAAACCTAAACCAATGTAGTTAAATGTATTAACTAGTGAATTCAAGCATTAAGTCAAACGAATCAATGAACATGAAAAACTCATAACGAATACATGGGGCCGAAAGAGGACCGAGACTACTAAGTGTTAGCCAATTTAAGGCTAACACACATACACACACAAGTCACTAATACTTATACTTATAAGTTACAATCACATGAAATCAATACAGGACTGTGAATTCACAACAAATACAACCAAGGAGCGCGTGCATTCTTTGTTTTAAGCTAAGTCAACCACTACTATTACAAGGTGAGTTCATATGCCCCTTTTCTTTAATCTTAACTGATTTTAAACTCTCGGGGCTAAGAAACATGCTTACTTTTATTTATTTAAGAGTTTTAATGTTTCACATATTGTTTATACTATGATTTAGATAATATTGTTTAACTTATTATCGTTTATCATTGTATGCATGCTTGTATGATCATGATATGACAGGGATTACTTAGATGAAAATGATAATATAACTTCATAATTCATCTACGCAATAGAATAACTTAGTTATAAGATTTTATCTTATAACACTTAGTTATTCATACATGAACAAACATTGGGATAAACATAGGAAAACATGATGATAATAACAAATGACATGAATGATTTGAAGATAATACATCTTCTTAATACTATTCAACATTAGAGTTAACTAAGTGTAATAACACAAGTACTTATAACGCTTAGTTTACAACTTAATACACATTACAAGAGAACATGGAACAATTATCATCTAGCACCTGAGCGGATTAAGGGTAGCAAGACTCGTTCTTACTACGGCTTAATGGCAACATGGTGACTACATGGACAACTATCATCCACCACCTGAGCAGATTAAGGGTAGCAAGACTCGTTCTTACTACGGCTTAATGGCAACATGGTGACTACATGGACAACTATTATCCACCACCTGAGCGGATTAAGGGTGGTAAGACTAGTTCTTACCACGGCTTAGTGGCAACATGGTGATCATATGGATCAATGGGAATGATAATCATGATAACGTATCTTCATGATAACAACATCATTCACACATCAGTTAACATAAATTAATAAGACAAGTTCTTACTTAACTTTGTTAACAACAATGGGAATACACGACGTGGTAGAGGTAAATCGGATGCATTGTGATCTGATTACGTGAGGATCACAATGGATTCCTTTTAGGCTCTATGCGTTGCATTTGAGAACATATCACAAGTGGTTAATTAATACTTTTAATATTTAACAGTGATCAACAATTAACCCCACAAGCAATAGAATAATACAAGGAACAGATTAAGTAAATCTAATATCCTTCATAAACAGAAGGGTTATCAATACTCGGTTTGATAACTGAAACTCTATTATTACATTTTTCTATATATGATATAACAGGTGATCAACAATTGAGATGAACAAGTGGATTGGAGATGGATATCAATAGTTGTACTACAAGTAGTGTGGAGTTCTGGTAGTTATGTGGTGGGATGTTGGCTAGGGCTTGGTTCCCTTACATATGCCCTATATATAAGCATAACTACTAGGATGATATATTACTTGTGAATATAACTATTGAGAAGCCATTGGAAGAACGGGTGAATCAAACAACATACAAGTAACAAAATTAACATTGTGATTGTGCATGTGAATGAATCAAGGTTTTCAATTAACATACCTATGAACTCACCAACCTAGTGTTGACTTTGTTTAAATGCATGTTTTCTCAGGTGACGAACATGTGTAGTTACTGATATGCAAGAACTAAGCTAGTGGACTTTTAGAAGACCTAGCTTCATTTTGTGTTGCATAATTTTGATGACAAAACAGTGAATCATCTTTTGTATATCTTGTACAGATACAAGATATAAATACATTGATTCTTTTTGGATAGATTTACTTGGTTAAATTATGAACGAAACATTGTAATTTAATCTTGTAATTCTATATCATTGTTGTGTTAGCATTTCTCATTTATTATCATGTGCTATGTAAACAATCTGATCATTTTGATTATCACAGCGATATCACGCCCCGGGAACCTTCCGCTCGACGGGAAAGTCGATCCGTTCTTGCCGGCTCGGGGTGTGACACAATTTCCCAATCATATATGCAAGCTAAAAAAATATCTTTATGGCCTGAAACAAGCACCGCGTGCATGGTATATTGAGCTCACCAACTTCCTGATTCGCTATGGATTTCGCAAATCCTTAGCCGATGCCTCCCTTTTTATCTACAAATGCAATAAGGTCACTTGTTATCTCATGGTCTATGTAGATGACATTGTTCTTAATGGTAATGACACTACATTTCTTGATCAGTTTGTCAAGGCCCTAGGTACTACCTTTTCCATTAAGGACCTTGGCATGCTCCACCACTTTCTGGGAGTCGAAGTAATTCTCACTTCCTCGGGTTTATTTCTCTCTCAACATCGCTACATTCAGGACATCATTCAACAATTTAAAATGGATGGTGCAAAAGATGTTACCACTCCCCTTAGTGCTTCTGAACCACTATCCTCGACCGATCAATCACCCTCTGTTGATGTCACTCCTTACCTAAAACTTGCTAGGTCCCTCCAATATCTGGCTTTTACTAGGCCGGACATCTCGTTTGCCATTAAGAAACTCTCTCAATTCATGCATAATCTCGCCAAACACACTGGCAATCCCTTAAACGAGTACTTCGTTACCTTAAATGGACACTTCATCATGGACTTTTTCTAAACTGCAACTCTACTCTCACTTTGTCGGCATTCTCAGATGATGCTGGTCGGTCCACTACTGCATATATCATTTACCTTGGTAACAACATTATATCATGGAAGTCTACTCGTCAAAAGTTTGTCTCACGCTCGTCCACAGAAGCATAATACAAAGCGCTGGCCAATGCATCAGCAGAATTAAATTGGACTAAACACTTGCTACATGACTTGGGTATTCCTTTAACTCAAGCACCTACCTTATTCTGTGACAACACCGGTGCAACTTATCTTTGTGCTAACCCAGTTTATCACTCCCGTATGAAACATATTGCGCTTGATTATCATTTTGTGCGAGAACAAGTCTCCGCTGGCAAACTACGTGTCCTTCACATAAGCTCGCAAGATCAATTCGCGGATATGCTCACCAAACCCCTACAACGTGCGCCTTTTCTTCGCAATCGGTCCAAGATCGGAGTTTCTGACGGATCCTCCATCTTGTGGGGGCGTATAAGGAATGTTACTGAATCATAACTACATTGCTCAATCTCAGCCACGTTTATATTTAGAATTAATATTTTAATCCTTGGCTTTAGCTGGATCCATAGAATTAGCCTTTATTATTGCTTCTTTCCTTTATGTAAATAGTCTATATTAACCTCTGTATTCTTTACTTCAAAAGTAATATACACATACAATCATTTAGCCTTTACAAATGCGTCGGAAAATTTAAAAATTAACAAACGGTTTTGTCGTAAATGCTTCGGAAACAGGTTTTTCCGACGCATTTCCGAAGCAAATAGGCGTCGGAAAATTATTTTTTTCTAGTAGTGAATCTCAACCCATTCAATATTATGATGTTACCTATTTCAACCTATTATACTATAATTGTTTACTCAAACCAATCTATTTCCATTGACATGGGTTAAAATTGCCACATCTACTTAAATTTATAGTTACTTTATTTTTCTACGAACGCACGGTTATCTTAAATATATAATATACACAAATTACTTTTATACGTGCGTGCATGCATGCATCATTCCTTGTGTTCCTTAATACTAGTATTCATATTTATCAACCGGATGTGCATGTATCATCATGTGGACGTCATCTTCTCAATTAGTGCTGAATGAATCTTAGATATGTCATTGTGATAAAGATATTTTAACAAGTATTCAGTATGATTTCATATTTCAATGTAGCTCAGTTTAGCATATAAGCTTGCTTAGTATATGCTAGAAATAGTGACCATCATTAGAGCGTCGTCATTTTATAGAGGTCAGGGCCGATCGACGACCCTCTCTCTCTGTTTCTTTTTTTTTTTTTTTTTTCCGTTTG
Organism: Mikania micrantha; assembly: GCA_009363875.1. Taxonomy (NCBI): domain Eukaryota; kingdom Viridiplantae; phylum Streptophyta; class Magnoliopsida; order Asterales; family Asteraceae; genus Mikania; species Mikania micrantha. Next base: position 50,706,531 of record CM018695.1, on the reverse strand, counting down.
TAGTGTTAACTTTTCAAACGACAGGTTGTTTTTTTAACTATTGGTTTCGCCCTCGATCCCTTGCTACAAAAAATTAACATATATTGTGGTTCTTGTAAATCTCCGCCCCTCTTTCAGAACGTTCAATCTCCACCACTGAGCTTCGTAAAATGAATCATTCTAGCTGTCTACTTCATGCGTCATGTTATAATAGTTGAATGATAACAATGATGTTTTTATTTGTTGGTTTACGGTTGTGGGTTGTGTTTAGAATTTTTTATATCTTGACATGAAAATGTTTTGATGAAAACTCTTATTAGATTTAGGGGTGATTAAAAAAATGAAAATATAAAAAAGCCGAAACCCGAATCATATAAAAAGTCAAAAAAATTGATCCGAATTCTCATTTGGGTTCATTGAATAGATTCGGGTTGGATATTTATATTTCTTATTCGGAATACGGATATACAAAATCTTGCAACCCAAATAAACCAAATAGAACTATTTATTCAGGTGTAAAAATCAATCTTATTTTATGTTACTTGGGGCCAATGTGGGACTAGCCCACTTTGTAGAGGCTTGCCTTTTAGAATGAGAGGTCATGGGTTTAATCTCATGCAAGGGTGTAATTATGGTGTAATTTAGGTGAGAGTAAGCTGAGCCGTTCAAAAGAAACTTATGTTACTTGGATAGTATCGGATCAAATAAACATATTTTCTTATTTGGGTCTCGTCAGGTTTCGAGTATGATCTAAAGAGTTTCAAATTCAAATAAATTTTTTATCCGATTTGATGAACATCCCTAATACTTATTTGAAAAGCAAGTAAACAAAAACTGTTTTTACTTCCTCTTTCCTTCTTTTATCAGCAATTGGTGTCAAAATACCTAAATTTCATTTCTGATATGAACCTTGAAAAACATCAAATTTGAGAACCAAATAAAACCCTAAAACTAGAATGCACTTAAAACCTAATATCTCTTTATTTCTATTAGTTCACAATCAAGAAGAAGAAAAAACAACGCAAAAGTGATGATAAACTTAGAAGCACAACAAACCAAAGCTCAAGCATAAGTTGTACATGAGAACTTCATAACGGATCTAAATTCTCAAATATAAATGAATGGATTTAAAGAACTAGATGAGGACATTCGTGTGTATAGTCTGTTCACAACCAAACCAAGCACAGTGATATGTACTAGTTTTTCAGTGAATGGTACAAACCTTTTATGCATGGGTAGGTGGCATGATGAGGGTTTAGTGTTTGTTTGATGTTTCGTAATTCTAGGAGGAGTGGGCAAATAATGGGGTTATGGGATGCCATGACACCCACGTACGTTATTAGTTAGTTTCTTTCCTTGTTTGTAATCCCTTTATAAGGGTTATTTTGATTTCCATGAAGTTATGCAGAGAAATAATTTAGTTCAGTTTCTTCTTAAGTTTCTGATTTTCTGTTCTAATCATTGATCTGCTCGGGAACATACCACACAGTTCACTTGAACCTATTTTGTTCTAAAACCGAGAAACTTGATTTGGTTCTAATTTACAAAATCAATCGTGAGAATGCTCGTGCTCGTTTGACTCTGTTTAAAGTTAAAGATTAGTACTAATAACCCCAAATTATAAATCTTAAAAAGTTTCAACCCAAAGTTAACAATTTAACAAAAAAAAAAAAATAAGTTCACCAAAATATAAATTTACAACATAAATTAAGAGAAGATGACAGAACGAACAAACTTAATAAATAAACATAGAGACCTCAAATCGCTTGATGAGAGTTAAGTCAGTGAAGTTTGATTATGAAAAGTAAAGAACAAACAAATGCATGTCCTTGATAATGGAGAGAATTGATTGTGAGAGTGAGCAGGAGAGAGGATGCGTGAAAATGTGAAATCGTATAATTAAATATTGAAGTATTTTAACTTTACGCAAGCGGGGGTCTCTCACGGAGCAGCCTCTCTACCATTTGGGTAGGGGTAAGGCATGTCTTTATCTTTCCTCCTCAGACCCCACATAATGGGATTACACTGGGTATAGTTGTTGTTGTAACTTTACGCAAGTGTTTAACAATTTACCTTAGCACAATTAATCAATGAGTCTCAACCAACCAAAATCAAACCATTTAATTCTTAAGCATAAGGTTGTGCCCTCTATGCAACTCAGTGTTTGTTAGCTCTTGGTGAGAGGACGACTTTTGTATCTTTCGTTTTACATAGTTAGAACCTTATTACGTTGTTCAGTTTGGATTCTTCAGGTATAACTTATTATAATAAACAATAAAAATTAAACAAAACAAAGTGATTATTAAGTTTGCTAAGTGAATTATACTTCTCAAGACTTGGTAATTGTGTTCATCTTTTCATTTGATTCATCTATTATTTGTCTGAAGGGGACAATTTTTTTGACTCTTAATTTCATCTAATATTATCTTTATATAGGATTTGAGCACATACTATTTCCGTAGATACAATCACCAATATCATTAAATTACAATGCTTAAGAGGAAATCATAATAGTTAACATGTATATCCATTATCCTTGAGTTGAAAGACTCAAATCTTGTTTGAGATGTATTATGGTGTGAATTAAAAGTATTATTAATTGGATGCATGTTTTGTATCTACATGGAATATATGGTAACATAGAAATAAGCAGGAGAAATACCCTTGTTCGTGTTCATCCTTTTTAAATTGAACTTATTCACGAGCACTAACCGAACAATTTTTTTTTTTTAATGTTTTCGTTCGTTAAAGAATTGAACTTGTCATGAAAGCAAATGAACATACATTATTAAAAAATAAATATCAATATTTTAAGTCCCTAACATTCAACATGATCATCTTATATATAGTTAATCACTTCATATAAATTATAAATATAATTATCCTAAAACAATACACAAGTTATAAATTTTTTCGTAATTGAAATTACACTAAAATAATGTTTTAAAGATCTAAATTTTAAATTACTTTGTTTTAACAACTCATAAATGACTAGATTTCTAGCTTAAATGTTAAGTTAGTAAACGAAACATTAAAAATTCAAAAATATAAAATACATTTAATATGTAAACGTAATAAATTGACGTACACATTATCAAACTTTCACGTACATAAATGTGCGCATGATCTCTGTTCATATTCGTTCATTTAACACAACGGGTAAAATTTATAGTAAAAGTTCATTAATTTATTAAACAAATGAATATAAACGAGCTTCGTGCTGAACGATTCACAAGCATCTGAACCATTGGTTTATTCACAGACCTATATATATTAACAAGTATACTAGTTACTTAAGCTTACAAGATGCGAGTCAAGTATTCTATTCTATTTACAAAGACGTACTACAGGTTACAATCCATACACATAAAATACTAATATTTAGCCAATAAGCCACTAGATCTAAGGTTTAAACTGGCAACCTAACTACTAGGTATACTTGTTTCCTTCCTCAAACCCACAAGTCCACAACATAACTTGGGAAGAATATAAAAGACTCATTTAAAGCATACCTCTTTGGCTGTCGATTCCCACCATACTAGTTTTAAACCACTGAGCCTCTCACACGTATACATATTTAACCATATGGGGCCTCCTTACCCTAAATACTTTTTTTTTCTTGAACACCTAGAATATCTAGGATAAAATTATCAACATCTAGATAATTTTAGATAATGTTATCACCTCCAAAAGTCGAACCCACGTACAACATTTTAGTTGGGGTAAGAACACCTTACCACTACACCCGATAGAGAAAGTGTTGTATGTATGTGGGAAGTAAAGGGTGCCCCCTCTTTTATGATCGAGTTAATGACCTAGCTAATAGTAGACTGCTACAGCCTCCCTTAATGATCTGCTAAGGGTAGATATATTTTTTGACCAATGTGAGACTAGCCTACTTGGTAGAGGCATTGCCTCTTAGAAAGGAGGTCTTGGGTTCAAATCCAAGCAAGGGAGAATATTGGGTGTAATTTAGGAGTAGGAGTAGGATAGTATGGCCGTTAAAAAAAAAAAAAATTTTTGTGACGGCACGTGTGAACATGCGTCAGCTTCGAGGGTTGCGTGAAACTAGTTTGGTAGCAGCCTGCTAAATAAAACCATAACGGTTTGTTTTTGGGGCGTATGTAAATCACAAAACTTGTTTCGTCAAGGTTATATAGTTGATCTAGGTTATATAGATAATACGGTTGTTTAGACTCATTAGTCTAATCAAATGTATTTGAGACTTGAGGTCATGCTTGTTTATTAAAATTAAATGAGGCTCAAACTTGGTATCTAGTTTGTTAAGTTCGACACAATTATAGTTTTCTACAAACCAAACTTAAATAAATTAAAAGCATCTTGACTTGTTTACGTTAGCTTTATAAAAAAAACATAAAAAATAAATAAATAAAAAAATAGGCATTTTGGCCTTTTGGGCACTAAAATATGACGGTTCCTTAAAATGAGGGGCATTCATGGTTGACATCCATAGACATCAAAACATTTCCTTGTTACCAATTTTACCAAATTTTTGTTCGTTATAGTATTCTTCAAAATTTGGTTCCAATTTTCTTGTTTTCTTGATGGAAACGATCATCTTAGCATATTGTTTCCCATGATCTTGCAATTTCATGTTCTATTTACATACAATTTTATAAATTGTTTAATGTTTGAAGGACACTTATTGTTATACGCTTAAAGATGATATGACCAAGAAGTGAATAGCTAGTGTTCATATATCGATCGGCCATGAAAGGTCTATTAAAAGGCCTACGTTACATCTCCGAAATTTTCGGTACTTATTATTTATGTTTTGATGATGATGATATAATATAATGTTTAATTTGTTTATGTTTCGTGATAATGGCTCATGAATTGGTTTGAATCATAGAGGCGGATAATGAAAAGGAACCCGAGATACAAATTGGTGCACCCACAGATGTTAAACATGTTGCCCATATCGGTTGTGATGGTCCTTCTTCCAATGCTCCTACTTGGGTAATTCCCAATCTATGATTTTATTTTTTTTTTATTTTATTTTTGTAGGATAGGATGTTCTTAATTTCATTTTGTTATGTGACAGATGAACGAGTTTCAAGGTTCTTCGAATGCCGGATCATCAAACTTAAACGGTGGATCTACTGGTACGTTTTTATGAATACTAATGTGGTATTAGAAGTAAAACAAATTCGGTTTTTGTTAAAAAAACAAAACAAAACTCTCTCCAAGTCTGCAACACAGGGTGTGTAATCCGCCCGTGGCTGGTGTGTCGTCCTCCGCACGTGAGGCATGTTACGTTATTGAGATTAAGTTGCACTTGAAGCAACGCACGTAGTGAAGGTCCAAGGGCACATTTTTTATTTTTTTCCCTTTAGAAATCAAATATTATACATTACAAGACATGTTGCATGTGTGACAGATATGAATGATAATGTTGTTTGTAAGAAAATGAGTAAAAACTAATGTTACTTATTGATGAAACATTCATGTAAGAAGAATGACTTGTAGGAGTGCGAAGAGTTTTAGAAATACTTCATCAATGTTCATCTTAATTTAACAATCTTGAAGTTCTTAACTTCTATAATCATGGAATATTTTAATATATTTATTTATAAAAAATTCTTATTTTAAAAATATTATATGAACTCAACATATGCTTATTGAATTCAAGATCTTTTGTTGTGTAGAATCAATGAGAACTCCAGATCGTCATGGCAAGTCAAAGCAATCCAAAAAACAAGCTGCTAATGAAACTAGCCATGGTAGGAGGTCCAAAAATCCGACCTCAGAGTCCGAATCACCGTCACAAAAATCAGGGCAAAAAAAGAATCGAAGGAAAAAGAGGCCATCAACCCGAGATTCATCTTCGACAACTAATGTTGAGTAAACAAAAACGTTGGTAAGATGTACCAAAAAACGTAAATTCGTGAATAGGAGGCCCACCTAAAAACAATCAAGTTTTCAACATGATTTGTAACAAATTTATATTGATTTTTAGGACTGAAAATTGTTTTATGTATAGACCATTAGAAGATGATCAATCATCACGCTTTGTATGTATTTTTTGCACATATGTAACAATGAGATTTTTAGCGTCTTAGTTGTTAATCTCAATGATATGTTTTGGACATCATGTATTTATGTCAATGGCATATTGACTACATAAATCACTATCGTAAAGATTTAAAATAGCGATCAACTTCAATTCTATATGCTATAATGTAAGATTTTTTCAACAGATTTATAATTGTCACAAAATTAGTGATGCATTTCAATTTCGTAAATTCAGATGACCTGATGAGTAAATCTTCAAGATAGTCACTATCTGATGTTGGCAGACATTGCAATTCATAATGTATAGTGTAAACAAGTCGACTTGAGTCAAGAATTGTCTAAACACAAACTTGATATGTTAAATATAAGAGTGTTAAATGTAGCTCGAGCTTAGTTATCTATGTTTCTAGCTGCAAATTTAAAGATAGAGCTTGGTTAGTTAACAGTTCTATTAAATACGATAGGTTTATTAATTATAAAATGCTTAAATTTTTGTTTAGTCACATATGTAAGTAGTTGAATATATATGTTGCGCGCTACGGAGGTGACACAATCGTGAATATCAAATTATTAATAAGAATACATTTTACAATGATTGTCATGTTAGAACCCTTAAATACTAATATGGCCTACCATTTATTAACTATCATATAATGACATATTTAGTCCCTAAAGTTATTTAATTGTATATGATGGAAATAGTGTTATATTATATATAAAGGATTTTCCTTTTGTTGTTGCCTAACCCTAATCACAAGAACACAGAGAGAACCATCCACACCCGTAACAAAATTGATGTTCTCTATTCTTATGAAATCCATAAATTTATTGCAACAACATAAATGAAATCATGGTTACTTCTACGACTTCTAAGATTGCAATCCCATCAAGTAATTTTCTATATTAATCCATTAGTATTTCATCACTAACAATTCAGATTCTTACAACATGTGGTATCAGAGAGTATGTTGTTAAATTGAATCTGAAAAATTTGTTTTTGATGGATGTATTTACCATGAAATCACGTTTCGCGTTTATTGATACCGATTTTCAGTCGGTTGTTTCTAAAAATGATAACCGACTGTTTGTTTTATAACATCAAAACCGATTGTTTTCAATCGAAAACATAATTTTAAATTGGCATAATAAACCAAGTTTTGTAATCGATTTTAAAGATACTCTGTTTGAAATTGTGAAAACCAAAAATGATTACGTGTAATTTTTTTTAAATAACCGATCAATTGAAACGTTTGTAAACCTAATTTCTCCAATCCAAAATGAAATATGTTGATGGATGGTGTAACCTTAAAAATAAAAAAAAAAAAAAAAAAAAAACTGAAATGGTTTAGATTCTACCAACTTGATGATCTTCGTGCAAAATAATTAAATCCCCAAAAAGCTTTCAATTTAAACACCAAAATGGTGTCCTTATTGCTTAATGTTTTCCTCTTCCTGATATGCGGCTAAGAAATCTTTATAGTTTATCGATCTTATGAACCCATGAAACCCTTGTGGCTCAGAGGTTCAACACTAACGAGACCCTTGCGTCTTCAATATTCAATGTTGATTCAGAGGCCCTTGTGTCTCAATAATCAAACCTTTGCAGCTCACACTCAAAAAATATCAGATGATTTTGTTGAAATACAGATCCTTAATTTTGATCGGATGAATCTTGGTTTAATTTGGGATTGCTTTGCTGACTGAAGAAGAGAACCAAGGGGTTGTTAATTTGGGTTTATTTTGGATTTTTTTTGATCGCTTGTTCAATTTTCATAATGTACAATTTAATTATTCAATATTATAAGATTATAATTATAATCCATTTTGAATTCGTTACATTTTGAATTCTATTTTTAATCGAATTCTGCAATTATAATTATATGTGTATTTTAACTTTTATAAAGAGTTCAAACTTTTATTTATTTGAACCTCTAAAATTGTATAAAAGTTAAACATAGAATTAAGAAATTATATGTGATCTCTTCACATAATAAATTTATTGGATTGTTTCTTGAGTTTTGTTTTGTTAAGCATAAAGGTTTGACATTTTACTTATTCATTGAAACTTAAGATCAAATCCACTTATTTAATCATATGTGTTTATTAGATAATAAACCCAAAGGCAAGTTATCTGATGATACATTATGAAGAATTTTATTGGCTTAAAATGCATAGTTACTTCGTTTCTGTCCAAAGTTGATTTGTTGTGGTTATGCATGCCGTATGTTCTAATTAGGATTCTTAATACTTGAATATTGGTTGTAACCAAAGTAAAGCTAATGTTCAAAGTAGAATCATATACATTAGTCTATTATATGGGTGTTATAATAGATTTTATCTTCAATGTTCTTATTATTCTTATCTTGTTGATTACCAAATAATTTGATTCATCTCTTTTCTTTACTTATGATTGTTCAGCATCTCACATAAGTCCTAATTATGGCATTGATTTACTTACTGGTGCAAACTTTGCTTCATGGAAAGATTCCATTAAGCTGACTCTTGGCATGATGGATCTTGATTATTCTCTTCGACATGAAGCTCCTATGGCTTTAACTTCTTCAAGTATTACTTATCAAAAGTTAGAGTATGACAAGTGGGAGAGGTCAAACATAATGTCTTTAATGATTATCAAGAATTCCATCTCAGCCGCAATCAGATGAGCTATTCATGATTCTGACAACGCAAAAACTTATCTGGATTCAGTTGAAGAACAATTCAAGGTTCTTCAAAAGCACATGCAATAACACTGATTCTCAAGACGCTTACAACAAAATATGTTAGAGAAAGTCGAGTGCGTGAACACATTATGATGATGAGAGACATGGCCCATAAGCTTAAGGGCATGAACATGGAAATATCTGATGGTTTCTTAGTCTATTCCATTATGACTTCACTTCCTACACATTTTGAAGCTTTTAAAATCAACTATAATGCTTAGAAAGAAAAATGGTCTATGAGTGAGTTGATTGTTGTGTGTGGATGGGAAGAAGAACGTCTGAAATTGGAGAAACCAGAATATGTTCATTTGACCACATCCGCTCCATCAAAGAGAAAAGACACTTTCATGAAAGGAGAGAGTTCTAAAGTCCAAAAGTCAAAAGTAAATGCTAATCCCAATTCAAACATGTCCAAGGTGAAGCTTCATTGCAAATTCTACCATAAGAAAGGGCATTAGCAACGAGACTGCTCGAAATTCAAGGGCTGGTTGACAAAGAAAGGTGATCATTTGTTTATGATTTATGAGTCTCTTAATATAAACGTTCCTTCTAACACTTGGTGGATTGATTCTGGTTCAATGGTGCATATTTGTAATACTATGCAGGTACTCCATACAATCAAAAAGCTAAGAAAGGGCCAAAGGACAGTTAAAGTTGGTGATGATGTTGAACATGTTGTAGAAGCTGTTGATCCTGTGAAACTTGTAACTAAACTTGGTCATTGTGTGTACTTATAGGATACTTTTTATGTACTGAGAATTACTCAGAATTTAGTATCTGTACGTAAATTAGACCTTGATGGTTATATAATTCATCATGAATGTTCAACAGTCAAAATCACTAAGAATTCCCAACTTATTTGTCGTGGTCAGCTGGATGGAGATTTATACAAATTAGAACTAGAAAATCAATTTTCAAAATCCTGTTGTCATAAATGTTAATGACGTTACTGGGAAAAAGAAAGGGAGATTTGGAAACTTCATCCATGTTATGGTGTCAACGCTTAGGCCATATTTCACGAGACAGAATACATAGACTTGTGAAGGATGAAGTATTATCAAATCTTGATTTTAGTGATTTTAAAACTTGTGTTAAATGTCTTAAAGGTAAAATGACAAAAGGAAGTAAACGAGGTGCCACAAGAAGTTCTAGTCTTCTAGAACTTGCACATACTGATATTTGTGGAACTTTTCCTGAAGGAATAACTGGACACAAATCATTTCTTACTTTTATTGATCACTCACATTATATGTACTTATATTTGATTAAAGAAAAATCTGAAGCACTAGATATGTTTAAAGTTTTCAAAGCTAAAGTTGAGAATCAACTTAATTGTAAAATCAAAGTAATGCGTTCAGAAAGAGGTGGTGAATATCATGGTTGACATACTGATATTAGTTAAGTTCCCGGTCCATTTTCTAATTTTTGTGGAGAACTCGGGATCATAAACCAATATACCATGCGTGGTACTCCTCAGCAAAATGGTGTAGCTGAGAGAAGGAACATGACACTTATGGACATGGTATGCAATGCGTTAGCCAATTCAGAATTGCCAAAATTTCTTTGGACTGAGGCGTTAAAGACAGTTGTTCATATTGTAAATAGAGTTCCTTCTAAATCTGTTCCTAAAACTCCTTTTTAGATTTGGACAGGAAGGAAACTGTGACACCCCACAAAATCCAGGTCAGACTCTATTTTAATTAAATGTTTATTTAATTAGCATTTGCATATGTGGCACTGGATTTAGCTTAATTTAGTGTGACACGTGGCACGACAGTACAAACACAGTCGCACAACAGGATAATTCGAGGAATTATCAGAAAAACCGTACACACGTGTCAGAAGTCATGAACGTTGGTGAACGTCACAACAACTAAGCACAAGAACATTTCACAAGTCAATTATGATTAATAATTGATGATTAGAGTTCAAACGATGTTAAAATAACGTGTTACAATCGAGAAATGAGCAAAAACGAACCCAAATATTGAAAATAGGCATATTGGGCTTGTCTGGAATTCCAGGCGCTAGAGGAGCACAAATCGGGTTTTTTTTGGAACCGGTTCCGGTCAACAAAGTCAATACTCAGTTCTGGTACCAGTTCCGGGTTTCGACCGGTTCCAACCAGTTTTTGACCGGTTCCGGTTCGGGTTTTGCCCGGCTCCGGTTCGGGTTTTGGCCAGGTACAGGTGGAATCCGGTTTTTCCGGTTTCGGTTCTAATTTGTCTGAAAAACCGTACCCATTCGTACCCATCGGTTCGGGTATGACCGGTTAGGGTTGTCGGTTCTGGTTCCGGGTCCGGTTTTTTTGCCCACCTCTACCAGGCGCTACGCCCAGACCCAATCAATGAACCCTGGCGTTGCGCGCGAGAAAGGGAAGCCAGGCAGGATAAGAGCCACTCTGCACGGTACGCCCGGACACCATGCCGCCCGTCAGGCGGTACGCCTGGCAGGGAAATTGTGGAAAATCTTCTTGGATGCCACAAAAATGATGCCTACTCTATCTTCACTCATCATAACCGGTTGTAGACACCATTTACTCGAAATATTCACCCCTAATTCATATTCTACACCTGCTAAGAGCTCAAGAACTGCATTGGAAGCCATTGATTGAAGGAGTTGAAGCTTGGAAGTAAGAAAGGAAGGATTAGAGACTTGTCACCACACTCACCATCACCTTATAGCCTCTAGAATCTCATTCTCAGCTGATTAAGGAGCATTCCAGACCTGTCCAAGCAACACCCCACCTTGTTTGAGGCTTTAAAAGGTAGTTTTACATCCCTAGTAGCTTAAAATTACCTCTAAACACACATGCAAGTCAAGATACTTGCATGCACACACTCTATCATCACATGCATGATTTTATGATGTTTTAGATCTGGGTTTAGTGATATTTTTACTGATTTTGATCAACCATGATGTTACATGATGATCTACATTGAGATTTGTTGATGTTTGTGCAACATGGAGTCATGAAACTATGAAATGTTGATGAACACTTGCATGCATGTATGATATAAGTTGTTTAGATAATTTTGGTGATGATAAATGAGTATTGATGATGTTTGAGATGTGTTATATGTTTGGTTATGATTAAAATGGTCAAAAATGGATTATTAAAGGATCTTGCTATTTATAGTAACTTTTGAACTACAAGACTTGCTAAATGATGTATGTTCATGCATGCAACTTTAAATGATGATTTGTGATACATGATGATGATTTATGCATAAGGGAAGGATTAGAGATGATATAATGGTCTTTTGATGAACATTTAGGCATAGTTACTATTTTTAGTAACTTTACTTGGTGAATACATGAAATAAAAATGCGACACATGCTAAATGGCTTAACATGATGATATATGATTGTTGTGTAGATAAGTTAGGTGATTTTTGCTATTGAACATGCCAAAACTAGAAACTTTCCATTTTAGGAAACGTTAATGACTAAAAAACGAACGATGTGTTTATTTGATCGCATATGACAACGTGCTAAGTGATAACATGATCACGTAAGGTTAATAAGCATGTTAAATCATTAAAAGGAAACGTGTTGTGAAACTTGCTAAAAATGGAAACTTACTATAAATAGTAAGTTGTCCATAAACGCGATTTGCGTGTTCTGCACACAATGAACACAATCATGAATGTTACAAGAGTTATAACCGACACGTGGTTCACCAACGGGTCGTTGACTTGACACGGTAAAACATGGACAAACACGGTCAATGTGGACAGACATGGACAAACATAACAACCGAGGGTTGTTGAGCACAAACACGAACACGAAACAAGGTCACATACACGAACTCACGTAAGCTATACGATATAGGTAACCGGTAAACGAGTCAGCTGTAGCAAAACCGGAGCTTACGCTATCATTTCCCGACAATCACTAAGGTGAGTTTACGGCCCCTCTTTAACTCTTTTACAAACTTTTGAAATAGGGGGAGAATACTTGTTGTATCGAGTCAAATATTTATACTTGTACAAACATATTGTGTATGCTGGTTTACTAGACAAACATAAGTGTTGTATCGTAACAAAGCCCTCGCAAAGTCTTACCGTTAATGTACAAACAACGAGGTGAGTTTGAATAGATCTGTTTGGGTGTAACGAACCCCACGTGGCACAATACTGACTGGAGGTCGGGACACGTGAAATCTCGACCTATCGCGCCATTGTTGTTACGAGACATGGCGGAGGCAAGGACTAACAAGTGTTAAATTTGGCCAAAACTTAACAAATACTTATCATAAATGGTTTATGGCCAAGTGGGAGAAAGTTAGAACCCTTAAATACTGATATGGACTACCATTTATTAACTATCACATAATGACATAATTAGTCCCTAAAGTTTATTTAATTGTATCTGATGGAAATACAATTATATTATATATATATATATATATAAAGGATCTTCCTTTAGCTGTTTCCTAACCCTAAACACAAGAACATAGAGAGAACAAAATTGATGTTCTCTGTTCTTATGAAATCCATCAACTGATTGCAACAACATAAAGAAAATCATGGCCACTTCTACGACTTCTAAGATTACAATCCCATCAAGTAAGTTTTGTATGTTAATCCATTAGTATTTCATCGTTAACAATTCAGATTCTTACAGCATGTCACTCTTTAGAATTGTATGTATTTTATAAATAAAAATTTGGCAAACTAAAGCATTTACACCTAACAAATATTATATGTGAATGCTAAGGAAAAGGTAACAAGAGGTAAACCGATCAAATATTCTATGTCTAAATTAACTAACGGAATCCTAAAATTATTAAGGTACAAAATACATACATGTTAGAGTTAAAAATGTATTACATGAATTAAATAAATTTAATTAGTTAAAATTGTTAGTTTTTATCTATTAATGAACCAGTGATTATGATTAGAGATTTTTTGTTCAAGTTTTCATTTTAATTTCTTATTATCATTTAATTTCAACTTTTCTCTTTTATTTGTGGGTTCCCCGTGCGTTGCCGTAGGTATCTCGTCATGATTTCGTGTATCAAAATGTGTATACACACCCATATATAGTGGAAATATTAAATAAGAAGAGATTTTTGCGTGGAAGAGTAAGAACAAATAACAGTTTGACATGTATCATGATAATTTAGGTATAACCTCATTTTTTTGTACTACATTTTTATTTTTTTGTACTGAATTTTCATTTTTTTGTACTTGATTTTCATTTTTTTAGTGTAGTTTTATTTTTTTGTACTATATTTTTTTGTACTTAATTTTGTCTTATTTTGTATTGCATTCTTGTGTTTTTTACACCATATTTTTGTTTTTTATACTACATTTTTATTTTTTTGTACTATATATTTTTATTTTTTTGTACTGTATGTTTCTTTTTTTGTACTGGATTCTTGTTTGTACTAGATTTTGTGGTTTTTATGTACTGGATTATGTTTTTTGTATTGGTTTTTTGGTTTTTATATTTTTAGCATGCCACATGTCAAATTTCTATTGGTTATTATTCTTTTTAGGCAGAAATATCTTATTAGTGAATCCAATCCTTATATATATATATATATATATATATATATATATATATATATATATAGGGGATGAAAGTAAAAATAACAATCTTTATTGCATTAAGCCGAAATAATCCGTCAAAATCAAGCCAAATCTTTGTTTTTTAACATCATTGTAAACACATTTTGAACACTTTATTGTTTTATGAGTTTGCGTAAATTCATCACCGTTTGAGAGTTAACATCGTTGTAAGTTTTGGGTCAAAAACACTTACAGTGCTGTAAGTTAAAAACTTACGCAAACTCATAAAATAAGAAAGTGTTCTAAATGTGTTTATAATGATGTTAAAAAAATCCAAAATTTGGCTTGATCTTGACATGTTATTTCAGGTTATTGCATATTTAGTGGGTTTTTATATCCTTTCCCTACACACACACACACATGCTGTTATTACAACGTAAAACCTTTAGCGAGTAGACCTTGTAAATGTGCCCCCTCTATCGATAATGAGTATTCAATGAGAATAGCGTTAACAACAGAAGATCTCCTTTAATATCAAATAATTCTATCAAATTGACTATGATTAATAAAACCAAACCATTAAAAAACATAGTCCGACAAAATGGTCGGGTTGGGTTGGGTAACGAGTCAGAACGAGTACGGATCAGGATGAGTGCATGTCAGGATATGTTTTGAACAAAATTAGTCTAAATGTGTCGTTTTAAAAAACATCAATTTATTTTAATTTGAATGAGTTGTAACGAAACAAACTATATATTTTAATATATTTTTATATTTTTCTCATAAAATATATTATTGATCATTTTTACTCGTTTGAATCCATTATATATTCACATAGTTTTTAACCTACTAATCTTGACCCGAATTGAGTTAAGGTTTTACACATCTCAACCCTCTATATGTCATAATGTTACATATCTCAACCCAAAACAAAATAAATATTTATCTAAATTTATCCATTTATCTTGCTGATTGTTAGGTCTAAAAAAAACTTCGCATTTTCTAGTCATTATTATAATTTAAACACTATTTTTATCTTTTATTGAATATTTAATTATTAATATTATTTAGTTAGTGTCATTTAATTTTTATTATATATATATATATATATTTCTATTAAATCGAAATAATTTGTGAAGTAATCACTATCGGAAGGATATAAACAATTAAATATTCGATAATGTACGGACACATTATAAGTTTTTGAATAAAACAAAATTTTTGTGACCGTTTGTGTTCAAATGACGTTTATGAGAGTCATCTGCCTATGTTTTGCATTTGATATTAATGTCGGCGCTGACTGGAAAGCTCTTTCCGAGAAGTTTTTGAAGTCCAACGATGATAAAATAGAGAACTAGGTCCAAGGGGAAATGTTGATGCATGAAATGTCCCTAGTTCTATGTAATGATCGTTTATGATTGTAAAAAACTTTATTTATTAATGAGATCAGATATTTTGCATTGTGTATTTGTGTTTAACATGTTGACTTTGACCTTTGATATCTTACAGGACCATTCGTACGAATTAACCTAAACATGAGTCAATTTGTACGAATGAACGGTTAACGAACGATCAGTTAAACGAAGGAATCCTGATTCTGATTAGTTCGTACGAATGTATCAGAGACTTGATTCATTCGTATGACTGCTTCATTCGTGGATCATGGTTCGCATGAACGGGTGATTTGTGTAACCCATTCATGTGATCTGCTGATCACTATAAATAGGTGCAAAACAGAATATTTCATAATCTTTTGAACATTCCCTGTCAATTCTCTAGGTTTCAAAGCCATCTCATTCCTTCCAAGTTCTTCTTCATTCCCGTGGTGATCGATTTCGATCAAAACGCTTGACTCCTTATCACCGGATTACCACGGGGTTCATTGATTTCGATTGGAAAACCCCCGATTAGGATTCCGCACTATTCGAGGGCCTGCCGAGCAGAATCTGTAAGGAATCGGGTCGTTTCCTAGGTCCTACAAAGTGGTATCAGAGCCGTGGCTCTTGATTCTGCTCGTTTTTTTAATTTAGATCATCATATTACCATTTGTTCTGCCTTGCTTTCTGAAAACCCTATTTTTTCTTGTGCTCAAAGTTACTGTTTCATTGCTGAAAAGTGGGTTTTTCGGGTTGTTTTGAAAAATCGTTCATTCCAAAAGCTTAGAAATGTTTTCATGAGTGTGTATACCAAATTTGGTGACCAAAATCGATCTAGATCCAAAGTTAGAAGGATTTTTCTGGCTGCGATCGTGTGAATGGGGTTTATAGGGGCATATACACTCGCACGAATCAGCTGCTGAGTGAATCTATCCACGTTCTTTTAACTCACATGAATTAACCACCTGTTCGTACGGTCTTTAAATGAATGAACTCTTCATTCTTTTAAATCCTTCGTTTGGTTTTTTCATTCGTTTGTACTTGCTATTCGTGCCCTCATTCGTGTGATTCCTTGTCTTTCGTACCCTTCATTCATATTATCCAACATCATTCGTACCTAAGGACTAAAATTTATCTAAGTGTTGAATCAGTTTATTTTTGCTAAGATGGAGGAACTTGCATTGATGGCAAATCATAATCACAGGATTCAGAATTTGTTGCTCACTGAAACTGAGACGGGAAACGCCAATAAAGCCCCAAAGTTATTATCATTGGATGACTATCCTCATTAGAAATATAGATTCGAGATTCACATCAACGGGGTGGACACTAACTTGTGGATGATGATTGAAAGTGGATACTTGAGACCAATAAATGAGGATGGAACACCTATGCTGGTTACTCGAATGACTGAACGTCAAAGAAAGCTATATGATTTTGAGAAGAAGGCCTATGCTATACTGCCTCAGTCAATTGCCACTGATATATTCCATCAGTTTAGACATTTTACTTCTTCCAAATCACTATGGGATGCTTTGCAATAGAGATATGAAGGAAATGATGCACTCAAGAAAATTAAGACTAAAGCTATGTGGAAAGAGTTCAACAGTTTTATGTATGTGGGAAACGAGTATTTGGATGAACTGATTGCCAGATTCTATCATCTTCTCAGTGAGCTCTTCAATCATCAAGTCAAGAAAACTACTCAAGAGAAGATTCAGTGTCTGGCTGATGCATTACCTCCTAAGTGAGAATCTTTTCTTATGGTTCTGAAACAGAGTGAGATGATTGCTACCACGGATATTAATGATTTTATTCAAAAGCTGAAGGAGAAGGAGATAGAGAACAAGTGCAAAGCCAAACAAGTAGCTCAAGTTCAATATCCATCAATCTACTACTATACTCCTACTGTAGAAAGAACTCCTTCACATGCTCATCTGAAAACAGCATTTGTTTCACAAACCAAAGAAGCTCCAGTTTCAAATCAGGTACACTTCAGTCAGTCTGCTGCAAATTCTACCTCTCATTCAGAGTATAGCCATTCTGTCATCAATTTGAAGACAGAAAATTTTGACAAAGTGACAGTGGAAGTAGCTAAAGAGCATATGGGCCTCCTATCAACACTTGTGTGTTCTTATGATGGATTGTTAGCTGGACAGATTGGAAATCCACACTTAACCAATGAAGATTACTCACAGATTGATCCAGATTACATGGAAAGGATTGATATCATCTGGGCTCTTGCAAGTGCTGTTAGAAGGGCAAAGGATTTTGTCAAAAGAACTGGAAAGGATATCAATTTGAACAAGGATTCAAAGTTTGGTTTTGACATGTCCTCTGTTACCTGCTACAACTATGGTAATAAAGGACATTTTGCAAGGCAATGCAACAAGCCAAAGAATATGGGAAACCAGAACCCATTTCAGAATCAAAGATCATCTGCAATTAACCCTGAAAGAAGATTAGTACCAATTGAAACTCCCTCTCATGCCAGTTCTTCAAATGCAAACAAGGCACTGATGGTTCAAAATGATGAAGGGGAGAACTGGGATTTTAGATTCAACACTAATAAGGGAGCAGATGAGAAAGCTTGTGTTGCAGAAATCAAGGAAGTTGCTGATCCCAATGCTGAATGTGATTCATAGGAAATGAAGACTAGGGCGGATGAATCATCAGGATCAGAGTATGCAAGCACCTCAGTTTCAGAAACTCAAGGAGACACTAATGCTGCTACACAATTTGCTTTGATGGTGGATACGTCTGCTTCATCTCAGACTGGTCAGGTATATGATGAATGTTCATCACCTAACTCTAGATGTTATCATTGTGTTGATCTTGAAAGTAAGGTCTTGGCTTATCAGGAGCATAACGCAGACCTGATCTGTGAACTTAACCCTATGGTGCTTGATCTCGATCAAAACGTTGACTCCTTATCACCGGATTACCACGGGGTTCATTGATTTCAATTGGCAAACCCCC
The DNA here is from genome assembly GCA_009363875.1 of Mikania micrantha. Classification (NCBI taxonomy): domain Eukaryota; kingdom Viridiplantae; phylum Streptophyta; class Magnoliopsida; order Asterales; family Asteraceae; genus Mikania; species Mikania micrantha. The sequence goes on along the minus strand of CM018695.1, from coordinate 50,687,922 downwards.
GAATAGGATTCCGCACTATTCGAGGGCCTGTCGAGCAGAATCTGTAAGGAATCGGGTCGCTTCCTAGGTCCTACGCACAATTTTAACTATAGAAACACAATATTACATATGTAGTTTTATACAAGAACATCAAATTAACAATAAAACACAATAAACAACACACACGTGTATTGTACATATGAAACAAATATTACACATGTATACAAGAACATCAAATTAACAAGAACAACAAAAACTACATATATGTAGTAATAAAACTGTCACACCCCCAAATTCCCACTCGTGGTGTCAGTCCACGTGGGTGTGACGTGGCCAGAATCACAGCTCAAGGTCATATAGAACACCTCTATATGCTTTAACAATGACAATCTTTGACACATACACTCATCAAAATAGTTTGCAGCGGAAAAGTAATTCATAGCAGCGGAAATAAAATAAGTTTAAAACATGCATCGGAAATACGAAATTGTCAGACAGAACATTGTTTAATACATAAACTAAATAAAATTGTTTTTCAAAAGACATCTATCATGAATGCAGGATCCTATGCTCATATCCCCTAATGTGCATTCCTGCTCCATAGCTCGATTATTTACCTGAGAATACAAGTTTGAAAAAAATGTCAACACAAAGGTTGGTGAGTTCACAGGTTTTGATATACATATAGTAATAAAAGTGTGTCATGCTGTTTATCAAATGTTAGTACCGAGCCCTAGGCTCCAAGTGTCAGTGCGTCACTACCGAACTAGACCTGTTTGTACTTGCCTCCACTGTGTCTCGTACACACAGTAAATTAGGTCAGAGTTTGCATGGGTTATGACATCCAGTCAACATTGTGCCCCGTGGGGTTGGTCATACCCTAATGGATCCATCCCAATCTACCACGTTGTTCGTTCATTAACTGTAAGACTTTGTGAGCACTTGTTACGAGTTCAACACTTAATGTTTGTCCAATAAACCAGCATACATAATAAAAATGTTTGTAATAGCATAATTGTTTGACTCGATGCAACTAGTATTCTCCCCCTATTAAAAGCGTTTGAAAAGGAGTAAAGAGGGGCTGTAAACTCACCTTAGTGATGAAAGTGTAAATCAAGCGTAAGCTCCTGCGTAGATCGCGTGTCGGTCACCGGCAACCTATATCGTATGCCGTACGTGAGTTCGTGTAACGACTGTGTTCGTGATCGTGTTAGTGCTTGTTTTTGTGCTCAACAACCCTCGGTTGTTCATGTTTGTCCGTGTCGGTCTACAATGACCGTGTTTGCTTGTGTTGGTCCACATTGACCGTGTTTGACCGTGTTGGTCCACATTGATCGTGTTTGACCGTGTTTGACCAAAGTTGACCGTGTCAAGTCAACGACCCGTTGGTGAACCGTGTGACGGTTTGTGAATCGTGTAACAATCGTGTAAGTGTTTGTCGTGTGCAAAACGCGCAAGTCGCGTCTATGGACAACGTACTATTTATAGTAAGTTTCCATTTATGGAAAGTTCACAAAGCATTACGGTTTTATAGTTCTAGCATGCTCATTAGTCCTAGGTGATCATGTTAACACATAGCACATCATCATACGAATTCACATAAGTCGTTTATAACATGTTTGCACATAAAAGTTTCCTAAAATGGAAAGTTTCCATTTCTAACATACGCGATACCGGAAACCATCTAACTTAGCATCTAATCATCATATTACAACATAATAAGCCATTTAGCATGCTCGAATCATTCAAGATCTTCCTAAGTCGGTTTTTGTAAAAATAAAGTTACTATAATTAGTAACCTTGTGGTTTTTTATAAAAACAACCATTTTAGCATTTCTAATCCTATTTTCATATCACCAATCATCATAATAAATTATTTAATATCATTTAAACATACTAACATGGTCTAAATCATCACTTAACAACATTTGTTCCACAAAAGTTACTATAAATAGTAACTTTGTTAAAAATGACCATTTTCAATAATCAAATCACATTCCTAAGCTTCAATTCATCATCTTATCATTCAAACAACCAATCCATATGCATGCATGTTATAAATATCATCTATTTCCCCATTCTACAAATAAAAAAGTTTCTAAAAATAGAAGGTTCATCAAAAATCACCATTTTAACCATTTCAACATCATCTAGACATGTAATCATCCCCCAATATCATATATGAAAATTTCTATATACTCAAAATCATCCTAACCCTCATGGATCATACATGCATGGCAATATAACGTCACAGATCATTTTTTTAAGCACAATGGTCTATTCCCATCATCTTAGATCATCATAAATCCTTGTTATAACATTATAGATCATCATAAATCACTGAGATATCAACAACCCAGACTAAAACAACGAGAAATTCGTGCATGCAAGGTTATGGGGCTTGCATGAGCGTTTGTGAGCGTGTATGTGCGAGATATGATGGTTTTGAACCACAAGAAGTGTAGAACTACCTTTTAAAGCTTCAAGATCCTGCAAAGATGATAAGGACAACTTCTAGACCTCCTGGCTCGTGGGTCTTGATAGGAACAAGAAGTTGGCGATGGTCCTTTGAGCTTCTTGGTGGGTAACAAGCTTGAATCTCCAAATCTTGAGCTTGGAAATGGCCTACAATGGTGGAAATCTACTGAAAAATGGTGTAGGAGATGAAGTTGGTCGACAGGTTTCGTGTGAAGTCGGAGAAATAATGAGAAAAGATAGTATAGGCATCATTGTCTTGGTTTTATAAAGATATTGTCGACTGGGCAGCTTCGCGTACCGCGATGGGGCTTTCAAAACTTCTTCGCGTACCGCGGCAGATTTCAGAAGTCAAACCCCCGCGATGTATGTCGCGCACCGCGACGATGCTTCTTGTTGGGCCATCGCGTACCGCGATGGGCCCCTGAAGAGCCCAATAAGTGTTGTGTTACACAATGTGTTAGACGTTCACCAACGTTCGTGTGTTTTGACACGTGTGTGCTGTTTGCCGATAATTCATCGAAATGTCTATTCATGTGTCAGTGTTCGTACTGTCGTGCCACGTGTCACACTAAATTAAACTAATTCTAGTGCCACGTGTACATAAAGCATTTAAATAAACATTTAAATAAATAATAAGCTGACCTGGAATTTACGGGGTGTCACATCCTCCCCTTGTTAGAAAGAATTTCGTCCTGAAATTCAACTTGTGTTGCCAGTGTTTGTCTGTTCCGCGAACAGGTGCGGGTATTTTTGTCTCATCTGGTCTTCACGTTCCCATGTGAATTCCGGTCCACGACGCGAATTCCATCGCACCTTTACAATCGGTATCTTGCTGAGTTTGAGTTTCTTGGTTTCCCGGTCCATGATCTCCACCGGTTCCTCAACGAAGTTTAGTTGTTCGTCGATCTGTATCTCCTCAAGAGGTATAACAAGTGTCTTATCAGATAAACACTTCTTTATATTAGAGATATGAAATACGTTGTGTATGCTGCTCAGCTCGTCTGGCAGGTTTAGTTCGTAGGCTACCGGGCCTACTCGTTTTGTGATCTCAAAGGGTCCAATGTAACGAGGGTTCAACTTTCCTCATTTGCCAAGCCGAATGACTCCCTTCCAGGGCAAGACTTTGAGCAGCACTCTGTCTCCCACTTGGAACTCCAACGGTTTGCGTCGCTTGTCGGCATAACTTTTCTGTCTGTCCCGAGCTGCTGCCATTCGTTTGCGTATCTGTACAATCTTCTCAGTCGTTTCGTGCACTAGTTCGGTCCGGTCAGTTGGCTGTCCCCAACTTCTGCCCAACAGATTGGTGATCGACACTTATGTCCGTAAAGTGCCTCGAATGGTGCAGCTTTGATGGATGCTCGTGTGGTAGCTATTGTTGTATGAGAACTCAACTAACAGTAGATGAGTCTCCGAGCTACTGCCAAAGTCAATAACACATGCTCGGAGCATGTCTTCCAGTGTTTGTATGATTCGTTCACTCTGTGCATTAGTCTGCGGGTGGTAAGCGGTGCTCATGTCCAATCTCGTGCCCAAAGCCTTATGCAAAGACTTCCAGAAATGCGAAGTAAATCGACTATCGCGGTCAGAGATTATCGAGATTGGCACTCAATGTCGAGTAACCACTTCCTTTAGATAGATACGAGTGAGTTTGTCTAGCTTGTCAGTCTCTTTAATAGGCAAAAAGTGTGCAGACTTTGTCAGTCGGTCTACGATAACCCAAATGGTATCGCAACCACTTGCTGTCTTTGGTAATTTTGTTATGAAGTCCATGGAAATCTGCTCCCATTTCCACAGTGGTATCTCAGGCTGTTGAAGTAACCCTGATGGTTTCTGATACTCAACCTTGACTTTTGAGCATGTTAAACACTTACTTACGTAAGTTGCTATCTCCGCTTTCATGTTCGGCCACCAGTAAGTTGTCTTCAGATCATGATACATTTTGTCAGAACCCGGATGTATAGAGTACCGGCTCTTGTGAGCTTCGTCCATCACCACATTTCTCAGTCCTCCGTGGTGTGGAATCCAAATACGATCCTTAACATAGCATGCTCCGTCGGCCTTCACCTCCATGTGTTTATCCATGCCACGCAAGGATTCCTGAGTGAGGTTCTCGACCTTCAGAGCTTCTTGTTGTGCGTTTCGAATTTGTTGCGGCAATTCAGTGTGAATTGTGAGTTGTAGAGCACGCACGCGTTTGGTTGTTTCCTTTCGGCTCAACGCGTCTGCTACTACGTTGGCTTTACCAGGATGATATTTGATAGCGCAATCGTAATCGCCTATCAGTTCAACCCATCTTCGTTGTCTCATGTTCAGCTCTTTTTGGTCGAAGATGTGTTGTAAGCTCTTATGATCGGTAAAGATGGTGCATTTTGTGCCATATAGATAGTGTCGCCAGATCTTCAAGGCAAACATTACGGCTTCCAACTCAAGGTCATGAGTCGTGTAGTTCTTCTCATGCACCTTCAGTTGTCGTGAAGCATATGCGATAACCTTCTCGCGTTGCATCAATACACAACCGAGTCCCTGTTTCGAGGCGTCGCAATACACCACGAAATCGTTGCATCCTTCTGGCAAGGATAGTATGGGTGCGGTGCAGTGCATAGCTTTTGCTTCAACAAGTTGAAAGCAGCTTCTTGTTTCTCTCCCCAATCGAACTTTTTGTCTTTGTGAGTTAGGGATGTTAATGATTGAGCGATCTTTGAAAATCCTTCAATAAATCTTCTGTAGTACCCGGCCAGACCTAGGAATTGTCGTATCTCAGTTGGAGTCTTGGGTGCTTCCCAGTTCTTGATGGCTTCAATCTTGGCTGGGTCTACGTGTATCCCTTGTTCGTTAGCCAAATGTCCAAGAAATTGGACTTCGCGAATCCAAAAGTCACACTTTGAAAACTTCGCATACAGCTGTTCTTTCTTTAATAATTCCAAGACTAGCCTCAGATGTCCAGCATGTTCCTCCTGATTCTTAGAATAAATCAGGATATCGTCAATGAACACTATTACGAATTTGTCAAGGTAAGGCTTGCATACCCTATTCATGAGATCCATGAATACAGCTGGTGCATTGGTCAGTCCGAATGGCATAACCAAAAATTCGTAGTGTCCGTATCGAGTCCTAAAGGCAGTTTTAGGAATATCGTTCTCCTGTATCCTCAGTTGATGGTAACCCGATCTCAAATCGATTTTTGAATAGTAGCTTGACCCTTGCAGTTGGTCAAACAAATCGTCTATTCGCGATAGTGGGTACCGATTCTTGATCGTCACTTTGTTCAGTTCCCTGTAGTCAATGCACATACGGAATGTTCTGTCTTTCTTCTTTACAAACAAGACCGGCGCTCCACAAGGTGAGAAGCTCGGTCTTATAAACCCTTTGTCCAATAGTTCCTGCAACTGGTTAGACAGCTCCTGCATCTCAGTTGGTGCTAGTCGGTACGGTGCTTTAGCAATTGGTGCTGCCCCTGGAGTGAGGTCTATCTGGAACTCGACTTGTCGTTTCGGTGGTAGTCCAGGTAGATCTTCGGGAAATACTTTGGGAAAATCACGGTCTACATCGATGTCCTCAATCTTCCTTTCCTTCTTCGGTTGTTCTGCGATGAGGCCTAGTATAGCAGTGTATCCCTTTTGTATGTACTTGTTGGCCTTCATGCATGACATAATGTTCAGAGGTACTCCCCGTCGTTCCCCTTGAATCGAGATTTGTTCTCCATTCTGCAACGTTACTCGTACGATCTTCTCATTGCATACGATCTCAGCTTGTTTTGCGGATAACCAATCCATTCCAACAACCACATCAAATCGATTTCGAGTTCGTGATCCGCCAACACCATGACGCATCCTCGAAAGATGTGCTGTGTCTCAATCAGCTTGCCGTCGGCTAACTCTACGGTATACTTAAAGTCTAGTGGTGTTGGGGTAATATCTAGCAATTCACTAAACTCACTAGATATAAAGCTCCTATCGGCACCGGTATCAAATAATATACTAGCGTATACATTATTTAAAAGAAACGTACCGGTTACGATGTTGGGGTCGTCCTTGGCATCCCCCGAGCCAATCACAAATGCTCGGTCTTTCGCCGCTCCACCTTCGGTTTTCTTCAACTGAGGGCAATCCCTGCTTATGTGACCCGGCTTTCCACATTCATAACACCCCCTAAGAGTGTTCTGGTTGTTGTTCTGGTTGTGGTTGAGGTTGTTGTTGTTGCTGGGAAATTTGGACCTGCAGTCTTTGGCCATGTGGCCATGTCTTCCACACCGCAAGCAACGGTATTGCTCGCATTGGCCAGAGTGGTGGTAGGAACAGCGGGTGCACAAGGAGTATTTCCCTTGATATACGCCCTTCCCCTTATCATCGGGTTGGGTGGCAGTGAAAGCTCGTGCACGTGCAGATCGCTGTTGTTGTTGTTGTTGTTGTTGTTGTTGAGAGTGATGAGATTGATGGTGGCTGGGTTCCCACTTTCTCTTCCGGCTTTCTTGAGGCTTCAGATGTTCACCTCGTTTGGGTAGTTTTCCTTGTGCTACAGCTTGGTCAGCCAATTTATGGACCAGTCTGGTCAGTGGTTGGATGGTGGTGAGGTCAGATGCAGTTACCATGCTCTGAATCTGTTTTGGCAGCCCACTGATGAACTGCTCAATCTTTTTGTACTCCGGCGTCACCATAGCCGGGCACAGTTTGCACAACTCGTGAAATCGAGTGCAGTATTGCTCGATCTCAGAGCCCACCATTTTCAGAACCCAAAGTTCGGCTTCCAGTTTCCGGATCTCGTCACGAGGACAGTATTCCTCTTGCAGTATTCGGGTGAAATTAGCCCACGGCATGGAGTTGGCACCGTCCAACCCCAGGGTTTGCACATGGGTGTTCCACCATGTGAGAGCCGGTCCTTCTAGTGTGCCGGTCGCAAATTTAACCCGGTTCTCTTCAGTACAGTCGCACATGGCGAACACAGACTCCACCTTTTCAACCCAGCGGAGCATTCGACAGCTCCTTCAGTCCCTTTGAACTTGTGGGGGTGGCAGTTCAAGAAAGATTTAAAGGAACATCCCTTCCCATTGCTGCCGTTTGACCCTGTTTGTCAAAAACCAGTGTCGTGTGTTAGTATCGTGTTAGCTACACTATGTTAGTCACGTTAGGCAAGTGTTAGTACCGTTGTTGTTTCCACTAGTTTCGCTATGTTGGCGACTCGCTTCGTAGTCGGCGATCGCCTTGTTGACCCGTCGGTCAACCATCATTTTTATAACAGCTGCATCTAGTGTCCGCCTAGCAGGACGCGCGTACGGTCCTCTTCCCGCCATATATGGTTCTATACATAAGGGATAGAGTATTAGTTAGCACATGTTAGAGTGTTAGCCAAATGTCATGTCAGATGTCATATCAAATGTTATGTTAGATGTCATGTCAGCAATCAACCATAGTCTGATCATTCGATAAATAAATCAAAATATCATTCTCATTAATATAAGCTTTCGGGGTACAATAATTTCAAAAGAGAATAATAATGCAAGTTCTACGAGCACACCCCGCTCGTTTAGGCAAGTACAAAAAGAAAACATAACATAAATTAAACAGTACAACTAGTCTGAATCTATGGTGACATGTGAAATGTCACTATCAGAATCTCCATCAGCATCATCCTCCTTTGGATCCTTGTTGGGATCCTCGTCAAAATCCCCTTCTTCGAGGTCCTCGGCCTCGAACTGCGGTTAGTTCGTCTTCGGGTGGTGGTTCAACGATGAACTGCTCAGCCCATGCATTAAGCATGGCGTCGCTAGCCAGAACCATCGCATGAGTCTCCTCGTGGCGACCCTATTCTCGGTAATGCGTCTGTCGTGTTCCTGCATAATGTCGACCATTTGCCCGTGCTGACTCATCAGCTGGGCCATCTGGAGACGTAAGGCCTCCATCTGCTCCTCTAACCTGTCATTACGCCTCTCAACGAGATCGTTCTTCTCGCGAAGAACTCGGACCTCGTCCGATAACTCAGCGTTCCTTCTGGACTCACGTCGCGTAAATGCAACGTGCGCCGCGAAGGCCAGCTCCAGAGGTACATCGAGTGGTGGCAGTCGATGGCCTGCCGAAGTGTCGCCGAAATAGCGTGGCGGTGGTACTCTCTCTCCGATGATCCACTCCTGAATGGTGGTAGGGTACCATCCCCAGTGACGGTCACGCATCTTCCTCCTGGCGCGCCGGTCCATCTCGGCGTCCACCTGCGCCACAATGTTGTCGAATCGTCGTCGACTCTCTGCGGTCTGCTCGTCGGTTACTGGGCGTTTACCCAGGTTCCTCCTGGTATCATCATTGTTGTCCATCCTGTAAATCTCAAGTTAGTAAGCAACAGTTTAACATAAGTAATAACATCATCAGTGTGCGAGTTCTAAGTGTAGTGTCTAGAGTTGAGCAATGGCTATAGTCTAAGTTTACTATATGGAAACCTAGTTCCCTATAACCAAAGCTCTGATACCAGTCTGTCTCCCACTCGTGGTGTCAGTCCACGTGGGTGTGACGTGGCCAGAATCACAGCTTAAGGTCATATAGAACACCTTTATATGCTTTAACAATTACAATGTTTGACACATACACTCATCAAAATAGTTTGCAGCGGAAAAGTAATTCATAGCAGCGGAAATAAAATAAGTTTAAAACATGCAGCGGAAATACAAAATTGTCAGACAGAACATTGTTTAATACATAAACTAAATAAAATTGTTTTTCAAAAGACAACTATCATGAATGCAGGATCCTATGCTCATATCCCCTAATGTGCATTCCTGCTCCATAGCTCGATTATTTACCTGAGAATACAAGTTTGAAAAAAATGTCAACACAAAGGTTGGTGAGTTCACAGGTTTTGATATACATATAGTAATAAAAGTGTGTCATGCTGTTTATCAAATGTTAGTACCGAGCCCTAGGCTCCAAGTGTCAGTGCGTCACTACCGAACTAGACCTGTTTGTACTTGCCTCCACTGTGTCTCGTACACACAGAAAATTAGGTCAGAGTTTGCATGGGTTATGACATCCAGTCAACATTGTGCCCCGTGGGGTTGGTCATACCCTAATGGATCCATCCCAATCTACCACGTTGTTCGTTCATTAACTGTAAGACTTTGTGAGGACTTGTTACGAGTTCAACACTTAATGTTTGTCCAATAAACCAGCATACATAATAAAAATGTTTGTAATAGCATAATTGTTTGACTCGATGCAACTAGTATTCTCCCCCTATTAAAAGCGTTTGAAAAGGAGTAAAGAGGGGCCGTAAACTCACCTTAGTGATGAAAGTGTAAATCAAGCGTAAGCTCCTGCGTAGATCGCGTGTCGGTCACCGGCAACCTATATCGTATACCGTACGTGAGTTCGTGTAACGACTGTGTTCGTGATCGTGTTAGTGCTTGTTTTTGTGCTCAACAACCCTCAGTTGTTCATGTTTGTCCGTGTCGGTCTACAATGACCGTGTTTGCTTGTGTTGGTCCACATTGACCGTGTTGGTCCACATTGATCGTGTTTGACCGTGTTTGACCAAAGTTGACCGTGTCAAGTCAACGACCCGTTGGTGAACCGTGTGACGGTTTGTGAATCGTGTAACAATCGTGTAAGTGTTTGTCGTGTGCAAAACGCGCAAGTCGCGTCTATGGACAACGTACTATTTATAGTAAGTTTCCATTTATGGAAAGTTCACAAAGCATTACGGTTTTATAGTTCTAGCATGCTCATTAGTCCTACGTGATCATGTTAACACATAGCACATCATCATACGAATTCACATAAGTCGTTTATAACATGTTTGCACATAAAAGTTTCCTAAAATGGAAAGTTTCCATTTCTAGCATACGCGATATCGGAAACCATCTAACTTAGCATCTAATCATCATATTACAACATAATAAGCCATTTAGCATGCTCGAATCATTCAAGATCTTCCTAAGTCGGTTTTTGTAAAAATAAAGTTACTATAATTAGTAACCTTGTGGTTTTTTATAAAAACAACCATTTTAGCATTTCTAATCCTATTTTCATATCACCAATCATCATAATAAATTATTTAATATCATTTAAACATACTAACATGGTCTAAATCATCACTTAACAACATTTGTTCCACAAAAGTTACTATAAATAGTAACTTTGTTAAAAATGACCATTTTCAATAATCAAATCACATTCCTAAGCTTCAATTCATCATCTTATCATTCAAACAACCAATCCATATGCATGCATGTTATAAATATCATCTATTTCACCATTCTACGAATAAAAAGTTTCTAAAAATAAAAGGTTCATCAAAAATCACCATTTTAACCATTTCAACATCATCTAGACATGTAATCATCCCCCAATATCATCTATGAACATTTCTATATACTCAAAATCATCCTAACCCTCATGGATCATACATGCATGGCAATATAACGTCACAGATCATTTTTTAAGCACAATGGTCTATTCCCATCATCTTAGATCATCATAAATCCTTGTTATAACATTATAGATCATCATAAATCACTGAGATATCAACAACCCAGACTAAAACAACGAGAAATTCGTGCATGCAAGGTTATGGGGCTTGCATGAGCGATTGTGAGCGTGTATGTGCGAGATATGATCGTTTTGAACAACAAGAACTGTAGAACTACCTTTTAAAGCTTCAAGGTCCTACAAAGATGATAAGGACAGCTTCTAGACCTCCTGGCTAGTGGGTCTTGATAGGAACAAGAAGGTGGCGATGGTCCTTCGAGCCTCTTGGTGGGTAACAAGCTTGAATCTCCAAATCTTGAGCTTGGAAATGGCCTACAATGGTGGAAATCTACTGAAAAATGGTGTAGGAGACGAAGTTGGTCGACAGGTTTCGTGTGAATTCGGAGAAATAATGAGAAAAGATAGTATAGGCATCATTGTCTTGGTTTTATAAAGATATTGTCGACTGGGCGGCTTCGCGTACCGCGATGGGGCTTTCAAAACTTCTTCGCTTACCTCGGCGGATTTCGGAAGTCAAACCCCCGCGATGTATGTCGCACACCGCGACGATGCTTCTTGTTGGGCCATCGCGTACCGCGATGGGCCCCTGAAGAGCCCAATAAGCCTATTTTAATGGTTTTGATCCGTTCGTCGCCGTTTTCACGTCTACGAACTATCGTTTGGCCTCGTTTGAACTTCCAAGTTCAATGTGTGAGTGTTTATGAGGTTTTCAAGTGCTGTGTTACACAATGTGTTAGACGTTCACCAACGTTCGTGTGTTTTGACACGTGTGTGCTATTTGCCGATAATTCATCGAATTATCTATTCATGTGTGAGTGTTCGTACTGTCGTGCCACGTGTCACACTAAATTAAACTAATTCTAGTGCCACGTGTACATAAATCATTTAAATAAACATTTAAATAAATAATAAGCTGACCTGGAATTTACGGGGTGTCACAAAAACATGTACAAGTTTACTACACAAAGTACACCTGGTCAAGCAACAACTATAAGATCTGAAAACTACACAAGTGTAGTCATAAAAATACACACAATAACCATAAACTTTGAAAAAGTATACACACATTTGTCTAAGTACTAATATCTTATATACAAAAAAAAAAATTCGAGCCCAAAAAACTATATTACTCGAAAAAACAACACATGTGTATAACTAAAAACGCACAAGCTTCAATACACGAAATACAACTACACATGTGTAGAAATAGAAATGTACAAGTCTAATACACAATATACACCTGGTTAAGCGTGTCTTTGACTCACTATCACCATCACCGCCACCACTGTTACCACACGACCACCATTACCACCTCCTCTTGAAATCGATTGAAACCCACATCCACCACCTCATGAAACCCACGACCACCATTTGAAAACCCTCAATGACCACCTAAAACCCACGACCATCATCTCTTGAAACCCAATACACCACCTCCGCCGCCCCTAAGTCCATCACCACCGTACATTCACCACCGTCGCCTGAAACTACCACTGCAGCCCCATGAATCCACAACTACCACCGTAGCCCCATGAATCCACAACCACCACCGCTACCACGCTCCTCCCCCAAGAGTCACCACCACCACCATCTGTGACACCTCCTAACTTCTAGGTCAGCTTTTAGTTTAATTAAATGTTTATTTAAATTACATTTACATACGTGGAACTGGAATTAGTTGAATTTAGTGTGACACGTGGCACGATAGTACGAACATAGTCACAAAACAGGATAATTCGATGAATTATCGAGAAACGCACACACGTGTCAATAAATTCACGAACGTTGGTGAACGTCAAATTGAACAAGCAATTGAATGATAAGTAAGTCAATTGTGACCAGGCAATTCATAATCAAGTTCAAACAATGTTAAAATGATAAGTTATAGTCGAGAAACGAGCAAAAACGAACTTGAACAAGTAAAATGGGCCGGGAATTTAGCCAAATGCTTAATGTTACCCCAACACCACTAGACTATAAGTATACCATAGCGTTAGCCGACGGCAAACTGATAGAAACACAACACATCATTTGAGGATGCGTCATGCTTTTGGCGGATCGCGAACTCGAAATCAATATGATGCCGGTGACTCTAGGGATCTTCGATGTGGTCGTTGGAATGGACTAGCTATCCGCAAACCAAGCTGAAATCGTGTGAAATGAGAAGATAGTTTGAATCACGTTGCGAAGCGGAGAACAGATCTCAATTCATGGATAACGACAGGAATACCGCTGAACATTATGTCATGCATGAAGGCCAGCAAGTATCTGCAGAAAGAATACACCGCGATTATCACTTAACAACCAAAGAAATAGAAGAAGGTCGAAGACATTGAAGTTGTTTTTGATTTCCCTGAAGTATTTCCTGAAGATCTACCTAGACTACCACCGAAATGACAAATCAAGTTCCAGATAGATCTCACACCAGGAGCTGCACCGATTGCTAAAGCTCCGTACCGACTGGCACCAACAGAAATGCATGAGTTGTCTAATCAGTTACGGGAACTGTTAGAAAAAGGATTCATCAGACCGAGCTTCTCGCCATGGTGAGCACCGGTCCTATTCGTGAAGAAGAAAGACAGATCATTTTGGATGTGCATCGACTACTTGGAGTTGAACAAGGTGACGATCAAGAATCGATACCCGTTGCCGCGAATAGACGATTTGTTTGACCAACTGCAAAGGTCAAGCTACTATTCGAAGATCGATTTGAGATCGGTCTTCCACCAATTGAGGATAAAGAAGACGACATTCCTAAGACAGCTTTTTCGACTCGATATGGACAGTACGAATTTTTGGTCATGCCCTTCGGACTAACCAATGCATCGGCTGTATTCACGTACCTCATGAATTGCGTGTGCAAACCATACCTCGACAAATTCATAATAGTGTTCATCGACGATATCGTGATTTATTCCAAGAGTCAGGAAGAACATGCTGAACACCTGAGGCTTGTCTTGAATTACTGAATAACGAGCAGCTGTATGCGAAGTTTTCCAAATGTGAATTTTGGATTCGCAAAGTCCAATTTCTTTGACATGTGGTTAATGAGAAAGGAATACACGTAGACACAGCCAAGATCGAAGCCATCGAAAACTGGGAAGCACCAAAAACTCCGAAAGAGGTACGGCGGTTCCTAGGACTGGCAGGGTACTACCGACGGTTTTATCGAGGAATTCTTGAAGATCGCTCAATCACTGACCTCACTGACACACAAAGACAAGAAGTTCGACTGGGGAGAGAAACAGGAGTCTGTTTTCAATTTGCTGAAGCAAAAGTTATGTAGTGCACCGATCTTATCCCTACCGAAGGGATGTGATGACTTCGTAGTTTACCGTGACACGTCTAAACAAGGGCTCGGTTGTGTGTTGATGCGATGCGGAAAGTCATAGCATACACGTCACGACAATTAAAGGTGCACGAGAAGAATTATACAACGCACGACTTGGAGTTGGGAGCCGTGCTGTTCGCTTTAAAGATCTGGCGACATTACCTCTACGGCACGAAATGTATAATCTTTACTGATCATAAGAGCCTGCAACACATCTTCGATCAGAAAGAGCTGAACATAAGGCAACGAAACGCATAGTGGCCAACGCGCTAAGCCGTAAAGAAACAACCAAACGCGTGCATGCACTACAACTCACGATCCACTCTGAACTTCCACAACATATTCGAAGCGCACAACAAGAAGCTCTGAAAGTCGAGAATCTCACTCATGAATCCTTTCGTGGCATGGATAAAGAATTTGAGGTGAAGGACGACAGAGCACATTACTTCATGGATCGAATCTGGATTTCACACTGAAGAGGATTGAGAAGCGTAGTGATGGGCGAAGCTTATAAGAGCCGATATTCTACACATCCAGGATCTGACAAGATGTACCATGATCTGAAGACGACTTACTGGTGGCCGAACATGAAATCAGAAATCGCGACTTATGTGAGTAAGTTTCTGACTTGCTCAAAGGTCAAGGTCGAGTACCAGAAACCATCAGGTCTACTTCAACAACTAGAAATACTAGTATGGAAATGGGAGCAGATTTCCATGGACTTTATCACCAAGTTGCCTTAAACAGCATGTGGTTGCGATACCATCTGGGTAATCGTAGACCGGCAAACAAATTTTGCGCACTTCCTACCTATTAAGGAAATCGACAAACTAGAAAAATTGCCTCGGATTTATCTAAAGGAAGTGGTCACACGACATGGAGTGCCAATCTCGATAATCTCGGACCATGACAGTCGATTCACATCTCGTTTCTGGAAGTCCTTACATAAGGCATTGAGTACGAGATTAGACATGAGCACTGCTTATCACCTGTAGACTGATGGGCAGAGCGAGGGGACGATTCAAAGACTGGAGGACATGCTTCGGGCATGTCTTATTGATTTCGGTAGCAGCTGGGAGACCCATTTACCGCTAGTTGAATTCTCCTACAACAATAGCTATCATACAAGCATCTAAGCTGCCCCATTCGAGGAACTTTACGAGCGCAAGTGCCGATCACCCATCTGTTGGGCGGAGGTTGGTGAGAGCCAACTAACCGATCCCGGAACTTGTGCACGAGATGACTTAAGAGATCGTGCAGATACACAACAAAATGGCAGCAGCTCGGGACAGACAGAAAATCTATGCTGACAAAAGGAGTAAGCCTTTGGAATTCCAGGTGGGAGACAGAGTGATACTCAAGGTCTCACCCTGGAAGGGAGTTATCCATTAAGTGTTGTATCGCAACAAAGTCCTCACACAGCCTTACCGTTAATGTATTCACAACGAGGTAAGTTTAGATAGTACTATTGGGTGTGAAGAACCCCACGCGGCACCAATACTGACTATAGGTCAGGACGCGTGTAATCTCAACCCATCGTCCATGTCATTACGATAGGCATGTCGGGGGCTAGAGCAAAAAAGTCTAGTTTGTTAGAGACGCAACTGACACTTGGACCCGAGTGCTCGAATCAAACATTAATAAACAACATGACACGTGACAAACATTATTTTACTTATGTACTGATATCAAAACCTGTGAACTCATCAACCTATGAGTTGACACTTTTTCTTAACATGTATTCTCAAGCAACTAGGTTGGACTCGGATTCAGGATGCACCTAAGGGAACAAGCACATGAGTCACATGCATCATACTGAGTCTTTTGAACAAACATTATCTATTTATTTGTGTTTATCAAACAATGTAGTGTCTATCATTTTATTTCCGCTGCATTTCGAACACCTTAATATTATGCTATTCTGCTGCAGGTCTTACAAATCTGTTTTGTTATTTTTGTCGAAAATATTTTTTCAAATGCATATAGAGTCGTTCTATATGGCTAAGAGCTGTTATTCTGTCCACATCACACCCAGCGGTCTGACACCGCAAGTGGGAATTTGTGGGTGTGACAGACTGGTATTAGAGCCTTGGTTATAGAGAACTATTTTGGATGTTGTGAACTTAGACTACAACCATTGATCTACACTAGACACTACACTTAGTCATTGCACAATGATATTGTTATTATTGTTATATGATTACTTATTAAACCAAGTTACAGGATGGACAACAACAGAGAGAGGAACCGAGGTAAGAGACCAGCAGTTGACGATGAGACTGAGGAGGACCGACGCAATATGCGTCGCATGGTTCCACTATCCGATATCATCCCGGGAAAGTTAACTCGTGCTCGCTTGACGAGCAACACCAAAGACTGGGACTGGTACCCAGACATGATCCGTAACTGGATCACTGAGGAGAGACTATACCTGCCTATGTCCCTAGGGAGTACCTCTAGCGATCCCAGGCTACCAGCTCTGGGATATCCACTTGAGCAGGCCTTTGCGGCCCATGCTGCCAGATCGAATCGGGTGATCCAGCATATGTACGACTTGACAGCAAGTCGAGCATCTCCGAGAGGAGTTAGCGTATACGGACCAGGTGCACGATAAGATGGTCGAGGTGACTCGTCGAGCCCTCTGTCAGCAGGAAGAGATGGCTACTGAGATGGAACAGATGCAAGATAGAATGGGGCACCTAGAGGAGCATTCAGCCGCCACAGCTACCATAGCCCAGGAGGCAGGAGCCCGAGCAGCGGCAACCGAGGCTCTAGCCGAGGCAAACACTGCCCAGATTGGGGCAAATGAGGCGATGATACATGCACTGGCCGCACAATTTATTGATGAGCCGGAGCCAGAGGAGGAGCCCATGGAAAATGAAGACGAGGATCCGATGGAGGATCGGAAAAGGAGCCTTTTGAGGAGCAGGATGATGTACCTGTTGCCAGTGGAGACTCACACTCCACCATTACCTCCGAGGAGTTTATTTTGTTTCAGTATTAGTAGTAGAACCTAGATGAGTGGGTTGTGCTCATATGAACTATTTTGACATTAGTAATATTCTCAACTTATGATTGCACTCTTGAAAAGCAATATTAATGAGAATGACATTTTGGTTTACTTATCTTGTGTATTGTACTTGTATTGCATGCTGAGATAATATCTAACTCAAATCGTAAGTAACATCTTATATATTGTATATAGAACTAACAAATGGCGGAAGAGGAACGTATGTACGAGCACCCAAACGTACACTTGGCTCAGCAACCATCAAGGCGATGGTTGAACGGAGATTCAGTCAAGCTATCGCTGAGTATGAGGCAAATCGATTCAACAGCGAAACCAGTGGCACCAACAGCGGTAAAGCTAACTCGAACTCAATTATCCTAACAAACACAACGCAAACAATAACACACGGATTTGACCAGTAAAACGCAGGATCCCGGAACAACCGTAAGGGATGCACATTCAAGGCATTCTTGAGTTGTCACCCCCATACTTTCAAGGGTACAGAAGGAGCAGTGGGGATGCTCCGATGGTTAGAGAAAGCAGAATTAGTTTTCTCGACGTGTGAATGTGCCGAGGAAAACAAAGTCAAATTCGCCACCCGAACTCTCAAGGGCCAAGCCCTCACTTGGTGGAACTCACACGTCCACACACTGGGTCTAGGAGCTGCTAACTCCATCACATGGGCTGAGTTTACCCAGATGCTCCAGGAGGAGTACTGTCCACGAAATGATATCAAGAAGCTCGAGGAGGAGTTCTGGGTCCACAAAATGGTGGTATCGGAGATTGAGCTGTACGTGACTCGTTTCCATGAGTTGTGCGGACTATGCCGGGGAATGGTGACCCCGGAGTACAAGAAAATAGAGCAGTTCATCAGCTGATTACCAGAGCAGATTCAGAGCATGGTGACCGCATCTAACCCGACAGTGCTACAGCCCACCATCAGGTTGCCCACAAGTTGACTGACCAGGCGGTAGCCCAGGGGAAGCTACCAAAAAGGGGTAGAACACCTGAAGCCCCAAGACAACAACAAACATAAGTGGGAGCCCAGCCTCCACCAGTCTCACTCCTCACATTCATCCCACCAGCGATTTGCACCAGCCAGGGCATTTACAACAACCCAACCTGACAACAAAGGGAAGGGTGTTTATGAAGGTAAGTACCTGTTATGCAACCGATGTTCATACCACCATTATGGGCAGTGCGAGAGATACTGCTGTCTAAAATGCGGATGACACGACCATATATATATATCTGGTTTAAGGGTTTTCCCTTTAATATCGAGTTTTCACATGATACAAACCACACACACACAGATATATATATATATATATATATATAATTTTACCAGAAAATAGCCGAAAATTTTTCCGACATATCAAAATTAGCAAGAATTTCACTGGGTTTTGGTCGATTTTCGGCTGATGTGATCCACCTAGCCTAATTCTGACCAATTTTGAGGTGCACGATTAATTGGTTGATTAGGGCAAATCAAAGTGAGAGATGGTAGGCTCGGTAGGCTAGCAATTAATCCCCAATGAATCGGCCAACTAGGCCGATTTTTACAACACTGCTTTCTGTAGTTTTATTCTATCAGTTACTTAATTAATGTTTTGTGAAATAATATGATGAACAATTTTATCTGTAACGGCAACATAAGGGTGGTAATTTTAAACCATTTACATGTGAATTGGTCAATATAGGTAGTTTTTCACTTCCAACGAACATGTCATACGGGTCAAATCATGAAAGTACGCTCCAAAGATGTCACACTCCGAGCCGGCGGGCCGGATCGTGTGTCCCGTCGAGCGGAAAGATCCTAGGGCACGATATCGGGATGATAATCGTGATGATCAGATTGTTTACATTGCACATGATATATAACGAGAATATGCTAAATGAAATAGAATTACAAAGTTAAATTACATCAGTTTCGTTCATAATTTAACAATATAAATCTACTATCAACATCATAATTCTTTAATCTTGTATCTGCACAAGATATACAAAATAATCTGTATAATGATGTTCAAAAATATGCACGTCCAAAATACTAGGTCCTCTATCTGGTGTCCTAGTCAAAAGCATAAACTTCTTAGTTAGACCTGTTCGTCACCTGAGAAGTAATGCAAAAAGATCAAGTCAACACATGGTTGGTGAGTTCATACAGTTTTGTTTAGAAATAAATTTTGTACAAACCTGTCCAGATGACAACCTTAACCTCACCATTAACCACCTATACCATCTAATTCAGTATGCTTATATATAGGGCATATGTAGGGTCAAGCTTACCGCCAGCCCAGCCACCAGGCCACCACATACCAAACCACATGATATATTGTTCCTGGTGATAATTAAGCATTTCATCCCATACCTTTGATTCACAACATTGGAACAACCTGAAAATCTGTTAACACTGATCACCCGTAATGACAACCTTAACCTCATCAACAACCACCTATGTTATCCAATCAAGTATGCTTATATATAGGGCATATGTAGGGTCAAGCTTACCGCCAGCCCAGCCACCAGCCCACCACATACCAAACTGCATAACATATTGTTGTTGATGATAATTAAGCGTTTCATTCCACACCATCGACACAATAGTTCTTTAGTTCTTAGTTCTTGTAGTTCCACAAAATATAATTTCAATTGATTCCTTAAGTTCATCACACAATCATGATCAACCATAGCATTTGTAGAAAACATTACATTAAATGCTTAAATAAATCTATAAGTAAACATTTAATAAAATCTAAGACCTATTGATTGGGCCTTGGTCAACTCGAGTAGACTAGTCTAACAATCAAGGTTCTTAGTAGTAAAGGAGATCTGTAAACATCATCAAACATGCGACCTATAATCAATCAGTCTAGCTGGGGCATCTTTTGACATATAGGATTTTATAGTTCTTATAGATCGTCCGTAGTTCGTATAGTTCTTTAGTTCTTTGGTACATGTTATCTTTGAGTATTTCCCAGATGTTCCTTGAAAAGTGGTGTGACACGCCGTAATTTTCAGGTCAGCAATTTATTTATTTAAATGTTTATTTAAAGGATTTTGTACACATGGCGCTAGAATTAGTTCAATTTAGTGTAACACGTGGCACGATAGTACGAACACTGGTACACAACAGGATAATCCAAGGGATTATTAGAAACAGCACACACGTGTCAAAAACTCACGAACGTTGGTGAACGTCACAACCTGTAAGCACATAAACACTTCGCGGATCAATTATGGTTAATAATTGATAATTAGGGGCCCAAGGATGCTCAAACGATGCCTTACAATCGAAAAACGGGCAAGAACGGGCCTAGAACAACAAAACAAGCTAATTGGGCCTGACAAGTGGGCCAGGCGGTATGCCTGACCCAAGGCCTTCACCCTAGGCGGTACGCGCGGAAGGAACAAGGGCGTACCTTGGCCGGCACACCGGCGCGCTACGCCTGGAACCAAGCGCCCTCGTTGGGCGGTACGCCTGGTCAGAGTCGCAAAACTGCTTTTTAAGCTCCCAAAACCATCATGACACCTATTCCACTCATTATAACCGATTCTAGACGAAATCCCTCGGCCATCCCTCTTTCCCAACACCTGCAACAGCCCTGGAAGCCATTGTTGAGCATCTTGAATCTCAAGATTGAAGGTTTGAAGGTTTAGAACTTGAAGAACCAAACTTGGAGCTTGACACCACCACCTTTCTTGTTCTTTCTGTCGAACCCAACAAATGCAGAGGCTCTAGAGGCTGTTATCATCACCATCTCAGGACCTTTGAAGCTATAAAAGGTTGTACAACACTTCTTGTAACTTAAAAGCACCATAACACTCACATGCATGTCTTTAAACACACATGCAAGCACATATCCTTCACATGCACGAGATTCACTTTTGGGTTTGTTGATTTCAATGGGTTCCTTGATGATCTATGAGGTTTAAATGGTGATTTGTGACGATCCATGATAATGTGTGTCACTATAATACTTGGTTTAGTCATAACTTGATGAGATGATAACATGCATGCACGATCTAAGTCATTTTATATGATATTGAATATTGTTATATGATTATAGTTGTTGTTGATGATGATCTACATGATTAGTTATGATTAAAATGGGTAAAATGTGATTATATGGAATTCCTTCTATTTTTAGTAACTTTTAAGTTACAAAATGGTGTTATGAGTGATATTAGTAACATGCATGTATGTAGATTTTCTAGTAGGATGATATTAGGATGGCATGGATGCTTAGAACTTGATTTGGGACTTGATTATGACCATATTTGGCATAGTTACTATATTTAGTAACTTTTATAGTTGAAATATTGTTAAAGGATGATTTGGGCTATTTGAACATGATTAAATGATGTTAGATGGTTCATTATAATGAGTTGTGACATAAAAACGGTTTAGAAAGATTTAGAATGGTTGTTTTCATGCAAAACTACAAAGTTACTATTTATAGCAACTTTATTTTTACAAAAACCGACACGTTAATGTTTTGTATTGTGTGAGCATGCTAAGTGGTTTATTATGTCTTAGTATGATGAATAAATGCTAAGTTAGATGGTTTCCGATATCACGTATGCTATAAATGGAAACTTTCCATTTAAGGAAACTTTTGAGTGCTAACATGATGAAAATGACTTATGTGATTTCGTATGATAATGTGCTATGTGTTAACATGATCACGTAGGACTAACGAGCATGCTAGAAATATAAAATCGTTATGCTTTGTGAACTTTCCATAAATGGAAACTTACTATAAATAGTAAGTTGTCCATATACGCGACTTGCGCGTTTTGCACACGACGAGCACTTACACGATTGCTACATGATTCACAACCATCACACGGTTCACCAACGGGTCGTTGACTTGACACGGTCAACTTTGGTCAAACACGGTCAATGTAGACCAACACGAGCAAACACGGTCATTACGGACCGACACGGACAAACATGAACAACCGAGGGTTGTTGAGCACAAACACGAGCACTAAGACGAACACGAACACAGTCGTTACACGAACTCACGTATGGTATACGATATAGGTCGCCGGTGACCGACATGCCCTTCGACGCAGGAGCTTACGCTTGCTTATTACTTTCTTCATTAAGGTGAGTTTAAAGCCCCTCTTTACTCTTTTCAAACGCTTTTAAATAGGGGGAGAATACTAGTTATATCGAGTCAAACACTATTATTATGACAAACATTTTTGTGTATGCTGGTTATTGGACAAACATTAAGTGTCGAACTCGTAACAAGTCCACACAAAGTCTTACCGTTAATGTACGAACAACGTGGTAGATTTGGATGGATCCATTAGGGTATGACTAACCCCACGGGGCACAATGTTGACTGCATATCATAACCCGTGCAAACTCTGACCTAATTTACTGTGTGTACGAGACACAGTGGAGGCAAGGACAAACAAGTCTAGTTCGGTAGTGACGCACTGACACTTGGAGCCTAGGGCTCGGTACTAACATATGATAAACAGCATGACACATGTTTTCTTACTATTATGTACGTATCAAAACCTGTGAACTCACCAACCATTGTGTTGACACTTTTAAACTTGTATTCTCAGGTAACTAGCAGGCTATGGAAGCCAGGAATGCACGTAGGGGATCGAGCATAGGACCCGCATGCATTTATTTATGTCTTTCATTCAAATAATATTTATTTTGGACATGTATTTTTATCAAACATCGTAGCATCTGACAACTTATTATTTCCGCTGCACATGTCAAACATATTATTTCCGATGCTCAACGTATTGTATCACTTTCCGCTGCAATACTATTTAATTTTCGCTGCAAACTGTTTTAATACTTGTATGGCAAACTTTGATTTGAAGCGCATATAGAGTTGTTCTATATGACCTTGAGCTGTGATTCTGTCCACGTCACACCCACGTGGACTGACACCACGAGTAGGAATTTGGGGGTGTGACAAGTGGTTAGGAGATGCTGTAAATATCATCAAACATGCGTCCCATATTCAATCATTCTAGCTAGGACATCTTTTAAACCTGGGATTGGCACATGCTATCTTTGATATTTCCCAGACAAACCCTTGAAAATATTTCTTTGTACATAGTTCTTCGAAATAGATCTTTAGTTCTTTGACAACACACCACCGAAACTAGTTCTTTGTACATAGTTCTATTGAATAGATCGTTAGTTCTTTGACACACACACCACCGAAAATAGTTTTTTGATTAGACCGTTAGTTCTATGAAAATAGGAATTTGAAAATAGTTCTTTGTTTTAGATCTTTAGTTCATTGAAAATAGACCTTGAAAATAGTTCTTTGATTGGAAATAGTTATCTACTCATGATGAATAAACAACTCATTTTGAAATTCTGCAGATAGTTTACCTAGACAAAATCTAGGATAACAATTATACGTATAAAACATATATGAAGTAAAAGCATTTAAGTAAATATAATCCAAGGAAAATAATTTACGCATGCTTCTCAGCCCCGCATTTGTAAAACAAAATGTGTTTACAAAAGGGGCAATGAACTCACCTGTGTTGCTATGTAATGAATCACAAAGATGTGCACGCTCGTTGTTTGTAGATTAAGTATCTTCAATACCTTTGTTGATTTATTAGGATTTGAATACGATAAGTGTTCGAAGATGACGTATATAGGGTTTTGGTCTCGGTGTGCAACTATGTGTCCTAGACTTTACTAATGTGTTTCTAAGTTTCTCTAATTAGTCTACACTAATTACCCATTATGAACCATTATCCTGTAATTATTCACATTTAAATCTTACTTATGTAAGGTCTACATTACGCTTACTCAAGATCTTTTAGTTAATAACTCATTTATAAAATCCGTTTTAAGTTGTAAAACATTAAGTTTAGAAATCATTTCATTTTAATTAAAACATAAATTATCTTATTTACAGAAATTATAAGTTAGTATGTTAGAACTTAGGTTAACCTTACTAGATTAACTTCTAAGTCCTTCGTTAGTTCTTTGCTTTGACCTCGTTCTTATTCGCTCTTGAGTCGATTATCAACTTAGGTTATCCTCTTGGGTAACCAAGTCGAATATCGAAGTGATGTAAAGTTCTAAGTATTGGGGGTTGGTCATACTAAATGATCATAACCCGTACTTAGTTATTTTCCTTGTGATTCGTAGTTCTTTGTTCTTCCATTTATTTCAACTGGTTCCCTTAGTTATTTGATTTCATAAGTAACCGTCATGTTACTCTTTGTAGTGCCCCATTAAGTATAGATGATTATGTAACCCAATTTAATTATTTAGAACCCAAGTTAAGTGTATAAATATTAGGGTTTTGGGTTGACACTCGGTTAATCGCCATTAAATACAATTTTATTTCCAACAACCTCACTCATGGTTTCATTTATTAAAATCCAAGTGTTTTAAGCTCAATTGATGGTTAAAATCCATGCTTATAGTTTTAAGTAATTTAGAAGGGAGTTGGTGTTGAAAGCTCTTAGCGTTGGTATATTTGAAAACCCTAATGATTTTCCTGCTTCACTAATTCACGTATCAACCCAAACCATGGGCTCATCCCTTATGGTTCTCAATGATTCTTAGTCGTGCAGCTCATCATGCGAATGGAAGCCCATACGATTGGCAATGTTCAGCCGAATGTAGATGGCCATGCGAACGTGGGTGTTATGCGAACTTAATGACCATGCGATTGTCAAAGTCGTGCGAATGGAGGCTTCGAATGTACATGAGGTCCAAATGAGATGCGAGCGAATGTAGCTCTATTCGGCCAGAAGCTTCTTCACCCCTTCGTCCATTCATTCGGCAGGCACATCATTCGCACGTAGAGCCCATGCGAATGGGGGGTTCCTCGTTCGCAGGGTCCTTCGCATGCCCATTCGGCCTTGCTGCAACAGCAGTTTCCAACTGCAACTTCTTAGGATTTTAGGTTATCAAGATGTGCCATAGGTTCCATACCCTCCTAACCATGTGTCGTGCGATTCCTAGGGGTTTGCAGGTCGAAAACCCTACTGAAACGACCGGGTGTTCGAGAGGGGGGGAAACCCTAGAGTTTGGTCGTTCTTGCTGATTTTTACCTCAAATGGTGCGATCTAGAGCTCGATCTCTTCGTTTCTTTGTGATCCACTCGTTTCTACGATCGTTTTGGCTCCAAAAACATCCGATTTGGTGGAGATTCTAGTGAGATAAGCTATGGTTTTTAGAAAGAGGAAAGTTAGAGAGAGAAAGTGACGAGAGAGAGAGAGAAAGTGGTAGGTTAATGAGGTTAATGGCATTTAATGCCATTTAAAACATTTTAACAATCTGACATGTTCGGGCTCGTTCGGTTTTATGCTCGGCTTCGCGTAAAATTGTCGGTTTTTGGTTTTTCTCGTCGCGATACGTTACAATCTTAAAAATAGAATTTACTAAATTAGATTAGGTGGTAATTCCTAGTAAATTAACTAATATCTTTTGTTTATTTTAAATTCCTGAAAACGTTTAAATTTATCTGTTTAATCAAACCGTACAGTTATTGCGCGCGTTTGTTCGGATCGTCACCCGTACGAACATGACGATAACTACACTCTTCGATGTGATTTTCTAATTATTGGACATCATTCAGAACGTTAAACTTTCAGGTATATTCGTACAGATCGTCACCTATACGAATAATCCGTCAATTTAGCATTCACGTAACGACATCCGTTATTGTTCTGTTCTGTGAAATCTCACATACGTCTATACATAATAAAATCCTAACTAACAATCACATAATAGTTCTGTGTTGTCAGATGAAATTCTGACTGTTAAACCATGGATTTGAATTATGTTTCTGAATTAAATGTGTAATAGTTTTGTGTCCAACATCAAATGATAATAGTATACATATAATACACATAGTTCGTACCTGAGTTACTGTGTAAGTCACTGTTCCGGTTACGTTTCCGGCACTGATGTTACAAAAGATTGAGAAACAAATTGAAAGTCTTGATAGTAATCCATGATGCACACACCCACTTATTTTTTTAATATAATAGTTTCATTATTATGATCCTTAAATACTTGCTCTAGTCATATTTAATGCATTATTTGTAAAGGATTAACAAAAAGGTGTTTGCACACAAACCATACTAGTTTCCATTTGTACTAAAATTACAGCATGTGGGTGTGGTGAAGGATGGATATAGGTCTGGTGTTTGATCCTTGGGGTTGTCACTCTCCATTGCCTTGCCGCTAAGTGCCCCATATGTTGAGCCTAAGGCGGTATGGTGTGGGTCTGTTAGCGTGTCTCGTATCACACGTTTTGGACTTTAACAAAAAAAATTACTGGTTTATCTAGAAAACTCATCCAACCCGCCTATTTTGATCTCTAGTTTCATTTTCCATAGTAAATTATTTTATTTAATTGTTGTTTTTTCAGAAGAAATCCATATACAAGTCTCCAGCTGACAATGAAAATGGCACCTGTTTTTTGCTCATGGGTCTTTTACACCTGAGAAATAATATCATTTTACATATATAATAGATTTACTAATACAAGAACAAGACTTGCTCCATTACCTAACCATGTTTTAAACAGAAGACATGATTTAGCAAAGTTGACCCTAGGAAACCGACAATTGTTATATAAACCTTGCGGTCCTCTTATGATTTCAATAGCTAGTAACCAAAAAGGTGTTAGGATATATGACATACGCGACATGTGGGCATAAAATGACATGGGATGTGCATAGTTTTGTTTAGGAAATAGAGATTTTAAGCCCTTTATGTTAGACGATATTAGGCTAGTTATTAAAAGATAATGATTTATTCTGTATTTTGAATATATTGTATGCTATCCTATCCTAAAATAAGATTATGATGAATATTTGTATATATATAGTCACTCGCATCAATGAGAATGGAGCAACGAGCTCATTGATTAACATGGTGTCACGCCCTAAACACCCACATTGTTTTTTTCTTCTTCAATGGCTATCTTTCTTTCTATTTCCATGGCGGCAATACATCCTACTCACTATCATAAGCATTCGAAACTTTATTCCTTTTATTTTGGATATGGAAAGCAGATAATAAAATTCATTGCAAAATTATTTCATGTTCATTTCCGTGCATTTGCGTGAGTGATCACATCGATCCTACTGTCGTTCGTCCCCCACCCCATGTTCCTACAGCTGATAAGACCTCACCAGTCGATATATGGCCCGTCTAGACTCCATCATGCTTCTGCAGTCGCCCGGGCCTGGTCACTACGACCCCTTTTGTGATTGTGAGGAGGCACCCCTTCTCCCTAAGTCACGATTAGTCTTTCTGGTGGGTATCCTTAATTCTCCCTACAGGGATGGAGCGACAAAAGTTTTGAGAATTCATGGATATATAGGACGATCTCCATGATTAATTCACACCATTCTCAAACCAAACTCCATTGTATGTCAAGCCTGGACCACACTTGCAAACATCTTCCAGGAAAATCAAACTTCCCGTGCTATATATCTAGAACACAAGTTTGTCACCACAAGGCTTGAGAATTTTCCAAACATGTCTGCTTATTGTCAAGTTCTCAATATGTTAGCCGACCAACTTGCCAATGTCATCCGCCCCATTACCAATCAAAGGTTGGTTTTACAACTCATTAGCGGCCTCAATGAAAGCTATGAAGGATAGCCATGATGATTCAAGAAACAACACCATTATAAGAATTTTATGAAGCCCACTCCCGTCTTATACTTGAAGAAACCCAAAAATCCCATCATGCCTCTAACACATCTACTTTAGCACATGAATAAGCTCTACACACTATTACACATTATCCTAGTTCTTCTCGTGACCAGCACTCCAGTTACTCTTTTCACACAACCAGTCATGGACGTGGTCGTGGGCGCGGTCGCTCTATTGGTAGTAGAAGTAATGCTCCTCATGTCATTCAGCACAAGCTCATTCTCATGCCTACAAGTAGCCTTAATATTGGCCTTCTAACACCACCCCTGACCTTACTACCCACCTCCTCATTGAACATTTCCTCCTAGCCCGTATCCCACTCAATCGGGTGGCCCATGATTCCCTTTTGGATCCTCTTCAACAACTTCATGCCCTTCTCATGCTTCTAGCTCCACCACTGTTCAAACCTGGACCCTGGTTTAGTTGGGCCCCGCCTTTCTTAAGCGTACGCTGCATCATAAGTATCTTACACCCCCACTGATTTTCATCAGGCCTTCAACACTATGAAAATACACCCACCTGATCAAACTTGGTATGCAGATACTGATGCAGCTTCCCAACAAAGGATTCCAATTTCATTTCTCATGTCCC
This sequence comes from Mikania micrantha, assembly GCA_009363875.1. NCBI lineage: Eukaryota > Viridiplantae > Streptophyta > Magnoliopsida > Asterales > Asteraceae > Mikania > Mikania micrantha. The sequence continues at coordinate 50,659,369 of CM018695.1, read as the reverse complement.
CTTACATCTCCTTAAAATGGAAAAGTCAAGCTTAAAAACAATCAATTAAGAATATTATCCCTACCCTTTTGGCTCATTCCTATGTCCCCCTCAGTTTTGGCACCATGCCTTACAACATGCCACTTACCTCCTCAACATCTTATTTACACAATGCCACTTCTACTCATCTACTATAGAACCGCAACTCGAGCTACTCTCATCTCCGTACCTTTGGTTGCCTAATATATCCTCTCCTTCCTCCTTCTACAATCAACAAACTTGCCAATCGGTCCACCCCGTGTGTCTTTCTCGGGCATCCTTCTAACCATCGGAGTTACAAGTGCTTCAACTTACAAACTCGTCAACTTATTATTTCCTGTCACGTGGTATTTGACGAGACCATATTTCCCTTAGCCAACCTCACACCCACTGACCCAACCATTTAAAAATTTCTCACAGATACCTCTACCCCACATCCTTCACTTTGGACCACACCTTCTTAGAGCTCAGCCCCTCCTATTCATTTTATTTACTCTCGTCGCTCTAAGTCTACACATCAAACTGGACCTGCCAACCCCAATGGCCCCGTCCCTCAACATGTTCTCTCTCTTAATACAGGCTCCTCTACCCATGCAGAAACCACCTCCGATCCTACTCCCTCATCATCTTCCACCTCACCAAACACTCATCTTCCTCGGTCAATACTTCAACCTCCTGCTCTTCCCTCATCCAATCCTGCTAGTCACTGATCCATCGACACTCGTTTCATATGAGAACCTCAAAACCATGACAAATCACAAATCTATACACCCAATTCCCATTTCACCTATACCACGCAACCCCACTGATGCACTTCGAAACTCAGATTAATATCGTGCCATGTCGGATAAGTTCTGGGCTCATACAGATAATAAAACATGGAGTTGGTCCCAAGAAATTGTTCGAAGCATGTGGATTTTTAAACATAAAACCAGTTCGGATGGTACTTTGGAGATATACCAAGATCTCTTGGTTTGTGACGGTAGGTCACAACAACTTAGTACTAATTGTGGAGAAAATTTTAGTTCGGTTGTTAAACCAACGACTATTCGAACAGTCCTCAAACTGGCACTATCACACTTTTGGCCCATCCATCAACTAGGTGTCAAGAATGTGATTTTGCATGGTAATCTGACTAAAACAATTTATATATATCAACCATCATGGTTTCATGACACTCACTTCCCAAATCATGTGTGCCAATTGAAATAGTCACTTTACTATTTAAAACAAGTCGCACGTGCGTGGTACCAAAGGTTTGCAGATTATGCAGCTCACCTAGGCTTTCGTCGTAGCAAGTTTGATGATTCTATCTTTATCTACAAACACGGACCGGAGTCGCCTATATTCTCCTTTATGTCGACGAAATCATTTTAGTCACTTATTCGGATACCCTTCGGCAGACATTCTTGACACAATTGTCAACTGAAATCGCCATGAAAGATTTGGGTCCACTCAGCTACTTCTTGGCATCTCGGTTACTCTGAATAGTGAAACCCTTTTTCTCTGCAAACAACATTATGCTCTTGACATTTTGGACAGAGCCAGAATGACCTCTTGCAAAAGCCCAACAACTCCAGTTGATATGAAATCTAAGTTGAGTGCATGAGCTGGCACTCTTTTTGAAGACGGGGCTATCCAATACCTTTAACTATAATGTGCTCTACAGTATCTTACATTCACTCTACCAGACATCAGTTATGCAGTGTAAAAATTCTGCATGCACATGCATGCCTCGCACACCCACCATCGAAATGCCTTAAAACGCATCTTACGATACATCCGGCGCTCCCTCACCCGTGGCCTTTACCTCACAAAATCTGCAACCTTATCTTTATTAACTTACATCAATGTTGGTTGGACTGGATGTCCCGACACTCAACACAACACCTTCGGGTATTGCGACTATTTAGGTGACAATGTACCCTCATGGTCCTTCAAGCACCAACCAATTGTCTCCTGTTCTAGTGCTGAGCCAGAATACCGTGGTGTGGCAAATGGCATCTCAGAGACGTGTTAGTTGCGCAACCTTTTACTTGAATTACATTTTCCTCCTACTCATGCCACCTTGGTCTATTGCGACAATGTTAGTGTCGTCTACCTTTCCAGTAACCCGGTTCAGTACCAACGTACAAAACACATCAAATTAGACATTCATTTTGTTAGGCATAAGGTTAGTCAAGGGGAAGTCCGGGTTCTCCATGTTCCTTCTCAATATCAGATGGTCAACATTTCCACCAAATGATTTCCTCTCATCATATTAGAAGACTTCAGACACAATCTCAACATTCGTACACCTCTAATTTCCACTATGTGGGTTTATTAGCCGATATAAGGCTAGTTATTTAGAGATAATGATTTATCGTGTAATTTGAACATATTGTATAAAATCCTATCCTAAAATAAGATTAGGATGAATATTTGTATGCATAGTCACACATATTAATGAGAATAGGGCAATGAGTTTATCGATTAACACTTTGGTGAAAGAGGGGAAATGTGGTTTGGCAGATATATAGAATGTTTCTTTTATCGGATGTTGGCTCTTTTACCCCTGAACCGTTGCTTAAGGTTTATTCTAATGGTAAAAAGATTACAACATTTAATGTAAATAGTATTGATGTTGAGCTTGGTGGAGGCGTATGCCAAAGGTAAGTTCTTTATTATTATTTTAAGGGTTGGATGTTTTGACTCGTTTACTTGTGAAAACGTGGAGGTGGGATTTGACGTGTGAGTTATTTTAAATGGGTCAAAAAGCTCTGAAAGTCTATTAAAATCAAACTTGTATGCATATAACCTTCTAATTTTATATTCATAAATTTAGGTTATAATTGTTATAATTTGCGGTGCACGCATAATATATATATATATATATATATATATATATATATATATATATATCTGTGTGTGTGTGTGTGAGTCATTAAGGGATAAAAGTAAAATTTCACTAATTTTAACATTAGTTTACTTATTTTTTGAAAATAACATTAAAAGCGTTTGGATGATTAACTTCAAAGGATAACTTTGTGTCGGGTACTCCTTCGGACTAGGTCAAATTTTCGAGGGATCGAGGGAAATTTTCGCAGTTGAGCTAATTTCTATATAGATAACATGTCGTCGCTATAACTCAATTTTTTTCCTTTTTTCTTTAATTAGTAATAACGATAAAAAATTAATAATATTAAGAATATTATTTTAAAGGAGCAGTATTGACGAGTTGTCGTCACCATAGCTTTTTCTTCTTTTTTTTACTCCCGAAAAGTCCTTTAAACAAAACAACAGCATTTAGGATATTCTCAATAGTGACGACATGTTGTCGCTATAAGGGTAGTTATAGGGTTGTCGTCCAGAACACCTCCGTTTTTGTGTATATCGTTTTCTTTCGCATTGAAGGGCGGTTTTGGGGTTTTTGTCATCATCTTGGGGCGATTTTAAAGTATTTTTTTGTTATGAATGATTTGGAATGTGCATTTAACTTTCATACTTTTTTGTAATTTTTTGGGGTTTTTTTTTTGATATTTTTGGAAGATTTGTTTGTATTTAAATGTTGGTTCGTATTGTAACATTTACGTAATTTATATAAAAAATAAAATAAAATATATTTATTTATGACATCCTTTGGAATTTTCATCCATGAATTATTATACCTATATGTGTAGTTATATAAATATATCTATATATATATTATATATGTATGTATGTAGTTATATAAAATTTCACAAGTTAAAGATATTTATAAATCTAATAAGCTTTAGAAGATTTAGAACTTATTAACTTAAACAAATAAATAAACTTAATTAAAATTTAATAAAAATCACAAAACATTAAATAAAACATTTATAAAAAAATTTAAATACTGTAATCATAATTAATTTCATAAACTTTAAATAAATACTACAAATAACTTTGTTTAAAGTATGTACAATTTAAAACATTATTAATATATATCTATATATATATATATATATATATATATATATATATATATATATAGGGAGATGTTCAAATGTTAACCCTCCCTTATAGCGTTAACCGCTTAACCCTAGCGTTTTTTGCCCGAATCTTAAATTTTTTTTTTCATGGTTTTTATTATGTAAAAATAGGGGGGGTTTCTTTTTTGTGTTTTTGCTAATTCATCACCGTTTAGAAGTTATTGTAAGTGTAAGTTACTTACACTTACTTACATTTACTGCATCAGATACGGATTGTAAGTAAGTGTAAGTAACTTACACTTACAATAACTTATAAACGGTGATGAATTAGCAAAAACACAAAAAAGAAACCCCCCTTATTTTTACAAAATAAAAACCATGAAAAAAAAATTTAAGATTCGGGCAAAAAACGCTAGGGTTAAGCGGTTAACGCTATAAGGGAGGGTTAACAATGGAACATTCCCATATATATATATATATATATATATATATATAGGATTCGCATCCTATAATAACCCACTCTTATTGACATAACTCGAAATAACCCACCAATATCAACCCCAATCTTTTGTTTTTTGTTCTCAAAATCTTTGTTTTACATGTAAAAGAGTATGTTCTTTTTATGTTTGAGTTCCTACATCACTGTAAGACAAGAGCAAGAACAAGTCTCTCCATTTTTTGGGGGGAGCAGAGCAGTAAAAGAATGAAACAGATCAAATGGATAACAGGGGACTCATACTATCGGGAATCCAACCCCTAGTGATATGGACGTTCTCCTCATGGAGACGGAATCTTACAGTGATGTAGGAACTCAAACGAAAAAGAATTGGCACAAACACATAAAAAGAACATACTCTTTTACATGTAAAACAAAGATTTTGAGGAAAAAAAACAAAAGATTCGGGTTGATATTGGCGGGTTATTTCGAGTTATGTCAATAAGAGTGGGTTAACAACAGATCCTTACCCTTTTATACATACAACCGTTAGGTAACACGGAGTGGTGATCGGGGAGAGCTCGGGAAGAATCCACCGAACCGGGATCGGCCGGGAACACCGGGCCCCCGGTTTCAACTCGGGATAAAGTGGGATGTGTTCACCGAATCAGGTCGAGGCTGGGGAGGGGAAAAAGAGCCGTTAGGATTCGACTGTTGTGCTCCATGCCGTTGGGATTAAACAAAAAATAATAATTAATGGGAAAATGGGAAAAGTGGGAAAAGTGGGACGATACCGTGCAAAATGAGGAAAAATAGGGAAAGCTGATGTGGCGCTGATGTGGCAATGGGGAAAAAGTGGGGAAAATGGGATGACTCCTAGTGCTCTTGGTTTGACGTCATTCCACCACGCACTGAAAATACGAAACGTCAAGAAGAATCACACTCAACCCCAATTTCATAAGACCATGAGCAGCCCACGGCCCGCCCTCCTCTGCAGGATATTCCCTTCCGCGGCCACTGGCGGGAACACCGCCCCATACCAGCGGCTCCCATCAAGAACCTTTCCACGACCCCACCCCCCGCTGTGAATTCCGTTTTCTAATTGGGCCACGTCGTTTTTAGTTTGCAACAAAAAAATTTTCAATGGATGATGTGGAATAGTAGGGAAGGGTTTTCAGTGAGGATACCACTATGACGTTTAAGGTTTTTAATGGAGTGATGACGTTGTAGGAAATTTGGGTAGGGATGGATTTTCAGTAGGGTGTCGTGACCGTTGTGGATAGCCTAAGGGTCTGGTACCTGCCTTTTTTTTTTTTAATTTAGCAACCCAAAAACATTGAATATATTGTATATATCTGAACAAGACATATAATCCCTCTTACACATATCACGTATTATTCAGCAATGATTGATCTCATATATGTTTAGCATGCAAACTATGCATTTCATATAGGCTAATAAGAAATCATTAATAGTAAGAAAGTTTGCATTTCAAATAGGCTAATAAGAAATCATTAATAGTAAGAAATCTAACATCCAATGGTCAAGGCTAGTTGTGTGTACAACCGAACCTTTTTTCGTAAGCACATCCCTTACATAGTTTCCGTTCATATGATCATATCAGTTCAAAATCAAGAACACAACAATTGGATCTCAATCACATCTCAATCCAACGACTAAGTTGTTTAGGATTCACAATACCTGGTATAACACACCCGTCGTCGGAATTCAGCATCAGCAAACTTGTTACCTCTTCATAACTCTCGCTGCCGTTCACCGGCCGGAGTTTCTCCCTCGTCGGAGTCTCAGATCGAATAGAATCAAATTTCCGACCAAGCAATGTTCCTTTAGACAGAAATTCATACGCCATGTAACCGGCTAGTAGCTTGTTCGATGAAATGATCTCGATTCCTTTACTTCCGGCTGAAACTGTTGTAACCGTGGTTGCCGCCACCGGCGGAGGTAGCTGCGGAGGACGTTTCGCAGTTTGAATTGATTCTCGCTCCTTGCGCTTTAATCGCAATGCTCCGGGAGACAATATTCCGTACGTTCGGTGGTCCTTCATCGTCGCAAATTCGTAAGAAACCGACGAGATGAGAAAACATAGAAAACAAGGGGTAGCGAATAAAAACTTAATCACATGTAAATTCAGACTAAAATTAGGGTTTTATCGGAATCTGATAGATCCGGTGGACATACGGTAGTTCCGATGGAAGTAGTCAACTTCGGAGACACCGGTGGACGCCGGAGTGATACGGTGACACAGGTTTGAGACGGTGGTAGGGCGGTGGCGGAGAAACGGCGCGAGCTTGGGTGTTTTTATAAATGCCTATAATGTATACGCAATTTACGAAATGTTACCATTTTAATTTTTAGAGGATCATCTTTTTGTTGAGTCTCAACTTTGTAATTAGTGGATATTAGCTTACCAACAAAAAAGTAAAAAAGCAGAGGCGGCAATTTTCGTGTAAATAGAAAGAAATGTGTTGAGTTTAGTAAACACTAATGATTAGAATTGATTGCATCACAATATGAAATGACTTCAGTGGGTCTGAGGGGGTTTGAGGTTTTTCCAGTTAGGTTTCCTTCTGGATGGTTGTGGGGCTCATGTGAGGTTCAGGTAACTAGATCTTGTCATCTTAGTGACATGGCCTAGAAACAGTGGATATACACGATTAAGACCTTCGCCGTTCAAAAAAGTAACACTTTAACACAATAATACAATTAATATAGGTAAACTAAAAACTATATAAATGTAATAAATTGAAACATTTAAGAATGATCAATAATGCATTTAATGAAAAAACCAGTAAAAGGTATCGTAATTAACTATTTGTTTATTTATAACACATTTTAATTTAAAACAAATTGATGTTTTTTTTTATAACAGCCCATTTTAACCAAACTGAATTGTTACTCAACTCTTTTATTTTGACAGATAGTAAGAAGTGACTAAAGTGAAGACAAAAGAGTGGAAGCAGTTGCATTCATAATTCCTGGTCAGTAATTATTTCTTATCACATTAAATTATTATATACATAGGGAAAACGTCATAAAAATGTAACCAACTTTCAGCTTTGTTCCACTTAGGTCACTCATACTTTTTTTTGTTCCGATTAAGTCACTCATACTTTTTTTGTTCCGATTAAGTCACCCATACCTTTTTTCTGTTCCGATTAAGTCACTCATACTTTTTTTTGTTCCGATTAGGTCACTCATACTTTTTTTTGTTCCGATTAAGTCACTCATATGAGTGACCTAATTGAAACAAAATTAAAAGTACAGTGACCTAATCGGAACAAAAAAAAAGTATGAGTGACTTAATCGGAACAGAAAAAAGGTATGAGTGACTTAATCGGAACAAAAAAAAGTATGAATGACCTAATTGGAACAAAGCTGAAAGTTGGTTACATTTATATAAAGTTACCCCATATACATACTAAAGATGAAAAAGGAGAGAAATTTTTTTAATGATATTTTTAATTTGGGTTTTTTAACGGTTGTTCGTACGATTGATGCATTTTCAGAATTTATAAAACAGAGAAGCTCGTTTTTAAGGCGTAGTGTATATTATGCTTTTATGACAAAATGATAGTTGCATTTTTTTTCTATTGTGCTAATGTATTCAAACGGGTGATTGGCAGACCATCATTTTTTTTAAAAAAAAAACAACATAATTACAAAAGTTTCCCTGCAATGCGCGGGGGAAGGCGCAGAGGGAAAACACAGTTTATAAGACAAGTGATTATTTCTCTAAAAAATTATTTATTACTTCTTGAAAAAATTATTTAAATCACTAAAATTTTTATTTTTTTATTCTTGAGCGGTGATTCAAAAATATTTTTGCTATGTTACGAATCACATTTTGCAATTCTCTACATGGATGAAGCATACAAGAGGCCAGGGCTACCGCCCCCCTCTTTGAAAAAAAATTATAAATCAATCACATTTTAGAAAATACCTATTCTCAAATTTAATACCAATTTTCTAAATTTGTTTACCTCCATTTCCCTCCCTCTCATTTATACCCCAATTTTTTACCAATTACTTTTATATTTTCTTAAAATCTCAATTTCCAACCCTAAGCCTCTAAAAATCTCGCCCACCGTCTGCAATTTCAAGCCCTCTTTGGCAGCCTCGCAATCGGCTCCTTGTAACAACCGGTTTTAACAATCGATATGTTTGAAATAATTATTAATAAAACGATTGTGATTGTTACAAATTGAAAATATGCGAGAAATCATGAAAGTGAGAGAAACCGCGCGCGAAACGGAGTTCCAGATTCCCCGAAATCGCAAAACGAAGAAAATTACAAAAATATCAAAATCAGTGATGCCAGGCGGTACGCCTCGCCCCAACCAGTTTTATGGTCTCGCGCGCTACGCCTCGGGCCAAACGCCCACGCGAGGCGATGCGCCTGGCGCGTGGCGGTTTGGCAGATTGGACTGAAATATCAGAATTTCATGGAAAATTATAATTTTCATTCCTACGAACTTCAGCTCCACCACAACTCTCCATATCGAAATTTTGTCATCTAAACTCAGTTCTGAAGCTACCAGAACGTCCGGATCGAGCTAGGGATCGTTTCTACAAGTTCGGATCGTCGTATTGCAATCAGAAATCCGTTCAAAAGGGTAACGATTCATTTTATCCTACTGATTTGATAGTGTATGGATTAAATCGAATTATGAACATAAGATAATGATTATTGTTGATGATTATTGCCTAGATGATGGCTAGGAATAATTAGAAACGAAGAACTAGATGTTTTAACGGTGAAATTTTTATTTTTGACCCGCTATAATGTTCGGTTGTCATGAAATCCATATTATTGAGTATGATAACTAGTATGTCACACCCCCAATTTTCAACTAACGGAATCATACCGTTTGGGACGTGACAAACCAGGATCTCAGATCATTAGACATAACGAAGACCTCTATATGATTTTCAAAACATACTTTGGTCTAAAACTGTAATATCAAAGTTCTACGTTGCGGAAGCGTTTTTAAAACAAAACAAACATAATAGTTTGAATACTGTAAATTACAAAACAAACTTTCAAATGTTCAAATCCAAATAACTGAAATATAAAATATGCATGCGACTCGATCTCCTAGTCCATGCTTGCTTGCGTATGTACCTTAGCGTCCTGAGAAAACATGTAAATCAAGTCAACACAAAGGTTGGTGCATTACACAGGTTTAAGCATTCATAAATGTTTGAAACAACAGTTTGAACAAAATGTTTGCAGATAACATAATCACACATGCATAGTCATGATAGCTAGTCATTTGTACTATTTACATAAGTGGTCGACACCGAAGCTGACTGTTGCATGCTAACGCATGTTTCGCCTTGCCACTATTGTCTAGCACAAACAATAGTAATGTGAACTGGCTAGTCAAACACTTGCGTAGATCCCATCTACCAAGTGAGGTTTGTCAAACCTAATAGATATATTTCCAACTACCACGCTTTGCACTACGGCCAACTAAACGGTTCGAAATGTAAGGACTTGTAATGCTATGTTTGCACTTAATGTAAACAGCTAACTCATGCAAGTGATATGTATCTAAAAGTATTTGTTTGCACATGTTTTCTCCCCCAAAAAGTAAAATAAGAAAGGGGCCGTGTACGCACCTTTGATTGCGAATAGAATGATCAAACACGTGAAATCGCGTAGAAAGTCCTCTACGAAGAACCTGTGTTTTAACAATAACTTGGTGTTATTCGGGATGTCGTTTTGTGATTGTAATCACATACGTGTTAACACACGTATGTTAGATTGTTAGAAACGCGCACAAGTAAATACGCGTGACTTTAAAGTCGTTTAAATAAAACCATATATGATTTTATTTAAATAAACGTAACTATACGCGATTTCGTTTTCGATCTAAAATGTAAATTTTTATTATAATACGTTCGGAATGAAATTCTGGTTCCAACGAAATTCGAACGGACTAAATCGGAGTTGAAACAGACGAGTTATGACAAAATTACTAAAATAGGTTTTAAATCCAAAAACTGGTGAGGCATGGGGTCGAACCCATGACCTCCCAGACAAGTTCCCTAGGTTCAAACCAGTTCCTCTGCTTCTGTTTTCGCAACAAAAGTCTGGTTTAATAGTTTTTAACCATCAGTTCGTGGTTTCTCTTTGGTCAACCCAACCGAACCCAATTGGGTTCGAATAAGCCCCCCATTCGACCGAATTCGATCACCCACCCCTAGGGCTTTTATTCCCTTGATTGCAGCGCATCAAATGGTAATTTCAATTTGACTGTTGACTAATTTCTTATGTCCCAATCGATCCCGAATACGAATACTTTGACCGGCACACCCTTAGATCCAATTAGACTAAATTCCATTCTGTTAAGCCTCAAATTCATAGGGCTTTTCATCACAAGATCAAACCGAACTCAAGGGTATAGTTTAATTTGAATATAAAATCTATTTAGGCCGAAATCCCCAAAACGTTTTTACAACAAGAACCCTAGAATTGAAATCTTATAATTCGTGATTATTTCATAAAATTGACACATGGTTTTCAATCTAGAATGAATTTCGAACCTTTCTGTGTCGCTTAATTTGATTTTAATGTCCATTCTCATCAAGACCCCCAAATCGTTTTCTAAAAGAACCCTAGAAACACGAAATCATGGAATTCGATGTTTCCAAATAAAATTGTCATAAGAATCTGCTTGATTGAAACCTTCTGAATCTCTCTATGTGTTTTAATTTGATTATGGATTTCGTTTGTGATGAAAACCCCAAATCCTCCAAACCGAAAAACCCTAGAACTCGTTCCGCTACAATTCGTGATGATTTTAAGGATTTAACTTAGGGATTTCTTTTAGTAGAGTGTTGCGAAGCTATCGGTAACACTTGATTTGATATTGGGATTCATTTGTATTGAAACCCCCAAATCGTCCCAACTATGAACCCTAGAAATCAAACGTGATCAATTCGTGATTCTATGGTTCCATTTGTTTGTGGGTTTGCTTAGACATGATAGAAATAATGTGTAGGTGTTGGTAATTACCTGGTTTCACTTCGAATTGGTGTATCTCGATTATCCGCTTGTGGTTCGGCCGACTCACGATCGAGGTCTTCTTGTTGTATCTTCCCAGATCAAATTCTCGTATGTCAAAGGCTCTAAGGATGCCGAATAACAATCTTAGAGTTTCAATTTTGCTAATTTTGATCAAGGTATACGGGTTTGATGTGCCTAAGTTACAGTTTCGACTCTTGGTGATCATTTCGGTTTAATTCGACAAGTTAATGATCTCATAACGTATGAAACTGCTAATATTCATCAATACCATGATTTAAGATAGTTTAATTCGGTTACAATTCGAATTTTTGAGGAATTCCGAATTTCCCTTCATTACCTTACACGAATTTTGACTTCTTAAAGTCAAAATCTTGTTTTTGTTTAATTCCCACATTAATCCTTATGTATTAGATGCTTATAACCATAATAGAGTAATCTAAGATAGTTTAATTCAACTATAATTGATTTTTGAAAGTGATTTCAATTTCTAATTGAATCCATAACTCAAATTTTGACTATGGAAGTCAAAATTAGAAACTTTAGGCTAACCACAATATAATCCTTATATAATAATCGATCTTTGATAGTTTCCAGTTAACTGAGTTAACCCGAAAAGTCGGATTGTCACATCATCCACTTGTTGAAGGAATTTTCGTCCCGAAAATTGTAAAATGTTAGAAGTAGTTAGGACACTACTTGTGAGTTCAAATTGTACGTGTTAGTGTGATGTCTGATCATTCTGTGTGCTGGTGTGTACTCACACACAAAACCCAATGTTGGCAACATCACACCTAAGTGTGATCGTTCTATGTAACTGTTTGCGTGCACACCAGTTAGTACACCTAACTGTGAATGTTTGTGTTTGATCATACTGTGCTATGTAATCTTGCATATAGTGAATGTTTGCAACTGTTTGTACTATGTAACCTCGCACATAGCAAAATGTGTTTAACTAATCATGCATGTACTACCATAACATGTAACATATGAAATGTAGCACATAAAAGTGTAATGTAGCACAAATGTTTGTAATAAAATCAATTTAATAAAGTGTTTGTGCTTACAGTTTGAAATCTGAAATGTTGATGTGTGAAGCATCACGTCATCCCCTTGTTGAAGGAAATTTCGTCCCGAAATTTAACATGTCTTCACAGTGTTTGTTGTTGATACATGTTTTGTCCTTAGTTCAGTTTTTGTAACTCTTATCATGTAATGTTCAAATTATTAATGGAAGTTGTCTTTATATATATCTCTTAATGTTTATTGCTGATTATATGTTTAGTTGATTTGATTAAATTTAGAGTTGAGTATGAAGATCTCACATTCGGGCGAATGACTCTAGAATGAAGTCATTCGCCGAATGATGAAACCAGCGAATGGCTAGCGATAGAATGAGTCATTCGCCGAATGACTCATTCGATTGACAGCTCATTCGAGCTTGGTCATTCGCCGAATGAGCTGCTTCGGCCACTCATTCGGCCGAATGACTACAGCTTATATATAGAAGTTCAAATCATTTCAACTCTAACTTTCCAGAGCCCTCCTTCTTCCCTGAGACTCAAGAGTCAAAACCCTAGAAGATTTGAGCGGTTCTTGATTATCCAAGTTCGATTCTCAACCCGTGGTGTTCGATCGTTGCTTCCACGTTGTTCTTACAACCTCGGATCACCACGGTTTCTGTTGGTTTCGATTGGAAAACCCTGGAATAGGATTCCGCACTATTCCAGAGGCTGTCGAGTAGTTTTACATTGGATTCGGATTGTTTCCGAGCTCCCGATCGGTCCAACAAAGTGGTATCAGAGCTTTGGCTCTTGATTCTACTCGATTTCCACTCAAAATCATCAGATCTGAGTCTCCCAAAACCCTGATTTTCGTAACTTCCAAAAACCCTATTTTTCTTGCTTTCCAAGTTACTATTTCATTGAAAAACCAAGGGTTTTTGCGGTTTGATTGCCCTAATTCTTTCCCAATTGGCTTGTTATCATGTCTTGAACTTCTGTACCAAATTTGGTGTTTAAATCTGGTCAAAATCGCAAGTTATCAAGATTTTCGTTGTTGAAAACCCCAGATCGCCGAATGACTCTGGCGGCCGAATAAGTTCAGCCGAATAGCCCCTCATTCGCCGAATAGGTCTCATTCGGCGAATAGCTCCTTCGCCATTGTCATTCGCCGAATAAGTCTTATATTCTACTCTCATTCGGCGAAAGAGCTCATTCGATATGTCATTCGTCGAATAGGTCATTCGATCATTTCATTCGCCAGTTGTCATACTCAGCCTTCATTCGCCAGTTTCTGTTCATTCGGCCCCCTACATTCGCCAAAACCAGTTCATTCGCCAGTTCTTCCTGAAATTTTTCTAAGTGTTGAATCTTATTACTTCTGATCAAATGGAGGATCTAGCACTCATGGCTAACCAAAACCATCGCATTCAGACTCTCTTGTTGACAGAGAATGAGACAGGGAACTCAAACAAAGCTCCTAAGTTGTTGACTTTAGATGATTACCCTCACTGGAAGTATAGATTTGAGATCCACATCAATGGGGTAGATACAAATCTGTGGATGATGATAGAGGGAGGTTACTTGAGGCCTTTGAATGAGGATGGTATTCCTATGCTTGTTACAAGAATGACCGAGCCTCAAAGGAAGCTGTATGACTATGAGAAGAAAGCACATGCTATTCTGTCACAGTCCATTGCTACAGATATCTTTCATCAATTTAGACAGTTTACATCTTCCAAATACCTCTGGGATGCCATACAACAAAGATATGAGGGGAATGATGCATTGAAGAGCATTAAGTCTAAAGCTTTGAGAAAAGAATTCAACAGCTTTATGTATGTGGGTAATGAGTCCTTTGATGAACTGATTGCTAGGTTTTATCATCTGTTGAGTGAGTTGTTCAATCATGAGGTCAAAACTACAACTCAAGAGAAGATTCAGTGTTTAGCAGATGCTTTACCTCCAAAGTGGGAATCCTTCTTGATGGTACTCAAGCAAAATCAGATGATGGCTCATATGGACATCAATGATTTCATTCAGAAGCTAAAAGAGCAGGAGATAGAGAACAAATGGAAGGCCAAGAGGATTGTGCAAGTTCAAGATCCTTCTCTATACTACTCCACTCCCACAGTTGATAAATCCACAACTCATGCTCCTCTGAAGACTGCTTTTGTTTCTAAAACATCTGAAGCTCCATCTGCAGCTCAGATGCATTTCAGTCAATCTTCTTCATCAAGTTCACAACAAGAGCATCATCAGCCTACCGCAAGTCTAAAAACAGAGAACTTTGACAAGGTCACAGTAGAGATTGCAAAAGAGCATATGTGTCTTCTGTCAACATTGGTTAGCTCATATGATGGATTAGTTGCTGGTCAGATCGGCAATCCATATTTGACCAATGATGATTACTCTCAGATTGATCCTGATGACATGGAGAGAATTGACATTATGTGGGCATTGGCTAGTGCAGTTAGAAGAGCAAAGGAGTTTGTAAAAAGGACTGGGAAGGATATCAATCTAAACAAGGAGTCCAAGTTTGGATTTGATATGGCATCTGTCACATGCTATAATTGTGGTGAGAAGGGTCACTTTACCAGGCAGTGCAAACAGCCAAAGAAAGCAGGGAACAAAAACCCATTTCAGCATCAGAAATCAGCTCCCGCCAATTCGGAAAGGAGATTAGTTCCCATTGATTCTCCTTCTCAAGTTGGATCTTCATCCTCTGCTAGTAAAGCTTTAATGGTTCAACAGGATGAAGGGGTGAACTGGGACTTCAGGTTTAATGCTGATAAAGAAGATCAAGATAAAGCTTGTGTGGCAGAGATTCAGCAGTCTGAAGATCATGATGGGGAAAGCATTCAGGAAGATTCATTGATGAATGATGACAAGATCTCAAGTCCAGAATCAGACAATCTGACAGATTCAGACACTCAAGATTCTGATGCTGAAGCTGATGACTCCTCTACTCAATTTGCCTTGATGGTAAACTCTTTTGCTTCTTCAGAGTCAGAGCAGGTATACACTGACTGTTCATCTTCACATTCAGAGTGTTTTAATTGTGTTGATCTTAGAAGTAAGGTCCTTGCTTATCAGACACATAACAGTGTTTTGATGAACGATCTCGACTTATGCATTGAGGCTAACAAAGTTTTAAAATCTAATGAAAAAGATTTTCAAGCTAAAATTGATCTTTTAAATAGACAATTGCATGAGGCCGAGATCGCAGTGCTGAATAAGCAAGATGCTATCACTTCTTATCTCAATACCATCAATGAGATCAAGAAGAAGTTAGCAATAGTCGAGTGTGACTATGAGACCTTAGGACAAAAGCTCAAGAGCTATGAAAGCTCATCTTATATCATTGAGCACATGATCAGTAGGGGTACTGATCAGGGGAAGGAAAAGGTTAACTATCAAAATTGTCCTCCACCAATCCTCAATGCATTTGTCAATACACCAAATGACAAAGATGTAAAGGATTTTCAAGTTACTACTCCGTTAGTAATTGATCCAGTTGGTCTGAGTACAAATCAGAGTTCATCAAAGACTGCTGGATCTCGGGTGGATGGAGTTGTTGAAGATTGGGTATCAGATTCCGAGGATGAATCAGAGTATAGTACTCCTCGGAATCAAACCCCTGTTGTCATGAAAGGTGACCCAATCTGCAACTAAAAATTTACAAAGAATTGTGCTTTGTTAAAGCTTCACAAGAGTCTGAAGCTAAGAATGTTACCAAATCAGCTTTTGTTGGTAACAAAGGGACAAAGGGTTTGGATTTTAATCCAGATTGTCAGAAAACAAATGTTTTTAAATCAAATAGAAAACCATTTTCTGATTTAAAACATTTTCATAAAAAAGGTGACAAAGTCTGTTTTGAATGTGGTGAGTCTGGGCACATTGTGAGATTTTGCCCTCATTTGATCAGGCCAAAGGTTGTTTCTTTCAGAAAATTAAATTCTGCTTTACCAAAACCGGTTAAATCTGTACCTAAGCCTGTTCAAACAAAGGCCAAACAACCGGTTCAGATTATCACTTCAGACAAGGGTAAAGGAAAACTGGAAACTTTGCATGTTCCAAGTGTGCCTAAAGTTAACCAAGCAAAATCATCATCCATTTATCTGAAAACCTCTTTTGATAAACATGCAATTTGGAAAGTTAAATCATCTGAGGATTCTGTTTCACCTATTTCAGATAAATCTCTTCCTGATGGAAAATGGATTGATGTTTGGATCCGAGACTCTATGGGTCAACCCAAGACTGTAAAGGCTTGGGTTCCCAAAGTGAACTGATTGTCTCTTTATTGTGCAGGTTGCCCCAAAAGCTGGAGTTAACAGCAATTGGATCGTTGATAGTGGGGCTTCCAGACACATGACTGGTGATATTTCTTTGCTCACCAATGTGAATGCAGTTCGAGGTGGATATGTTGCTTTTGCCGGTGACAAAGGCGGATTTATTACAGGAGAGGGAATTCTGACAAATGGACAAGTTTCATTTGATAATGTCAGATATGTTAAACAGCTGGAAAACAACCTCCTGTCAGTCTCTCAGATTTGTGACAAAGAGTACAAGGTCTTATTTGATGATTCAAAATGTTACATTCTCAAGCAAGGTGTTAAGATACCTGAAGATTGGATTTTGATGTCTGCTCCGAGGAAGCAAGATTTGTACGTTCTCAATATGGCCACAGCTTCAACTACATCCTCCACAGCTTCATGTTTTATGACAAAGGCAACTGAGAAAGATTCAATCCTTTGGCATAAGAGGATGGGCCATTTGAGTTTACCTAAGATGAATCATTTGGTACACAATAGTCTGGTTGAGGGAGTTAGCTTGAAGAATTTTAAGCTGTCTGATATCTGTGTCTCGTGCAAGAAGGGAAAGCAATCTAAGCAGTCTCATAAACTAAAAAGTATCATTCAATCAATGTTCCTCTTGAGCTTCTCCATATGGATTTGTTTGGTCCAGTGAATCGGAAGAGTATAGCTGGAGATCAATACTGTCTTGTTATCACTGATGAATACTCCAGATACTCTTGGGTCTTCTTTTTGAAGGAGAAATCAGAAACGTTTGATTGCATTCAAGTTCTGGTTACCAAACTTGAATCGCTTTATAAGCTCAAGATTCGTCAGTTTAGAACTGATAATGGAACGGAGTTCAAAAATCACAACATGGAGAATTTTTGTAGTGCAAGAGGCATTGTGCAACAATTTAGTGCTCCATACGTTCCACAAATGAATGGTGTTGCTGAACACAAAAATAGGACATTGATTGAGGCTGCTAGGACCATGCTTGTTGATTCCTCTTTGCCGGTTCAGTTCTGGAATGAAGCTGTAGCAAATGCTTGCTATACCCTGAACCAAGTTCTTATTGTGAAAAGACATGGGAAGACTTGCTTTGAACTGCTCCATAACAGAAAGCCAAATCTTAAGTATCTAGAACCATTTGGTGCACCGTGCACTATGCTTAAGAAACACGAGCAGGGCAAGTTCAATGAGAAGGTGGAAGAAGGGTACTTTCTTGGGTACAACTCTCCAAATAAACGAGTTTACAACATTGCAACTCATAATGTGGAGGAGTGGTACCATGTGGATATTCAGAAATACACAATCCCCCCACCTGGAAAAGGGCCAGATTGGATGTTTGATTATTCCAGTCTTTTTGATTCATTCAATATGCCCCCCATGTATTCAGATGAAGATGTTGCTGTTCAGATGTTGTATGATGTACAGAATGCACCCGATGAAACTTCTCAACCTACATCTGCATCTGGTCCCTTTACACAGATAAATGATGACAGCTCAGACACAGATGACAATCCTCCAGCTGCTCCTGAACCAGTTGTTGATAACCTTGTACCTGGTCTTGAGGATTTGAATCTGAATAACTTAGATCCTGAGGTTGAGGTTCCCGCTCATCCTGTTGGAAGAATCAATCGTATTCATCCTCAAGACAACATAATTGGGAGTCCTTTAGATGGAGTGAAGACTCGAAGTCAGATTTCTTCAGGTGGTCTTGCGGACATTCTTGATTTTGCAGATGTAAGCTTTTGTGCTCATTCCTGCTTTATTTCTCAAGTTGAACCGCGTACTGTCACTGAAGCTCTCAAGGAAGAGTCATGGGTTGATGCAATGCAAGAAGAACTTTTGCAGTTCA
Organism: Mikania micrantha; assembly: GCA_009363875.1. NCBI lineage: Eukaryota > Viridiplantae > Streptophyta > Magnoliopsida > Asterales > Asteraceae > Mikania > Mikania micrantha. Next base: position 50,640,775 of record CM018695.1, on the reverse strand, counting down.
AAAAGTTAGGTGTCTGGCAATTGGTTGAAAGACCCAAAGGTGCAAAAGTCATTGGTACTCGATGGGTTCTTCGTTGCAAGAAAGATGATCACGGGATCATAGTGCGAAATAAAGCATGTCTGGTGGTTCAAGGATTCAGACAGATAGAAGGGTTGGACTACAATGAGGTGTTTGCTCCGGTTGCTCGACTCGAAGCCATTCGTATCTTCTTGGCTTATGCATCCTTTAAGAAGTTTAAAGTTTATCAAATGGATGTCAAGAGTGCGTTCCTTCACGGTGTGATCAGTGAAACCGTATATGTCAGTCAACCTCCCGGGTTTGAGGATCCATTGCATCGTGACCAAGTCTACAAGTTAGACAAGGCCTTATATGGATTGCATCAAGCTCCGCGAGCGTGGTATGAGACACTTTCTACTCACCTTCTGAACAACGGGTTCAGAAGAGGTGTTATTGACTGCACATTATTCATCCGTGAGAAGGACAGTGATTTACTCTTGGTACAAGTGTATGTGGATGACATAATTTTTGGTTCCACAAATGATAGTCTGTGCAAGGAATTCGAGAAGGTTATGAAAGAAAAATTTGAAATGAGTTCGATGGGAGAGATGAAGTTTTTCTTGGGTCTGCAGGTGGATCAGTCTGAGGCAGGGATTTTTATTCATCAAACCAAATACGTTGGTGACATTCTGAGCCGGTTCAGTATGTCTGATGCTAAGCCTGCTGGTACCCCACTGGCTGTTAATCACGGGATTACTCCAGATGAAAAGGGGGAGTTAATTGATGCCACTCTGTACCGAGGAATGATCGGATCTCTCATGTATCTTACTGCTTCTCGGCCAGATATCATGTTCGCCACTTGCTTGTGTGCACGCTATCAATCCAAACCAAGAGTATCTCACCTTATTGCTGTCAAAAGGATTATGCGTTATCTGAAGGGTACACCGGAACTTGGCTTATGGTACCCTAATGATGATAACTTTGAGCTTACTACATATAGTGATTCAGATTATGGCGGATGCAAGAGAGATTTCAAATCAACATCTGCAGGATGTCAGTTCTTTGGAAACCGATTAGTCACCTGGCAGTGCAAGAAGCAGACGTCGGTGTCTACTTCAACCTGTGAAGCTGAATACATTGCTGCTGCTAGTTGCTGTTCTCAAATCATCTGGATTCAGCAGCAACTCAGGGACTATGGGTTACATTTTTCTAACACTCCTATTTATGTTGATAATACTGCCGCCATTGCTGTCACTAAAAATCCAGTTCAGCACTCCAAAACCAAACACATCGACATAAAATATCACTTCATACGTGATTGTTTTGAAAAGAAATTAATCGATGTTGTAAAAATTCACACCGATCACCAGAAAGCCGATCTTTTTACAAAAGCATTTGATAAACCCAGATTTTTATATCTGTTATCGGCTAATGGTGTTTTTCAAAAGGATGAAGTTCAATCCTCATCTGAGTCTAACAAATGATCATCATTTTTACTTAGATAGTTTTTGCTTTGTTCATTTTACTTCAGTATTTTCATTTTTATTGTATAGTTCTTTTTCATTATCAAAAACTCAAAAAGATTTTCTATTTTTCGGTTTTTAGGGGGAGATATTATGATACTTAAAAAAAAACCAAAAACAATAGAAAATTTGAAAAACCAAAAACAATAGAAAACTTGAAAAAACCAAAAACAATAGAAAATTTGAAAAACCAAAAACAATAGAAAAATTAAAAATTGAGATAGTCTTGTTTAATAAAGTAGTACATTGATTTTATCATGTCATAGAAGCAGAAATGAATGTATGAACTAAAATCACAAAAGAACTGTGATGGGATGTACTGATAGGCTGACTATACAAAATGAATAAACAACTTGTGATAACTTAGAAAGTTTGATATGTGGGATTCATTTTATTAAATCATTTGAGTGAGAAACGGTTTTTGACTTAAATCAAGCATACACCTGTCATCATGGAATCAAATGAGGTTTCATTCAAAGAAAAATAAAGGCAAGCTGGTATTAAGCTTGAGGAAAATCAAAACAAGCTGGTATTAAGCTTGCTGAAAAACTAAAAACAAGCTGGTATTAAGCTTGAAGAAAACCTAATGCAAGCTGGTATTAAGCTTGAGAAAAACTTAAACAAATAAAGTTCGATTCCATACATCTGCCATATTGGATAGAACAAGAAAAATACAAAAAGTTAATAAATGTTTGAATCTTATTGAATTCATGATGACTGGTTTTAAGATATGCTAAAATGAGTTTTGAACTGATTTTGATCTTTATTGATGAAATGATTTGGGGAACTCAATCAGAAAATATGAGTGATCATATAGTTTGTTTAGGAGTTATGTATTGTTCAGTTTAAGTTTGGACAAATATATCAGTAATCGTATCATAATGAAATTGTGTTTGAAATGAAGCGTTCATTGAAGGCAATATGATGTGATTAGAGATATGTGTTATTTTATTAATGGACTTCTCACAAAAATATGTGTTTATTTGTTTTTAATTATTGTTTGTACAGTTGTAGTGGTTGTTTCAGAAAAATACAAAAAGATTTTATATTTTCAATCTTGTTTTAGATGATCATTTGTAGATTCGGATGTATGTCATATCCGAATCCTGAACCAACCAGACATATCTTCATAATTTGTTAAAGGTTTGTTGCTCAAAATGTCAAATGTTGAAAAAGTTGAGTTTTGGAAGTTTTCATCTCTCATTCGTCCAAATGAGAGGTAAAGTTCATACATTCGGCCGAATGAACTCATTCTGCGAATGAGTCATTCGACCGAATCAATCATACCCAGTGTTCATCATTCGGCGAATGAGTATTGTCGAATGTCTTATTCGACATTCTCATTCGGCGAATAGGTGTTGCCGAATGTCCTATTCGCTACATTCATTCGGCGAATGAGACTGAGTATCAGCTGACCTTTCGCCTAGCTCATTCGGCGAATGAGCTTGACTATATAATAGTCCTTCGGCCGAATGAGAGGTCATTCGACCATATTCTCTTTCGACACACCAGAGCTCCTTCATTCGGCGATTATCACACTCCCTGTCTTAGATCGATTTTCGGTTACTTTTGTTAACCCTGCTTCTGACAATCACATTCTATTTCATCTCAGGTATTTGGAGATCGATTATCAAGCACTTTCAACCGTGAAATCATCAAAAACAGTTGTGATTTTAGGATTTTAGGGTTTTGTAAATCGCTGTTTAAATAGACTATCAAAATGGGATTGAAACTACCTAAGACCTGTATTAAAAGTCTTAATCGGTTGATTCTGAGTGTGTGTGTGCAATTTTTATGAACTGATTGTTGATTTTTGGAAAAAGGGATTTTGAATTCAAAATGGGCACCGAATGTCGTCATTCGGCGAATGACTCATTCGGCGAATAAACCTCATTCGGCGAATGGCTCATTCGACGAATGACCAGCCTTGTCTATATCTCATTCTGCTAATGAGAGTCATTCGACGAATGAACCTCATTCGACGAATGACTCATTCGATCACATGACTCATTCGGCGAATCACTGCCATTCGGCACATCAGTTAATCTGTCAATCTGATTTCCTGTTGATTTCAGTTTCTTGTTGATTGTCTTGTACTAACATGTTTATTTCTTCTGTTGTGCAGCATGGCAGGTTACAAGTCAGTTCCTAAGCACAACATTTGTGCTCATCTAGATTTGACCACTCCGAACGCGAAGCACTACTCAGACATCATTACTTTTCTGAGGCGTTCGAGGATATTCACTGCCATATCTACTGTCCATGTGCCTTATCATTCGCATCAGCAGGATTTCTGGTCATCTGCTGACATTGACTGCGAGGCCGAGCCTACAGTCATAAGGGGCAAAGTTCAAGGGCATGATATAGTGGTTTCTGCTGAACACATCAGGAGAATTTGTGGATTTCAAGACTCTCCAGATCAGCCATCATTACTTGATCGATTTCTAGTTCGTGGATGTTTTCTTCGATGCAAGTATGAGGGTGACATTGGAGCTGGCATTCTCAACAAGGCATTTATGTCTCCACAGTTCAAGTATTTAGCTCATGTCTTGGTGCATTGTCTCGGATCGAGGCGAGGAGGATTCGACGACATGCGTGAGACCATTCAGTGTGCATTTGCTGCTCTTGTGCTCAACAAGCCGTTCAACTTCTCAGAGATGATATTCATTCACATGAAGGAGAACGTGGTTCTAAAGGGGGACAAGAAGTTTCTTATGTACCCGAGATTTCTGCAGCAGATCATAGATGCTCAAGTTCCAGATCTTCCCAAGATCAATGCTGATGTTATTCGGTTAGAGCACATGAATGACACTACTCTTAACAGAGTTCTGTCATACAGAGGGAAGGAGAGGAAGCCAGCCACCAGATCTTTATTCGGTCACCTCTCTCAACCTGATTACCGAGCTCCAGCTGGTCGTAGATGGAGGCATGCTGACTCTGATTCAGATGTCGAAGACATAGTTGTAACTACTGGTGGAGACGACAGTGATGGAGGTGATGGTGATGATGGGGCAGGCCCTAGTGTGCTGGAGCTGGTGAGAGCACAGTGATAGTGAGCACTGCTGCTGTAGTGAGTTCAGGTGTGGTGGAGATGAGTTCTGGATACATGACCACTGCTGCTTCTGTGAGCATGGTTGATGTTAGTGGTACAGTTACTGGTGGTGATGCTGGTTTGTCTAGAGCTCAGGAGGAGGATATAGATATTGATTCATTGATGGATTTAGACTTTCTGGCCACTACTACTACTACCGTTACTGCTTCTACTGTTGTTGATACTACAGCTCCTCATATTTCTGAAAGTGATGATGAGTCAGAGGACTCTGGTGATGGTGAAGATGGTGATGATGTTGGTCCCAGTTCTGATTCTGAAGCCACTCATGATGATGAGTTTGAAAAGGTGATGGAAGGAGGAAAGATGGAGATGAGGAAGAGAAAAAGAAGTGAAGCAGAGATTGAAGAGATTACCGATCCTTCTTTTATTCCTGAGTTTGATTTCTCTCCTCCACCTCGGTCTTCTGCACCGGTTACAGTGGCTGTGACTACTGTCACTTCTCCGCCTACATCCTCTAGAGCTGGAAGGGGAAAGAGATCTAGGTTCTCTTTCCAAAGGAGGTCAGAACTGACAGCAGCTGCTACAACTACTGATACATCAGTAGCAGCTGTGTCAGTTTCTTCACTGACACGGTCAAGGGCTATTCCTGATCAGACTACTTTTGCCCCTCTGACCACTCCTTTTATTCGTGAGCCGGTTTATGTTGCTGCTTCTTCTGGCCCATCTACATCACGAGCTGATACGTTTATACCTACTGTGTCAGTTGTGGATCAGCTTAGCACATTGAACAGTATGGTTCTCAGGCTGATGGAGAAGAATATAGAGCAAGAGTCTAAGATTGCTCAGCTCACCCAACGGATCAACGATCAGGATGACTTGTTGCTGCAGGCAGCTAATCAACGAGCTAATCTTAGAGCTCGTTCAGCTCAGCAGGAGGAACAGCTCCTCAAGTATATTGACGAGCATAACCAGCTGGCTATGACAGCCTCTGGTTTCAGTGAGAGGATTCTTCTACTGGAAGCTGAGAATGCTCGCCTTGCTGGACTTGTCGAGGGTTCCAAGGAGGGCACTCCCAGGCTCGAAGGTGTGGAAGTCCATTCCGATGATTCAGACAAGGAGGTGGATGAGGAAGAAGAAGAAGAGTCTGATGAGGAACAAGTTGATTATGAAGAGTCTGAGAAGGATGAAGAATCAGATGATGATAATGATGCTGATAATGATGATAAGGACGGATCTGGGAGTGGGTCTTCTGAATCATCCGGTACTGATGACAAGGATGATGATGACAATGATGATCAAGCCCCTCCCTCTTCTGAGATCCGGTCCAAGAAATCCAATGACAAGAAGGCTCAGGCTCCTCCTCCTTCGTCTCCCTCGAAGACAGCCGAACCATAAGCTACTGAGGAAGTACAAGCTGTGCCTTTGAGACGTCAGCTTGATGAGACGCTGACTATGATCTTGGACGCTCAAGGCATTATACAGCACTCAGTGAGCTATGACAAGGAGGAGGGAGAGATTATACACTGCCTCTCCAAAGAGCAAATAGCTGAGCTATTCAGGTTGAATCCTGATGAGGTTGTTACTGATGACACCTCAGTTCCCATTTTTGAAGAGCCTGAACCAGAGCCATTTGATGATGTTGATGAGGTTATTTTGGAAGACATCACAGATGAAGAATACCCAAAGTATACATCGGCTGAAGACGAGCTGCCTATATTCACTGAACCATTTGATCAAGAAACAGAGGATCTCTTGGTCAGATATCTGGAGGAACAAGTTGAGGCAAGCAAGGCTGAAGCCGATGACCAAAAGAGAAGAAAAGAGGAATGGGCTGCTTATTGGGAAGTGTTGAAGAAGCAAAGCACGGAGAAGATGCCAGCCACACACAAGAAAGTCTACAGGACCAAAGGCTACAAAGCTGGAGGTCAGATTCTTAGCTGGGCATACTTCCATGATCTTGGGTGCTATGCTGTGAAGAGAGAGAAAGGGATTGACTACTTCAAACACCCACATGATTTCAAGACGTTGCCTGGATTCGAAGTCAATCAGTTAGCACGTCTGAAAATGCTATACAGTGAAGACTCTGGGATGTCTGCTTGGTTTTCTCGACAGATCAAGTATGAATACCGGAAGAGATGGGTAAACTTTCAACCACAGCAGCCAGAACGATATTACTTGCCAGAGATTGATAGAGATACCCGTAAGCATAAAGTGATCCTGAAGTGGCTTCCCCCTTAAGTTTTGAAGAAGATTCCCTTGCGGAAGATGCGACAAGACTTTATGGATGGCTTCCGATGGTGGTATTATGATGGACGGACTGGTGAGGCAGTAATAGTTCTGTGCAAAGACAAACAGTGGGAGACTGTTAGGATTTTTGATCCTATGTGGCTGACTAATCTGTCTCACAAGGATGTTCAAGCTCTATTCAGGCATCAGATCTTCTTTGATGTTCCAGACATGGTGCAAGCTTTACAGTTCATGAGAGTGATCCGTCTCTGCAGCATTTTCAAGATACACGCTGGAGCAGATTGGAAGGCTATTTCAGAGAAGTATTTCAAGAAAGACACTTCCAAGAGTTGAACTAGGTCCAAGGGGGAGTTTGTTGATACATGTTTTGTCCCTAGTTCAGTTTTTGTAACTCTTATCATATAATGTTCAAATTATTAATGGAAGTTGTCTTTATATATATCTCTTAATGTTTATTACTGATTATATGTTTAGTTGATTTGATTAAATTTAGAGTTGAGTATGAAGATCTCACATTCGGGCGAATGACTCTAGAATGAAGTCATTCGCCGAATGATGAAACCAGCGAATGGCTAGCGATAGAATGAGTCATTCGCCGAATGACTCATCCGATTGACAGCTTATTCGAGCTTGGTCATTCGCCGAATGAGCTGCTTCGGCCACTCATTCGGCCGAATGACTACAGCTTATATATAGAAGTTCAAATCATTTCAACTCTAACTTTCCAGAGCCCTCCTTCTTCCCTGAGACTCAAGAGTCAAAACCCTAGAAGATTTGAGCGGTTCTTGATTATCCAAGTTCGATTCTCAACCCGTGGTGTTCGATCGTTGCTTCCACGTTGTTCTTACAACCTCGGATCACCATGGTTTCTGTTGGTTTCGATTGGAAAACCCTGGAATAGGATTCCGCACTATTCCAGAGGCTGTCGAGTAGTTTTACATTGGATTCGGATTGTTTCCGAGCTCCCGATCGGTCCAACATTTGTAGTTGTTGTTTTGAACAGATGAGGATACTTCTTCATCATTTGATCTTCTCTTTCCCATGTGAATTCAGGACCACGTCTTGAATTCCAACGGACTTTGACTATCGGAATCTTGCTTTGTTTAAGTTGTTTGACCTCTCGGTCCATGATTTCAGCTGGTTCTTCAATGAATCGTAATTGTTCATCTACTTGTATTTCTTCCAGAGGTACAATCAATGTCTCATCAGAAAGACATTTCTTCAAGTTTGAAACATGAAAGACATCATGAACTCCACTGAGTTCATCCGGTAGTTTGAGTTGATACGCAACTGGACCAATCCTTTTCAGGATCTCAAAAGGTCCTACGTAGCGAGGGCTAAGCTTCCCGCGCTTGCCGAATCGTATAACACCTTTCCAAGGTGATACCTTTAGAAGGACTCGGTCTCATACTTGAAATTCCAATGGCTTACGACGTTTGTCAGCGTAACTCTTCTGTCGATCCCGGGCCGCTGCCATACGGTTCCGGATTTGAACTATCTTCTCTGTCGTTTCATGCACTAGTTTAGGACTTTCAGCCCAGCAAACTGGTGAACGGAATTTACGACCCTACAATGCTTCAAACGGAGCTGCCTGAATACTGGTATGATAACTGTTGTTGTAAGAGAATTCCACTAACAGTAAGTGGTTTTCCCAGCTATCACCAAAGTCAATTACACAAGCTCGTAACATATCCTCGAGCGTTTGAATCGTACGTTCACTCTGACCGTCGGTCTGTGGATGATATGCGGTACTCATATCCAAACGAGTTCCCAATGACTTATGAAGTGATTTCCAAAAGTTGGAAGTAAATCGAGCATCCCGATCTGATATGATGGAAATTGGCACGCCATGTCGTGCTATCACATCCTTGATGTAAATACGAGTCAGTTTCTCCATCTTGTCGGTTTCCTTGATTGCTAAGAAATGTGCAGATTTCGTTAGTCAATCGACAAATACCCATATCGTATCACAACCACTCGGTGTATGGGGTAGTTTAGTAATAAAGTCCATCGAAATATGTTCTCATTTACACATTGGTATTTCTGGTTGTTGCAGCAAACCAGATGGTTTCTGATATTCCACTTTGACTTTCGAACAAGTCAAACATTTGCTAACGTATCTAGCAATGTCAGCTTTCATGTGAGGCCACCAATACAGTGCCTTCAAGTCATGATACATCTTGTCTGACCCCAGATGGACTGAATATCTAGACTTGTGTGCTTCATCCATCACGAGTTCCCTTAAACCACCATGCAAAGGTATCCACAGTCGATTAATGAAATAACAAATTCCATCAGGTTTAACATCCAATTGTTCCTCCATTCTCCGTAAGGATTCCTGTACCAAGTTTTCCTTTTCCAAGGCCTCGAGCTGAGCACTGCGTACCTTGTCAGGTAAGTCAGTCTGTATCGTCATCATAAGTGCGCGAACCCGTCTTGTTGATGTGTCTTTTCTGCTTAAAGCATCAGCTACCACATTAGCTTTTCCCTGGTGATACTTAATCGCGCATTCGTAGTCGTTCAACAACTCAACCCACCGTCGCTGTCTCATATTAAGCTCCTTCTGATCAAAGATGTGTTGCAAACTCTTATGATCAGTGTAAACGGTACACTTGGTTCCATATAGGTAATGCCTCCAAATCTTCAAAGAAAAAACCACTGCTCCTAACTCCAAGTCGTGAGTAGTGTAATTCTTCTCGTATGGTCTCAGTTTCCTTGAAGCATAAGCAATCACTTTATCATGTTGCATCAACACACATCCCAAACCCTGTGCAGATGCATCACAATACACCACAAAGTCTTCCGTCCCTTCCGGTAAGGACAGAATCGGTGCACTGCAGAGTTTTTGTTTCAATAACTGGAATGCAGCTTCCTGTTTATCCGTCCAGTTATACTTCGTTCCTTTGTGCGTAAGAGTTGTAAATGGTTGAGCGATCTTTGAGAAACCCTCAATGAATCGTCGGTAATAACCCGCCAAACCAAGGAATTGTCGCACCTCGGTAGGGGTCTTTGGCGCTTCCCAATTCTTAATCGCTTCAATTTTCGCTGGATCAACATGTATGTCCTTTTCATTGACTATATGACCCAAGAATTGAACTTCTCGCATCCAGAAGTCACATTTTGAGAATTTAGCGTACAATTGTTCTTGTTTCAGTAATTCCAACAGCAATCGAAGCTGTTCAGCATGCTCCTCCTCAGACTGAGAATAGATGAGAATGTCATCAATGAAGACAATGACAAACTTATCAAGATAAGGTTTACAAACACGATTCATGAGATCCATGAATACAGCTGGAGCGTTTGTCAACCCAAATGGCATGACCAAGAACTCATAATGGCCATAGCGCGTTCTGAATGCTGTCTTTGGAATATCTTCTTCTTGAACTCTAAGCTGATGATAACCCGATCTGATATCAATCTTCGAGTAGTAACTCGAACCTTGCAACTGATCAAACAGATCGTCAATTCTGGGTAACGGATACCGGTTTTTGATGGTAACCTTGTTCAGTTCCCGGTAATCGATGCACATACGGAAAGTCCCGTCCTTTTTCTTGACAAATAAGACTGGAGCTCCCCATGGTGAAAAACTAGGTCGTATAAAGCCCTTATCCAACAACTCTTGCAGTTGTGTAGATAACTCTTGCATCTCAGAAGGTGCAAGTCGATAAGGCGCCCTAGCTATCGGTGCTACATCTGGTGTAAGGTCGATTCGGAATTCCACCTGTTTGATAGGCGGTAATCCCGACAAGTCTTCTGGAAATACTTCAGGAAATTCACAAACTACTGGAATGTCTTCAATCTTCTTCTCAGCTACCGGCTTCTCAGTTATAAGTGCTATAACTGTTGTATGACCTTTCCGCAGACATTTGTGTGCTTTCATACAAGATATGAGACGCAGTGGCGTACTGGTCTTTTCGCCTTGTACATACAATGTCTCTCCATGCGAAAGAGGTATACGAACGATCTTTTCATCGCATACTATTTCAGCCTGATGTTTGGATAACCAGTCCATGCCAATGACTACATCAAAACTACCTAAAGTGATAGGCATAAGATCAATTTCCAGTGTTTGACCCATCAAGTCAAGCATACATCCCTTAAGGATTTGTTCAACTACAATTAGCTTACCATCAGCTAGTTCTACAGTGTATGGATTTTCTAAGGCAGTGGGACTAACATTTAGCAACTTAGAAAATGAACTAGATACAAAACTCCGGTCTGCACCAGTGTCAAATAGCATAGAGGCATAGTGATTATTTAAGAGGAACGTACCCGTAACAATATTGGGATCCTCCCGTGCCTGACGCCCTCCAATCACAAACGCCCTGCCCCAAGCACCATTGTTGTTGTTGTTGTTGTTGTTGTTATTGGTGCCATTGCCATTTCCGTTGCCGTTGCCGTTGCCATTTGAATCATTAGTCCCGCCTTTCTTTAGTTGTGGGCAATCCTTTTTGAAGTGTCCCAGCTTACCACACTCAAAGCAGCCCTTCTGTGCATTGTTCTGGTTGTTATTCTGGTTGTTGGAATTGTTTTGCAGCTCTCCACGGCAATCCTTAGCCGCATGTCCTCCTTTGCCACACCGTTGGCACTTAAACTTATCACACTGATTCCCAGCATGATGAAATCCACACTTGTTGCACTTCGGGTGCTTACCAATATACCCCCTGATGATGATGACTGCTGACCACTGTTCGAGTTGTGGTAAGACTTGTTTGAATCCTGTCTTCGGTTCTGCTGAAACGGCTGTTGGTTGAAATTCTTGGTGTTGCTGCTTTCCCACTTCCTTTTGTGGTCTCCCACCTTAGTAGCTGATGTTCGTTTAGGCAGAGTTCCCTGTAACACTGCCTGATCAGTCAGTTGGTGCGCTAAACGAACAGCTTGTTGAATTGTTGTGGGATTTGCAGAAGTGACCAATCCCTGGATCTGAGGTACCAATCCCCCGATGTACCTCTCTATCCACTTGCTTGCTGGAGTAGCCATGTGTGGTAGGAGTCTGGCCAGTTCATGTGACCGAGTCGTGTACTCCTCGATGTTTGACCCCTCCATCTTAAGATGCCAATACTCCTCCTCCAGCTTCTGCATTTCACTGCGAGGACAGTACTCCTCCTGCAGTAAGGTCTTGAAACCATTCCAAGTTAAGGCATTGGCCTCACCCAATCCCAAAGTCTGAACATTGGAGTTCCACCAGGTTAATGCTGGACCCTCCAACGTACCCGTAGCATACTTGACCTTGTTTTCCTCAGGACAGTTACACATCTCAAAAACTGATTCGGCTTTTTCAATCCATTGTAGGAGTCCAATGGCTCCCTCCGATCCTTTGAAGTTATGTGGCTTACAGTCCAAGAACATCTTGAACGTGCACGCCTGTGGGTTCACCAATCCCCCTGCTGGACCATGTGGCCCTGTAGTGTGTGTCTGAACGTAGTTCGCGATTGCCTCATCGACTCTGTTATTGATCAGCTCATTGAGCTCAGCAACTGCCATCTGTACGTTCTCGCCGGCCATTATATTCCTAGTTAAAAGAAATGTTAGAGTGTTATCAAAGTCCAATGTGAAACGTGTAAACAACACAACAAACAACAAACATGTAATGTAGAAATCAACACAACTGTTGGCAATAAGTAATAGTTTTCAATAGATAATAATCTGATTTGAGTACAATACTTTCAAAATCAAAACATAGGTTTTCAAACTTCTAATGTAGGGACACAACCTGCCCCTAATAAGTTTAAAAAAAATAAAGAAAATCAAGCATCCTCAATAGTGGAGTCAGCATCAGAATCAACATCCTGTACTGGTATCAACTCCTCCTCCTCTTCCTCCTCTGCCTCAGATACAAACTGCTCCTCTAGTGCAATCAACCTCCCCTCAGCAATGTCAGCTCGGTGCTCCTCTCTGCCTCGAGTAGTTAGATGCACAATGTGTGACTCCATCCCCTGAACCACACTATAAAGCTCTGCGTATCGGGCATTCACATCCCGAAGCTCCTGTGCCATGTGCTCAATCCGATCATTCGCCCACTTTGACTCCCATGTCAATCGGGCGATATCATCTGACTTGAATTGTGGCCTCTTACAGGCACGAAACCTAGGTGGCATACGATACGAAGATTCCTCGACGGAATCCTCCACAGGTGCTTTCTCTGGGTTTCTCTATGGTTCCTCCTCGGGATCCTCCTGTGGATCCTCCTCTGGGTCCTCCTCTTCCGGATCCTCATCCGGGTCCTCGTCTGAGTCCTCAACAGGATCCTCCTCCGGATCCTCCTCATGGTCCTGAAATACTGGAGCTATCGGCTCCTCGTCATCAGACACGATCACATGTGGAGGTGGTGGTGGTGCTGCCATATCTGTTACATAAGACCATATGTAAATACTAGGCAAAACAATTGTGTAAACAAGTGTCTAATGTCTAACAGTTATAGTCTAGTTCTACTAATGCAAACCTAATTCGCTATAACCAATGACAAACCAGGATCTCAGATCATTAGACATAACGAAGACCTCTATATGATTTTCAAAACATACTTTGGTCTAAAACTGTAATATCAAAGTTCTACGTTGCGGAAGCGTTTTTAAAACAAAACAAACATAATAGTTTGAATACTGTAAATTACAAAACAAACTTTCTAATGTTCAAATCCAAATAACTGAAATATAAAATATGCATGCGACTCGATCTCCTAGTCCATGCTTGCTTGCGTATGTACCTTAGCGTCCTGAGAAAACATGTAAATCAAGTCAACACAAAGGTTGGTGCATTACACAGGTTTAAGCATTCACAAATGTTTGAGACAACAGTTTGAACAAAATGTTTGCAGATAACATAATCACACATGCATAGTCATGATAGCTAGTCATTTGTACTATTTACATAAGTGGTCGACACCGAAGCTGACTGTTGCATGCTAACGCATGTTTCGCCTTGCCACTATTGTCTAGCACAAACAATAGTAATGTGAACTGGCTAGTCAAACACTTGCGTAGATCCCATCTACCAAGTGAGGTTTGTCAAACCTAATAGATCTATTTCCAACTACCACGCTTTGCACTACGGCAAACTAAACGGTTCGAAATGTAAGGACTTGTAATGCTATGTTTGCACTTAATGTAAACAGCTAACTCATGCAAGTGATATGTATCTAAAAGTATTTGTTTGCACATGTTTTCTCCCCCAAAACAGTAAAATAAGAAAGGGGCCGTGTACGCACCTTTGATTGCGAATAGAATGATCAAACACGTGAAATCGCGTAGAAAGTCCTCTACGAAGAACCTGTGTTTTAACAATAACTTTGTGTTATTCGGGATGTCGTTTTGTGATTGTAATCACATACGTGTTAACACACGTATGTTAGATTGTTAGAAACGCGCACAAGTAAATACGCGTGACTTTAAAGTCGTTTAAATAAAACTATATATGATTTTATTTAAATAAACGTAACGATACGCGATTATGTTTTCGATCTAAAATGTAAATTTTTATTCTAATACGTTCGGAATGAAATTCTGGTTCCAACGAAATTCGAACGGACTAAATCGGAGTTGAAACAGACGAGTTATGATAAAATTACTAAAATAGGTTTTAAATCCAAAAACTGGTGAGGCATGGGGTCGAACCCATGACCTCCCAGACAAGTTCCCTAGGTTCAAACCAGTTCCTCTGCTTCTGTTTTCGCAACAAAAGTCTGGTTTAATAGTTTTTAACCATCAGTTCGTGGTTTCTCTTTGGTCAACCCAACCGAACCCAATTGGGTTCGAATAGGCCCCCCATTCGACCGAATTCGATCACCCACCCCTAGGGCTTTTATTCCCTTGATTGCAGTGCATCAAATGGTAATTTCAATTTGACAGTTGACTAATTTCTTATGTCCCAATCGATCCCGAATACGAATACTTTGACCGGCACACCCTTAGATCCAATTAGACTAAATTCCATTCTGTTAAGCCTCAAATTTATAGGGATTTTCATCACAAGATCAAACCGAACTCAAGGGTATAGTTTAATTTGAATATAAAATCTATTTAGGCCGAAATCCCCAAAACGTTTTTACAACAAGAACCCTAGAATTGAAATCTTATAATTCGTGATTATTTCATAAAATTGACACATGGTTTTCAATCTAGAATGAATTTCGAACCTTTCTGTGTCGCTTAATTTGATTTTAAAGTCCATTCTCATCAAGACCCCCAAATCGTTTTCTAAAAGAACCCTAGAAACACGAAATCATGGAATTCGATGTTTCCAATTAAAATTGTCATAAGAATCTGCTTGATTGAAACCTTCTGAATCTCTCTATGTGTTTTAATTTGATTATGGATTTCGTTTGTGATGAAAACCCCAAATCCTCCAAACCGAAAAACCCTAGAACTCGTTCCGCTACAATTCGTGATGATTTTAAGGATTTAACTTAGGGAATTCTTTTAGTAGAGTGTTGCGAAGCTATCGGTAACACTTGATTTGATATTGGGATTCATTTGTATCGAAACCCCCAAATCGTCCCAACTATGAACCCTAGAAATCAAACGTGATCAATTCGTGATTCTATGGTTCCATTTCTTTGTGTTTAGACATGATAGAAATAATGTGTAGGTGTTGGTAATTACCTGGTTTCACTTCGAATTGGTGTATCTCGATTATCCGCTTGTGGTTCGGCCGACTCACGATCGAGGTCTTCTTGTTGTATCTTCCCAGATCAAATTCTCGTATGTCAAAGGCTCTAAGGATGCCGAATAACAGTCTTAGAGTTTCAATTTTGCTAATTTTGATCAAGGTATACGGGTTTGATGTGCCTAAGTTACAGTTTCGACTCTTGGTGATCATTTCGGTTTAATTCGACAAGTTAATGATCTCATAATGTATGAAACTGCTAATATTCATCAATACCATGATTTAAGATAGTTTAATTCGGTTACAATTCGAATTTTTGAGGAATTCCGAATTTCCCTTCATTACCTTACACGAATTTTGACTTCTTAAAGTCAAAATCTTGTTTTTGCTTAATTCCCAAATTAATCCTTATGTATTAGGTGCTTATTACCATAATAGAGTAATCTAAGATAGTTTAATTCAACTATAATTGATTATTGAAAGTGATTTCAATTTCTAATTGAATACATAACTCAAATTTTGACTATGGAAGTCAAAATTAGAAACTTTAGGCTAACCACAATATAATCCTTATATAATAATCGATTTTTGATAGTTTCCAGTTAATTGAGTTAACCCGAAAAGTCGGATTGTCACATAGTAGGATGATTAAATCATGATTATGATGGAGTTGGATCATTCTTTGTAATGATCAATCCGATTCAAGTATCTGATTAAATGTATAAGATTTGAAAGTTAATGATTTTAGCATAAATATGCTAATTATAAGTGACGACTTGACTTCTAAATACCACATAGTAATGAATGAGATTCAAATGAGTTTGAATCAGTAGTTTATGGGTGTTGGGTGTATTGAAACTAGTTGTATACGTGTGATTTGCAACTAGGTGTTGGTGGTGGAAGTCAAACAACAGATTACAAAATATGGAATTTTGATAATTGAATGTGGCTTAGCACATGGGCAGATTAGTTTCTGCACATGAATTGTTTGAAAAAAAGCCTCAATGAGGTTTTGATTGAATATGAAAAGTAAAATAGGTCAAATGAATTAGATTACATAAATAACACAAGTGGTGTGTTCATGTTATTAAATCTTATTATATGTGGATATATAATAGGAAGAGGAGGTAAATATAGTTCTAGAAGGCCTGGAAAAGAATTGGAGATTTTTGATAGCTCTCCAAATCAAGGTAAGTTACCTATTTGATTGAACTTGTAGTTGTAGGATTGGGTGAGTCCACACTACAAGTATTTGTGCATTTAGCATATATGTGATTTGTTATTTTGATTGAATTTGGTATAAATGGTTATGGTTAGTGTGGTTATTGTAGTTGAATGATTTACAAGGTGTGTGAACATTTAACTAGTGATAATGATTGAGTTGATTTACAAGAGTGTAAACAACCATCATAATGTGGAGGTTATGATCTACAAAAGTGTAGACATTAAATTGGCTATGTCCATGCTTCGATTCACAAGGTGTGTGAACAAAAGATGATCTACAAGAGTGTAGACATCTAATTTCAAGAGTCAAATTGTTTAAGTTTGACTTTTGGGAAATATGATGCATAACTGGAGTTTTGTGTGCACATATGTGTTGTGTTAAATTATAATGATTGTTCATGAATGGGAGATTTACGGGATGTTGGGTGAAAACGACCCGTTAATAAATCATGTTGTATCCGATTCAATAATGTTACCATATTATATTTGGAACATCATTAGTGTATCCATATGGTGTTATGGAATACACTTGAGGAAATAGTGAGGTAATCTTACTTAGTTCTAACGAACTAATGGTAAATTTAAATGTGGTGTTTACAGGTACTAAAAAGTCGGATGAGCGGTGATGGTGATCGAAATCGAACGTGAAGGCTCGGAGGTGGTTTTAAACTTGATAACCAAACAATTGTGGAACTTTTGTGTAATAAATTTTTTGTGGAGTATGTAAACATACTTAAACTTTGTTTTATCATATATTAGCAAGTAGTATGTTTATAGATGTGTAAAACACGAAAGTTTTTGATGGGACCTAAACGTAGCTTGTTAAATAAAGTTTTTAAATGCCCGGAGGGGACATAAAATGACATGGGTCTCACACTCCTCCCCCTTCAAGCGACCGACGATCGCCCATTCGTCCCTGCGTGACTGCGACTACTGCGACTACTGCCTTTCGTCCCTCAGCACCGCTTGACTTCTAAGTTTACCGGAATCACGGGCTCACCACTATTAACTGCTCCCTCCGCTCGATGCCGGCCTCTAACCTGCTCACCACTAGAGTCACCACAACACCACTACTCCTTGCCTCCTGCTAAGTTCTAAGGTATTTATTTTCTGGAAGAAATTATATGTTAATTGGTATTATTTGGTGTTGAATTGTACTAGTTTTAATCTATTTAGTGTAGAATATTTAGACCCATTTTTGCAGAATTTATATTCATATTCATTTAGTGATTTTGGTTATTTTGTTTGTTTAGACATTTAGGTCTTAATTTGAATCAATATATCATGGGAAATGTTTTTAGTTTTTTAGACATTTAGGTTTTTAGTTTGAATCAATACTCAGGTTTAGGTTATTTTGAATCGTTTTCCAAAAGGTAGGTTGTTGATGAAGAATAGGGTTGTCCAAAAAGCTCGAATCTCGGATTTGGCTCGTAGCTCGTTCGAAAAAAAGCTCAAATAAAGCTCAGCTCGAATAAAGCTCGTTTGTAACCGAGCCGAACTGAGCCAACTTGTTTTCTAACCGAGCCAAGTCCGAGCTAGGGTTGGCTCGGCTCGTAACTCGCTCGTTGCTCGGCTCGTATGATCGGCTTGTGTGTACAACATGTTATACTAAATTATAAAGCTATAGGGTTACTTTCACTAATAAATATATTTGATGTTATTTTATAATTATGTTAAAAAATAAAAATAAACAAAAGAAAAGAAAAGAGGGCGGAAATACGAAATTAATCTTAATTCTCACTTACTCCACTAATTCATAATTCCTAAATCCTATTTTTAATTCCTAGTTCTACACAATCACACCTCTTCTATTATGTAAAACGAGTCAAAAACGAACCGAACCGGGTTGAGGTGAATGAAATACAAATATTAAATTTCTTATGTAAAAACCGAGCCGAGCCAGCTCGGTTTAAACAAGCTGAGTCTGAGCCAAAATTTCAGGCTCGGTTGACAATCCGAGCTGACCCCTGGCTCGGCTCGGTTCGGTTCGGCTCGGCTCGTGAACACCCCTAAATCGAAGAAGGGATGATAGAAATCAAGATAAACGTAAAAAATTATCAACTAGTGAGTAGAATTGTGATTCTTCTTCTAGGTATTCACTCTTTTAGTTTTTTTTTCACGCATAATGACAATTATTAGACAATATTGTTTTTATTGTTTAATCCCACTTGACCCGAATCACTGATCCAACCATTTAACCTAACTAACCGAGACATACCGGTTGATTGCAAAAATAAAAATTTGATCACGTAAGTTTTCGCCCCCTCGAACCTGACAAGCTCCATCACTGATTCTCTATTTATTACATTTATAATACCCGATAATTATATGAAAATCAATAGTTAGCAAATTGAACAAAATAAACAAATTGAATTAGGAGGGGGAAAAAGGCTTGAATGAAAACAAGTTGCTGGAGTCTGCAACGTGACCCAAAACCCATAACCCGTTTCATGACCCACATGACCGGGTTCAATCCTCAAACCATGTTTGATCATTCAATTTACACCCCTCTCCACCTTCATCCGACCTCACGAACACCCTTCATCGTTTGTGATTCTGTTCGAAGTATCACACCGTAGCATATTGACTCAACCGTCGCTCACTTTACTCCCGACTCCGTCATTGTGGAACCGTATGAAGCAACCAGGTGTACCAAGACAACAATTTGATCACCACGAGTCTCTTGCTAGCCTTGAATTACAATTCAGGTAACAAACCCAACCCGTTTCTATTTCGTATATGCTCAAAAGATCCAAATGCAACTTTTGTAAATAAATGTTGAATGGGTTTAATATTTTAACGATTAAAACAATAATAAAATGGTGATTTGGTTCCAAGTACATAATCGTGCATAACTTTGGAACCAAGGCCAACTCATTAGTTTTTTAAGCCTTAACTTGGGGCATTTATTTTAGTAGGTCCTCAATTCTTTAAAAAATCTACTGGCCCAAGCAATTTTTTAACTATTTTGGGCCTCACCTTCCCCATATAAAACCATACCGTGCTCGGTGCTTTAGGCCTTGTTTGTTTTTTAACAAAAGGTCTACGCAACCTCTTATGTCTGCGCCGCACAGACCACGCGCATATGTTAACATCTGTAGACTGTTTGTTTTTCGAAAACATTTCATTAAAAAATGTTTGCGTGATGTATTCTTGGTGCAGATGTAACCAACCACTTATAGGATCTTCTAAAGTTTGCAGAGACTACCCAGTACTTACCATCACCGGCCACTACCGTTGCCCACCCACCGTCGCTGCCGCCTTCCACCGCCGGCCACCCCCCGCAGCCCACCACAACCGCCCACCACAACCGCCCACCACCGCCGGCCGACCCCCGCCACCCACCACAACCAGCCGACCCCCGCCACCCACCACAGCCGGTCACCGCTGCCGCCCTCCACCGCCGGTCACCCCCACCACCACCGCCACCGTCGGCCACCCTCATCACACCCACCGCACACCACCACCAATTTATTTTAAGAGTCAACAGACGTTAAAAAACAAACACTCTTCTTCTTGTAGTCTGCAGACATTTGGTCCACCTCTTATCCTGCAGATGTTTGCAGATGTGGTTCGCAGACTGCAGACATTTTACCTCTTAAAAAACAAACACCACCTTAGTGTTCATAAGTTCATCCGAGTGTCCGACCTCGTCCCAAGCAAATTCTCTCATCGGTATTCATTGTTCAATGGTTGGGGATGATTTGTAACACCCCGACCGATGGCGGAAACGTCGGGATGCCACGAGGGATGTGTAGATTGTTCATAAGCTCGTGGGCATCTAATTAAATCATCACATATCAATTAATCAACCAAATTAATTACATCAAAAATCATGTTCAGCATGGATTAGTTACATCAATTACACAAAAGATTTAGCTAAACTAACTAAACTCTAATCGCCAGAATTTCAGTTATTTTAGCTAAGTCCAAGAATCCTATGTGATGATGTCCAAAAGATGTAGAGCCACCCTGCCCTACCTACTTCTCCTCATTACCTGAAACATGTAAAAATCAAGTGTCAACTACGAAGTAGTTGGTGAGTAATCATAAGTTTTTATATTTAAAAGTGTTTTACAAAATGAGTATAAAAGTTTATACTTTTCTGAGAAAGTCCACATGAGTACCTGCGAGATAATCCAACACATAACCAAATCACACAATAACCAACACTCAATCACATATTTCAGATAATCATAGATAATCAATCACATACATATTCAACCAGTCTCAATCATCAATATTCTCAAATAGTATAAGTGACAATACATGGAATCAAAGTGATTAACATAAGTTAAAGACATGATCCATGGAGTGGTAGCAACCCATGTGACAATACATGCAATCGTAGCGAATGACCGAAGCCAACAGTAACGACTCATGGAGTTGTGATAATCCAAGTGGCAATACATGTAATCATTCTCGATGACCGAAATCAACAACAATGTCACACGGAGTTATAATTATCAGTGAAAATCCATAAACAATGATACTCCCATAATATGAATATCATATTGATAAACAGGTATCACCCATGTGTTATCAAAATAATATTTAAAATTGATATACATGTTCCACCTCCGAGTTTAAAACAAAATAGTTTAAAGGGAGGTTATGAGAACTCACCTGAGTCCTTAGAATTAGAGTTCTTGCAATATGCGCACTCACGTAAGACAAATCAGTCAACTCAATCAACCTGTAATTATCGTGTTTTCATGTTCATAAGGTATGCGTTTTATTCCGATTAAGTATTCATAAGTGTTCACTTTAAGTTTATAAGTATCTCGTTTACTTAATTTATTTTGTCTAAGTTAAAATAAAACTCCAAGGATTTTCATAAATGATCATTATAAAAATGTAATTTTAACTTGCCCATTTATATCCTTTAATAATGATAGTTAATTGTGTTATCTTATGTGTGTTACCCTATTTATGTATATTCTAAGGTGATAATCCTTAATCATATACAAGTCAATACATACATGCATGATGAACTATTCGTCCACATTAACCTAATTTATTACAATCGAATTCAATTTTTAAGAGGTTATATTTAAGTTATTCCCATAAATGTTCTTATCATACATAATCGCATAGTTTAAAGTTTATATTATCAAGAAAGGTGGCAACTCATAATTTCCCCATGCATGCATGCGTTTACTCCATTAACGTGTTCGTTTGTTCGCCCTTAGCCCTTATTGTGAACGCTTAACTTAATCACCCTTGGCCCAATAGGTTCGCTGCTTATGCAGCCCCACGAACCCCTTAGGTTCAGCTATTAGGGTTTGCCCAAAGTGAAGAAAGGTTCGGCCATAAATTCTCTTAGGGTTCGGCACCTTCAGGTGGTTCAGCCCCAAGGTTCGCTGGTTAGGCCGCCAAAAGGTTCGGCCAAATGGGGTTGGTGGGCTACAGGTTCGTAGCTAAGGAGGGGAGGAAGGTTCGGCCAGATGAGGAGAAGGTTCGCGGGTTGGGGTTTGTTGAGCTAGGTTCGTGAAAGCCCATGCAGGTTCGCCGAGGTGAGGGTTCGTTGAGCCAAGGTTCGGCCACCTCTAATGGTTCGCCACCCTAGTTTCCCGCCCTCGAAGGTTCGTGAGACCAGGAGGGTTCGCTGCACTGAAAGATTAGGTGGTGAAAGGTTCGGCCAAATCATCCTGGAGGTCACACAGGGTTCGGCCAACTCTCTGTAACATCAAGTACCAGATCGTCCGGCAAGTCCGTACGGTATGTGTACTTTCACTTTATACTATGTGTAAATACATGTACGTGAACAGTTATCGTATTATCAGAATTCAGAATACAATACACAGTTGTACGTATTTTAGTGTAAAATTAAATACATTAAGTACAACACACATTTGAAACATTAGTTGTGTTTATTAAGTGAAAACTTAATAACAGTTAACACAACGAATCAAGAGAAACAACAGTTTACAAGTGAACCACGAAAACATATCGGTTGCGATCTGATGTCCACAGATGACAGGAATCAGATGGCCGACGAATCAGTACAAGAACAATATGAAAACATGATGTTTAGTTGAGTCCGACAGTGAGGAAACACAATTCAAACACAAATACAGTGTTATTTCAGAATAACGAACTGACAGTGTGTTTGCGTGGGTGACGATTCACACAAACATATCTGTGAGTTTAGAGTTCTGAAATAATGACTGAAAAGTAGAAAACAAAAGTCGGAAAGCAAAACCCTCGTCGTGTTCGTTCGGGTGACGATTCGAACGAATACGCGCGAAGGTGACGCGTTCTGACGAAACGAAACGAAAACACGACACGAACGAAAGTAATTTAATAAAATAAAATAAATAACATTTTACAATTTTGAAACTCATCAAAATAATTAAATTAACTCTTTTTTTTATTTAATTTAAAACCATTTAAATTACACGTAATTTTTCCGGAAACGTAACGAAAACGCGAACCGAGCAACAAAAACGAACCCGAACTCACTCGTGGTATAAATACCAAGAATGAGTTCATTTTTACTCATTTCCTCTCCTTCTTCCCCACTCAAACCCTAAAATCCCGGTTTTGAGAAAAACCCACCATTTTCAAACTTCAAATGCTCATAACTCACTCATTTCTTAACGAAATCGAGTGATTCTTTCGCCTACACGAAGCTCTCATCATCTACTACATGAAAGTACAATCGATCTAGAGTCTAGTCCACTGAAACTCAAGGTATTTACTCATGAATATTATGAAAACTAGGGTTTTCGCGACCCTTGTCATGCCTTCAACCCTAATCGGCTCTAAACCCACTTTTGTGACTTCTACACCCCGAAAACTAAGTCTGGTACACGCCATTACATGAAACCATCGAGGATTGGGGTTGGGAGTCCGGTTGTAGCAGCCATGGTCGAGCCACTTTCAGTTGGCCGAATGGCCTGGTCGAATAGCCTCCGACCGGAGGAGCTCCATTCGCAGAATGACTCCCATTCGGTGTTACCTCATTCGACCGCCCCTCCACTCTCATTCGCCGACCACTACATTCGCAGGTCTACCTTGGTTCGGCTAAGTCCCAGTCATTCGACCACAAAACCTCCGAATGAACCCTATTCGGCCAAGCCATTCTCTCGGCAGCCAACACAACCTCATTCGGCCACCCCATGTTCATTCGACCAGGTGTTCATTCGAGTATGCCCATTCGCCAGTAACCAGCCGAACCAGGCTAGTCACAGACCACCTCTCGGTTGGCTCAGTCGACAGGAACCCAAGTCCCACTCGCACTAGCCTTGTGACTCAACTCCATTTGATCCAACAACCATAAGCAGGCCCAAGGTGGCCCAGGAGCTGTTTTGGCCCAAGAAACTTATGGCCCATGACGTGGTCCAAGCCCAACATTATCACACAGCCCAATATCCAGGTCCAATAACATCTAGCAGGCCCAACAGCCCACTATGTCGACCCATGGCCAGCTGAGCGGCCCACATGGCCCATGCGACCCAACTCCATTCCTTTGGCCCAATTTGGCCCGGATTAGGTCCATTGGGTTATTCGGCCCAATAAAATGACAAGGTCCATGTGAATCCATTGGTCCACAGACACAATTACCGGGCCCAATAGCAAGTAATATGGCCCAATGACCTTCATTTAGCCCACGTACCCGTTCGGACACAACACTACTAATTCGGCCATTTGATTCGAAATGTAAAACAGGAACACTAACCAATTTCAAAGTTAACGATGCATGGGTTTGGTTTAGTTGATACTACAAAGGTGGTAATAAATTGGTTGATGATCCTAATTCTCAAATATAACTTATATTTAGAAACTAATCAAGATCAATTGGTTACAACCCATGAGATTATGATGAGCTACACATAAAACAAATAACACTATGTATTAATATTAACTTAAAATAGTCAAGAGTTAGTATCTTATATAGCAATCGAATCGAGGCCGAACTATGACCGAGACTCACGCGTGTTAACCAACTCTAGGGTTAACACCTACACACTCTCACATGCACATGACTCATACTTGCAACTTACAAACAACGTGAAATTAATACAGGATCGTGAAAACAAACTCAATTACAACTCAGAGCGCGTGTATTCTTTCAGTTAAGCTAAGTCAACCCAACAACTACAAGGTGAGTTCATATGCCCCTTTTCTTTAATCTTTATTGATTTTAAACTCTCGGGGCTGAGAAACATGCTTTACTTTTAATTATTTAAAAGTTTTGCTTACATATTGTTAATACTTTGATTATTTGATATTAAATTGCTTATTATCATAAATCATTGTATGCATGCTTGTTTGAATTCAAGAATACAGGAAAGATAAGATGATGATGATATTTTTAATATCATAACTCATCGATACAATAGAATAACTTAGTAGTAAGTTAACTCTTACAACACTTAGTTATTCTTACAAAAAATGACATTGTAACAATTACAAGGAAACATGATGACATGATTACAAGAGCAAAACACAAGAATGATATAAGGATAATATATCTTTATTACATCATTCGATACAAGAGTTAAGTAAGTGTAATAAGACTAGCTTTATAACACTTAGCTTTACAACTCAACACATATTACAAGAGAACAAGGAACATGGAATGATAATCATGATAATGTAATTTCATGATAACAACATCATTCACTCAATTAATTAACATAATTTAATAAGACAAGCTCTTATTTAACTTTGTTAATATCACGGAGAACATATTACAATGAGAACAAGAGTACAAGTAAATACAATTACAATTAGTTACATTTGACCTGTTTGCATTATATCATTTCAATCATGTGCCAATTTGTTCAAGTTGATCATGTAAGCCCCTTTAATTCGCTGACCAGTTAGTTTGACGTGACTAAACCGACGATAGCATAGTGGTACCATAGGTTTGACAAACCTCTAGCTTGTAGGGCTAGTATGTTGATCGTAACAATTCAATGGCCGGTAACGTATGACCGGTGACAGGGCGACCTCAAGTCAGGTTCTGGTAAGCGACACATGGTGATATTAATCTACAGTGATAAGTAATTAATCCAGCGAAAACCCTATTGACTAGTAGGTTGAGAAGTTGATCTGCTCTCATGTTACACTACTAGTAATAGATTTCGTTGAGGACAATAGACGTACAAAGTGGTAGAGATAAATCGGATGCATTGAAATCTGATTACGTGAGGACTTCAATGGATTCCTTTTAGGCTCTATGCACTATGGTTCAAGGACAAGCTGCAAGGGGTTAACTCACACTCTTAATATTTAATAGAGTATCATCAGTTAACCCACCTCAAGTATAGAATAATACAAGGACAAGATTATATTAATCTAAAATTCCTTAACACGTTGAGGGTTATCAATACCTCGGTTTGATAATTAAACCCCATATAATATATTATTCTATCATCAATACAATAACTGAATACATATCAAATACGATGAACAAACGGGTAATGGATATCTTTAGTTGTATCGCAAGTGGGGTAGAACTTGACTGAGTATGTGGTGGGATAGCGTTTGGGCTTGACCCTTACGTGATTCCCTATATATAAGCATACTTGATCAGGTGATGCACTACTTGTACATATAACTAAAGAGAGGCCATTGGGTGGAACAGATGAAACAGGTATTACAAGCAACAACTATGACATTGTGGATGTGTGCATGATCAATTCAATGGGTTTCAATTTACTTACTTATGAACTCACCAACCTAGTGTTGACTTTGTTTAAATGCATGTTTTCTCAGGTGACGGACAGGTGTAGATACAATTGTGCAAGTGTTAAGCTAGTGGACTCTTAGAAGACCTAGCTTACTTTTGACTGCATACTTTTGATATGACAACACAGTGAATCACTTTTGTATATCTTGTACAGTTCAAGATATAAACTCATTGATTCTTTTTGATTAGATTTACTTAGTTAAATTATGATGTACAATGTAATTTAACTTTGTAATTCTATTTCATGTCATGATTAGCATTTCTCATTTATATCTCATGTGCTATGTAAACAATCTGATCATTTGATTATCACTCAAAGATATCGCGCCCCGGGAACCTTCCGCCCGACGGGAAAACCCGATCCGTTCCCGCCGGCCTGGGGTGTGACAGATTGGTATCAGAGCCATGTTTATAGAGAAATATAGGTCATATTCCATAAACGGTTTGGCCTAGACTATAACCTAGGGACCCTCATGTAGATATTATCTGACATAAGATCTTATTTGCATATGCTTTCTGCATCTGATCACTGCACTAACCGATTTTCTTTCGGTTATGATCAGAATGCCGCCCAGGAAGCAACCGACTACGCAGACTTCAGCACCACACTCCTCGACACCAACACCACCTGACTCTCCTCCACATCCACCTCCACCTCCTCCTCCACACTCTCCACCACCAGGCTCAAGCAATGTTCAGATGATAGATCCTGCTACTATCGCCTTGGCAACCCTGCTGAGTACTCAACTGACAAGCCAGCTGAAAGATGTCATCCCAGAGATGATAAACAGGATTCAAGGCCACGGCCACATTTCTGGCCATACTACAGGAGAGGCTAGTGGAACCTCTAGTCATACTTCGGACTACTCCTACAAGTCTTTTGTAGGATGCAAACCCCCAAGTTTCACAGGAGTCGAAGGAGCTGTTGGACTGATCCAATGGCTAGAAAAGATGGAGAACACTCTGGACATTAGCAACTGTCCAGAACACCATAAAGTTCGCTATGCAGCTGGTTCATTCAGCAAGCGAGCATTGACATGGTGGAATGCTCAGATTCGAGCAAAGGGAAGGGATGAAGCAATGGCGATGCCATGGGCAGAATTTAAGCTTCTTATGAGGAACGAATTCTGTCCGAAACACGAACTACAGCTGCTGGAGACTGAACTCTCGAACCATGTAATGAAGGGAGCTGATCATATGACCTTCACCACTCGCTATCATGAGTTGGTAGCTTTGGTGCCAGAAATGGTACCAACATTGGAAAAGCTGATTGACCGTTATGTGGCGGGATTACCTTCTTGCATCCAAAGTATCGTGTTGGCTGCATATCCTGCTACTTTGGAGGCTGCTATCTCCCTATCAGCTAAACTTACCAAGGTGATGGTAAAGTCTGGAGTTTTGAAGGATGAGGCTGAAACATCCAAAGCTGAAACTTCCAAGAAGTCGGATAAACGTCCGG
The DNA here is from genome assembly GCA_009363875.1 of Mikania micrantha. Classification (NCBI taxonomy): domain Eukaryota; kingdom Viridiplantae; phylum Streptophyta; class Magnoliopsida; order Asterales; family Asteraceae; genus Mikania; species Mikania micrantha. Next base: position 50,612,966 of record CM018695.1, on the reverse strand, counting down.
CTAAGAAACAAAAAGTGGCAAGGAACTTTGCTGCCACTACTCAGGCTCCAATGCTTAATCAGCCACCACCACTGCAAGTCAGAAAGCCCTACACTGGCACTGCACCTTTGTGCAACACTTGTCAGTATCATCACGCGCCAAACTCTCAGTGCATGCAATGCACAAACTGTGGAAAGTTTGGCCATTGGGCAAACCGCTGCAGGAGCACGGGAGCTCCAAACAGAAACAACAATGCAGCCACTACTGCTGCAGCTACTGATCGCAGGTCTTGCTACAACTGTGGTGAACCTGGTCATTTTTCTCGGGATTGTCCTAAGAGAAATCAACAAAGGGCTCAAGCACCAAGAGGACGAGCCTTTCAGATAGGAGCTGCTGCAGCTAGACAAGACCCGAACGTCATTACGGGTACATTTCTTCTATCTGATTTCTATGCCTCTATATTATTTGATACTGGTGCGGATCAGAGTTTTATCTCATCCGATTTTGCTAGCCATCTTAATCATGTTGAGGAATCATTAGACTCCCCTTATACTATTGAGATAGCTAATGGCAAACAGATTACAGTTGACACAGTACTTAGGAATTGCCCACTAACACTTGGTGATCATACATTTTCCATCGACTTAATACCGATGGAGCTGGGCAGTTTCGACGTTATCATCGGAATGGATTGGCTATCTCTTAACCGAGTTGAGTTCATCTGTTCCGATAAGCTATTACGTATTCCTATGGAGAACAATGAGGTCTTGGAGATTCGTGGAGACCAAGCGAAACGCAGTGTCAAGATAATCTCGTGCATGAAAGCCCGCAAATGTTTACGGAAACAATGTGTTGCATTTCTAGCTCATGTGATTCAGAAAGACAAGAAAGCAATCAAGATTCAAGATGTACTAGTTGCGAGAGACTTTGCAGAAGTATTTCCGGATGACTTACCGGGACTGCCACCCGAGAGATCGGTGCAGTTCCGAATCGATTTGATTCCGGGAGCAACTCCTGTAGCTAGGTCTCCTTATAGACTTGCTCCATCAGAGATGCAGGAGCTGTCTAATCAGTTACAAGAGCTACTCGATAAAGGATTCATCCGACCGAGCTTTTCCCCGTGGGGAGCTCCGGTTCTTTTTGTTAAAAAGAAGGATGGAACTTTCAGGATGTGCATTGACTATCGAGAACTCAACAAACTCACCATCAAGAATCGGTACCCGTTACCGAGGATTGATGATTTGTTTGATCAATTACAGGGAGCACAATACTTTTCAAAGATAGACCTGAGATCAGGTTATCATCAGCTCCGGATTCAAGAGGAAGACATACCAAAGACGGCTTTTCGTACCCGATATGGCCATTACGAATTCATGGTGATGCCCTTTGGATTGACGAACGCACCGGTTGTGTTCATGGACTTAATGAACCGGGTGTGCAAGCCGTATCTAGATCAGTTTGTGATCGTCTTCATCGACGATATACTGATTTATTCAAAGAACGAGAAAGAACATGAGCAACACCTCAGGATAGTTTTGGAGCTTCTGAAAGAAGAACAACTCTATGCCAAATTCTCTAAATGTGAATTTTGGTTAAGGGAAGTTCAGTTTTTGGGTCACGTGATTAACAATGATGGTATTCATGTGGATCCTGCCAAGATAGAAGCAATCAAGAACTGGGATGTGCCTACAACACCGACAGAGATCCGATCATTTTTGGGATTGGCAGGTTATTATCGGAGATTCATTTCGAATTTCTCTAAGATAGCCTTGCCACTCACCAAACTCACACAGAAGTCTGAACCTTTTGTGTGGACTCAGAAACAAGAAGAGGCATTCCAGACACTGAAACAAAGATTGTGCAATGCTCCAATTTTAACACTCCCAGAAGGCAGTGATGACTTTGTAGTTTACTGTGATGCTTCCCATCAGGGACTCGGATGTGTTTTGATGCAACGAGACAAAGTCATTGCTTATGCCTCACGACAGCTGAAGATACACGAGAAGAATTACACGACGCATGATCTTGAACTGGGAGCTGTGGTTTTTGCACTAAAGATTTGGAGACATTACCTTTATGGTACCAAATGCACTATCTTCACAGATCACAAGAGTTTACAGCACATATTTGATCAGAAGGAGCTTAACATGAGACAGAGACGTTGGGTTGAGCTCCTGAACGATTACGATTGTGTGATCAAATACCATCCGGGCAAAGCAAATGTTGTTGCAGATGCTTTGAGTCGGAAAGAAAGAGTCAAACCCTTACGCGTTCGCGCTATGGGAATGACGGTGCAAACAAGTTTGAGAGATCACATTTTACAAGCACAACGAGAAGCAGTGGCAAGAAACAATCTTAAACGCGAGCTCGATTGTGGAGCCGAGAAACATTTCAAGACAAAACAAGATGGAGTTATCTATTATCTGGACCGTGTTTGGATTCCAGCAGTAGATGAACTTCGAACACTTATTCTTGACGAGGCATACAAGACACGTTATTCAGTTCATCCTGGGGCCGATAAGATGTACCAAGATCTTAGGTCATTTTATTGGTGGCCGGGCATGAAGAAAGACATTGCTACTTATGTTGGCAAATGTATCACATGTGCCAAAGTCAAAGCTGAACACCAGAAACCTTCGGGTTTGCTGGAACAACCAGAAATACCACAATGGAAGTGGGAACAAATAGCTATGGATTTCATTACCAAGCTACCCCGCACTTCCAGCGGACACGATTCAATTTGGGTTATCATTGATAGATTGACCAAGTCCGCACATTTCTTACCGATCAGAGAGACATACAAGATGGAGAAACTAGCGAGGCTATACATTGATGAAATAATAGTTAGGCACGGTGTGCCATTGTCTATTATTTCAGACCGGGACAGTCGTGCAACAATCCTTAGGGACAAGTGTTAACTTGAGCACCGCTTATCATCCACAAACGGATGGACAAAGCGAACGCACCATTCAAACCCTAGAGGATATGTTGAGAACATGCATCCTAGACTTCGGTGGAAGTTGGGACACACATTTACCACTCATTGAGTTCTCCTACAACAATAGCTACCACAGCAGTATTGGATGTGCTCCGTTTGAAGCCCTCTATGGTAGAAAATGTCGGTCTCCGATTTGTTGGACCGAAGTGGGAGACAACAGAATCACTGGGCCTGAACTTATTCAGGAAACTACTGATAAGATTGCTCAGATACAACAACGATTACAGGCAACACGTAGCCGCCAAAAGAGTTATGCAGACAAACGGCGCAAGCCTTTGGAATTCGATGTGGGTGACCGAGTTATGTTGAAAGTGTCCCCATGGAAAGGCGTAGTTCGGTTTGGGGCTAAAGGCAAGCTAGCACCTCGGTATGTCGGACCGTTTGAGATTACTCAACGCATAGGTTCCGTGGCATACAGACTCAGACTCCCTGATGAACTCAACGGAGTACACGATGTGTTTCATGTATCAAATTTCAAGAGGTGCTTAGCAGACGAAACATTGATCATACCATTGAAAGAGATACAAATTGATGAGCAATTACATTTCATTGAAGAACCTGTAGAGATTATGGAACGTGAAGTCAAGAGACTGAAACGGAGCCGTATCCCTATTGTAAAGGTTCGATGGAACTCCAAGCGTGGACCAGAGTTTACCTGGGAGCGCGAAGACAACATGAAAGCAAAGTATCCCCATCTGTTCGAGAATTAAAGCCCGACTTTGATGCTTAAATTTCGGGACGAAATTTCTTTAACAAGGGGAGACTGTAACATCAAGTACCAGATCGTCCGGCAAGTCCGTACGGTATGTGTACTTTCACTTTATACTATGTGTAAATACATGTACGTGAACAATTATCGTATTATCAGAATTCAGAATACAATACACAGTTGTACGTATTTTAGTGTAAACTTAAATACATTAAGTACAACACACATTTGAAACATTAGTTGTGTTTATTAAGTGAAAACTTAATAACAGTTAACACAACGAATCAAGAGAAACAACAGTTTACAAGTGAACCACGAAAACATATCGGTTGCGATCTGATGTCCACAGATGACAGGAATCAGATGGCCGACGAATCAGTACAAGAACAATATGAAAACAGGATGTTTAGTTGAGTCCGACAGTGAGGAAACACAATTCAAACACAAATACAGTGTTATTTCAGAATAACGAACTGACAGTGTGTTTGCGTGGGTGACGATTCACACAAACATATCTGTGAGTTTAGAGTTCTGAAATAATGACTGAAAAGTAGAAAACAAAATTCGGAAAGCAAAACCCTCGTCGTGTTCGTTCGGGTGACGATTCGAACGAATACGCGCGAAGGTGACGCGTTCTGACGAAACGAAACGAAAACACGACACGAACGAAAGTAATTTAATAAAATAAAATAAATAACATTTTACAATTTTGAAACTCATCAAAATAATTAAATTAACTCTTTTTTTTATTTAATTTAAAACCATTTAAATTACACGTAATTTTTCCGGAAACGTAACGAAAACGCGAACCGAGCAACAAAAACGAACCCGAACTCACTCATGGTATAAATACCAAGAATGAGTTCATTTTTACTCATTTCCTCTCCTTCTTCCCCACTCAAACCCTAAAATCCCGGTTTTGAGAAAAACCCACCATTTTCAAACTTCAAATGCTCATAACTCACTCAAGAATGACTCCCATTCGGTGTTACCTCATTCGACCGCCCCTCCACTCTCATTCGCCGACCACTGCATTCGCAGGTCTACCTTGGTTCGGCTAAGTCCCAGTCATTCGACCACAAAACCTCCGAATGAACCCTATTCGGCCAAGCCATTCTCTCGGCAGCCAACACAACCTCATTCGGCCACCCCATGTTCATTCGACCAGGTGTTCATTCGAGTATGCCCATTCGCTAGTAACCAGCCGAACCAGGCTAGTCACAGACCACCTCTCGGTTGGCTCAGTCGACAGGAACCCAAGTCCCACTCGCCCTAGCCTTGTAACTCAACTCCATTTGATCCAACAACCATAAGCAGGCCCAAGGTGGCCCAGGAGCTGTTTTGGCCCAAGAAACTTATGGCCCATGACGTGGTCCAAGCCCAACATTATCACACAGCCCAATATCCTGGTCCAATAACATCTAGCAGGCCCAACAGCCCACTATGTCGACCCATGGCCAGCTGAGCGGCCCACATGGCCCATGCGGCCCAACTCCATTCCTTTGGCCCAATTTGGCCCGGATTAGGTCCATTGGGTTATTCGGCCCAATAAAATGACAAGGTCCATGTGAATCCATTGGTCCACATACACAATTACCGGGCCCAATAGCAAGTAATATGGCCCAATGACCTTCATTTAGCCGACGTACCCGTTCGGACACAACACTACTAATTCGGCCATTTGATTCGAAATGTAAAGCAGGAACACTAACCAATTTCAAAGTTAACGATGCATGGGTTTGGTTTAGTTGATACTACAAAGGTGGTAATAAATTGGTTGATGATCCTAATTCTCAAATATAACTTATATTTAGAAACTAATCAAGATCAATTGGTTACAACCCATGAGATTATGATGAGCTACACATAAAACAAATAACACTATGTATTAATATTAACTTAAAATAGTCAAGAGTTAGTATCTTATATAGCAATCGAATCGAGGCCGAACTATGACCGAGACTCACGCGTGTTAACCAACTCTAGGGTTAACACCTAGACACTCTCACATGCACATGACTCATACTTGCAACTTACAAACAACGTGAAATTAATACAGGATCGTGAAAACAAACTCAATTACAACTCAGAGAGCGTGTATTCTTTCAGTTAAGCTAAGTCAACCCAACAACTACAAGGTGAGTTCATATGCCCCTTTTCTTTAATCTTTATTGATTTTAAACTCTCGGGGCTGAGAAACATGCTTTACTTTTAATTATTTAAAAGTTTTGCTTACATATTGTTAATACTTTGATTATTTGATATTAAATTGCTTATTATCATAAATCATTGTATGCATGCTTGTTTGAATTCAAGAATACAGGAAAGATAAGATGATGATGATATTTTTAATATCATAACTCATCGATACAATAGAATAACTTAGTAGTAAGTTAACTCTTACAACACTTAGTTATTCTTACAAGAAATGACATTGTAACAATTACAAGGAAACATGATGACATGATTACAAGAGCAAAACACAAGAATGATATAAGGATAATATATCTTTATTACATCATTCGATACAAGAGTTAAGTAAGTGTAATAAGACAAGATTTTATAACACTTAGCTTTACAACTCAACACATATTACAAGAGAACAAGGAACATGGAATGATAATCATGATAATGTAATTTCATGATAACAACATCATTCACTCAATTAATTAACATAATTTAATAAGACAAGCTCTTATTTAACTTTGTTAATATCACGGAGAACATATTACAATGAGAACAAGAGTACAAGTAAATACAATTACAATTAGTTACATTTGACCTGTTTGCATTATATCACTTCAATCATGTGCCAATTTGTTCAAGTTGATCATGTAAGCCCCTTTAATTCGCTGACCAGTTAGTTTGACGTGACTAAACCGACGATAGCATAGTGGTACCATAGGTTTGACAAACCTCTAGCTTGTAGGGCTAGTATGTTGATCGTAACAATTCAATGGCCAGTAACGTATGACCGGTGACAGGGCGACCTCAAGTCAGGTTCTGGTAAGCGACACATGGTGATATTAATCTACAGTGATAAGTAATTAATCCAGCGAAAACCCTATTGACTAGTAGGTTGAGAAGTTGATCTGCTCTCATGTTACACTACTAGTAATAGATTTCGTTGAGGACAATAGACGTACAAAGTGGTAGAGATAAATCGGATGCATTGAAATCTGATTACGTGAGGACTTCAATGGATTCCTTTTAGGCTCTATGCACTATGGTTCAAGGACAAGCTGCAAGGGGTTAACTCACACTCTTAATATTTAATAGAGTATCATCAGTTAACCCACCTCAAGTTTAGAATAATACAAGGACAAGATTATATTAATCTAAAATTCCTTAACACATTGAGGGTTATCAATACCTCGGTTTGATAATTAAACCCCATATAATATATTATTCTATCATCAATACAATAACTGAATACATATCAAATACGATGAACAAACGGGTAATGGATATCTTTAGTTGTATCGCAAGTGGGGTAGAACTTGACTGAGTATGTGGTGGGATAGCGTTTGGGCTTGACCCTTACGTGATTCCCTATATATAAGCATACTTGATCAGGTGATGCACTACTTGTACATATAACTAAAGAGAGGCCATTGGGTGGAACAGATGAAACAGGTATTACAAGCAACAACTATGACATTGTGGATGTGTGCATGATCAATTCAATGGGTTTCAATTTACTTACTTATGAACTCACCAACCTAGTGTTGACTTTGTTTAAATGCATGTTTTCTCGGTGACGGACAGGTGTAGATACAATTGTGCAAGTGTTAAGCTAGTGGACTCTTAGAAGACCTAGCTTACTTTTGACTGCATACTTTTGATATGACAACACAGTGAATCACTTTTGTATATCTTGTACAGTTCAAGATATAAACTCATTGATTCTTTTTGATTAGATTTACTTAGTTAAATTATGATGTACAATGTAATTTAACTTTGTAATTCTATTTCATGTCATGATTAGCATTTCTCATTTATATCTCATGTGCTATGTAAACAATCTGATCATTTGATTATCACTCAAAGATATCGCGCCCCGGGAACCTTCCGCCCGACGGGAAAACCCGATCCGTTCCCGCCGGCCCGGGGTGTGACACTCTCACACACAGGTTCGCCCACCTGCAACTTCGTGATTTCGCTACTCCTCCCTTCTCCATCACGCACAACCTGTTGTAGATCAGTTTCTAGGGTTCTCCAAGTCATTTACCAAGTTTCTTTCCATGTTTCTAAGGTCTAGATCGGCTAGAACATCACTAAATCACTAGGTTATAGGGTTTGTGATTTTTTAACAAAACCAAAAATAGAACTTTAGATTTACCTCGATATAGCCACCAAATGCCGAGTTTCTTCGTGTATCCTTGTTCCCCTCGATCGTGCAGTCGTCTAGCCACCAAGATCTTGCGATTTCGTTGAGAAACAAGGAAGAAAAACTAGAGAGAAGATGGAGAGGAAATGGGTGACGAATTTCTTGTTTTAGAGAGAGAGAGAGAATGTGGAAATGAGGGAGAAGGAGGGTGTTCTCCTCCTTATATCGCGTATCGTCCCCCGCGTGCTTGGTCTCGTTTTTATCGCGATATTATTTTAAAACGCTCTGTTTTTATCGTAACACATATAAAAACATAAAACGTTTAAACAAATAAGTTTCTTTTTAGATAAAATAAATTTTAAGTGAAATCGTTTAAAAACAATGTTTCCGTTTATTTTAGTTAAATTATTTATTTAATCTAATACGATTTGTTCGGTTTCGTTTTAGGTTGTGATTCCTAATAAATATTTTTAGGTTTCATTTATTAATTTAATATCGTAAATTATTATTTCATTATCTCGTCGAAACGCATTACTACGTACGTATTCGTAAAGATCGTCACCTTTCCGAATCCGACGCTCGTATCGTATTTCGATTCGATTTACGATTTATGGAATATCGTTTCAGAATATTATTCCTAATAATCATATTCGTGTGAATCGTCACCCACGCGAATACATTATTAAGTTAATATTTCTGAATCAATATTCGCGTTTAAATTTATAATCGTAACCTCACCATCGCGTAATTGTTCCCGACTAAGCTTTCATTATTTTATTAACTTTAATATTATAAATCCCAATCCAAAACCCACTAAACCATATCACTGACACATCCATGATAGACCGAAATATGCATATGTATAGGGCATATGCTGGGGTAGATCGCAACCTCCCCAACACCGTCCCACCGCTATTTCGATAAACCATGACCATGTGTCCTTGACTATGTTTAGCAACCAACCCATAACAACTCCTAATACATTTCCATTCCAAACCACAACCCAATATCCGTGAATTTATCTGCGATAAACTCTCTGGTTCTGTTTAGTTGGGTTACAACTGAACTTCCCATGGTTTACGCGTATAATAATATGTTCTCAATATGTATACCAATATTAGTAATAACATCCAATAATGTATCATCATTAATAATAATTATTATGTCAGATCGTAACAGTACAGTCGTACACATGTACGGACAACCTGAAATACAGTAATGTTACATGATTGGGTTCAAATGAAGCGGCTAGAAAAAATGAACTGGCCAAATCGAGGACATTAAGGATACGAGGAGTTTTCGTTAACCACTCGTCCAAGTAGTAATACCACCTTTTTGTTCTCAGTCGCCTGCAACCTATTACTTCACAGTTCTCACTTTCACAAACTGAACTCTCACTTTCTTCTACTTAGTCTATGATGATTTCTTTCAAGTTCTCCAGTGAGTTTGGCTCAGTCAGCTTTAGGTGTTGCCTTACTTTTCTTAGTGCCTTACTTATTTTGTTAATTGTTATTCATTAACCGAATTGTTGCTTGTACCTAATTTAATGTTGACAATCATTTATGAATATTTCTACGTGAACCTCTAGGCTCTAGCAAAGACGCCAAGTAATCATCGTAAACATGTCATTCAGTCCCGCAGGTCCCAAGCCTGAATAAAGAATGGTGATTTTTATATCATGTAGGTTAAGGGCCTTATTTTTATTATTCACTTTAGATCACCAAAGAGCTGAAGTTAGCCCTCTTTGCTACAAATCAGCTTTTTCCCTACGGATCTTGTGTATAGGAACCTCAATTGATTTTTGTATTTTGTTTGTTAGCAGTTTTTTTAGGCTTTTAAAACCAGGAAGATTTCAGGTGTTACGGTAGAGTGACGCTCTGTTATATAATGGAGTGTGTTTTAGGGTATTAGGGTGTATCATTGAGTTGGATAACGGTTTATTTGAAGCTGGAAATTTTAAGATCCTATATGAAATCCGACCCGATCCGAATAAGAAATATACATGATCTGAACTATCTAAATAAACCGAATAACCTAAATAAACATGATTTTTTATGTCTGAATAACATTGATAACCCGAATAAACATGTTTTATTCATGTTGAATTTATATATATGATCCAAATAAGCAAGATTTGTATATTTGATATCAAATCCAATCAAAATAATAAAAATGCTATCCTACCAAAAATTCAATACGATTTCAGATCTTGTTTTTTTGGTTTCTTACAATTTGAATTTTGGGAAATTTAATTCATATTTTGATATCTTTAAACACCCCTATAAAAATTATATTGGTTGCTGGCATAACACACAGTTGGTAATCAGTTAGTTATTAATACATACAAATACAAGTTGAGTCTATAGTTATAATTTATGATTGGTTGATTTTTTTTCTTTTTCCATACCCTTTGTAACTATACATTTACCAATAAAGGCTTCACTAGAATTCGATTATTGGTCCACATGTTATGTTTAATAGAAATAATAATAATGATTAACTTTTGGTACTTTATTTGTGTGAGATGTAGTAACATACATGAAGACATTATCACCTTGAGGTTGTTGACAAAAATATTGACGCTGACTCACCAAGTTCGAAAGAAGAGATATCTTTTATATTTATAACATATCTTTTAACTTATTAATTTTTAACTTGACATTCACCAAAGCATCACTATTGTTATGTGGTTTTTTTTAGCTATTTTTTTACCTCTATAATCACGTCGCAACAATTTCATACTTTTTCTTTTATATAGCTATTTTCAAAAAGTTAGTTTTATATCAGATTGCGTCATCTTTTTTCCCTTTTTACTATTTAATTAGATATTAATGTTTTATTCCTGTATTATTTCTTGAATTTCATTGTTTTTCTATTTTCTTATATTTCTTTTACTAATATAATATTGTAACTTTTTTTTTATCTATATTCATCATTCAAATGTTAAAAAATGGGTTAATAAAACATTTTTTTATTAACATTTTGTTTTCCTGAATTACCTTTACGACTTTACATTTGAATTTCGATTTACGTTAACATTTATTAAATATTGACCCGGTCAAATGATTGTGTTCTTCCATGTTTAATTTTATAGTTATACGGTTTATATAGATTCGTTTTTATGTTTCTAATGCTCACTTTTACAATGGTAAAACACATTTATGTTCGAATCAATTGGTCCGACTACCGCTGCGAAGCACGGGTATATTCCTAGTTATATACATTACCAACTGTCTAAAGTGAAATTTGGTCATTGGTCCACGTATCTTGTTAAGATAGGTTCACAACATCATATGCTTATAACCATAGAGAAAGTGGTGTTTCATTGTTTTAGTTGCTTCTCACAACCCCTAAAACCGATCCCATGACACTGACCAACTACTCGTACCGGAAATGGTGCAATCTGAACCAAAAAGTACAGAAGATTTTTGTTTCTCATAAAATCATAACAAAAACCGACCAAAAGAGGTCATAAACTCTAATCTAATTGAAACTGATTCTTGATTTGTTAACTAAAATAGAAACTGATTACAATAGAAACTGATTACAATTCTGATTAAGAAAAAATCATTTAAGCACCACTATCCTCCACCACTACATCACCGAATCAGTGGGTTCACAAAAGATCATTTTAAGAGGTTGGTTGTGGGCATTAGAGGTGGACCAAAAACCCGGAACCAGAACTTGAACCAGTCATACCTAAACCTAAACCGGTGGGTACAAGTGGTTTCGGGTTCTCAGATAAATCGGAACCGGAACCAGTTCCACCTCTACCTGGAAATACTCGAACCGAAATTGGCCAAAAACCGAACCGGAAAGGGCCAAAAACATGTTGGAACTGGTCAAAAAACAAAACCAGTTATTGACTTTGTTAACCAAAACCATAACCTATTCCAAAAAAAACCCGGTTTGCCCACCGCTAGTGGGCATATTTGGTATAATTTGGGCCTTGGAGGCATTATTATTACGAGTCATTGATCTATAAACAAATGGGGGGCACTTGCAAAGAATCCCTCATGAAACACAAATAAATACACGAAATATATGTTTACAAATTTGTATATTGTTTTTCTTTTCTTAAAAAAATAAGTTAAATTTGTTGTGCGAAATCTTGATGTGTCCTCAACTTTATTTTACTGTGTGTACCCCTATTTCATTTGGGTTAATTTTATTTCTCTATTTGTTTATTTTAACTTTAAGTTAATCCTTTGTTTATTTTTTTATTTACCAACACCTATTATACTCATAAATCCACCTATAACCTCCCAACTGCAAGATTTATACATTCGATTTTTAAAGGAGGCATCACCTATTAGTCTATTACACACTTTTTTTAAACGGCGAAGGTTTCAATCGTATGAACCCACTGTTTCCAGACCATGTCACCAAGGTCTATTTACATGGACCTCCCATGAGCCACCACAACCACCCCAGAAGGAAACCCAACTTTGGAAAAACCCTACCCCCCTCAGACCACGATTTCGCTACGGAAGGGATTTGAACCTAAGATCTTCTATTTGAAAGAATCATGGGGTAACATTGAGACAATGCTATCATTGGTGTCTATTACACACTTAAGTATCATTGGAGAAAATGCTTTGGTTTTTGTTTGTGTATGCTTATTTATTTATTTATTTTACTAACAAAAAAACTCATAAATTAAATGGGTTGAATAAATATAACATGTCATAAACAATAATTTTGATAAATTTATATGTTAGATTTATCAGCTTTTGGTGAAATAGGAAATATGAATATCTAAAAATTATAAAACAAATATTAATGATATTTAATAATTATAAAACTATATTTTAGGATAATTTTTAATTTAAATCTTATTATAGTTTATCAAGTTAAGTAAATTAGTAAATTATTATGATAAGAAGATTTTATATTTTTTAATATTTACTTATTAAAAATTGTTAGAATTTATTAGGAAAGAGAGTCAAGAAAACAAATTATTGATTTTATCAAGGTGTGATACATGTCTTATAAATGTACTCCTTTATTAGAGTAGATATATTTGTGCTAAATTTTTTATTTTATTGACCCGACTTATTTTGACACGATAACATGTTCCCTCTTTCCAAATGTTTTTTTTTTTCATTGGCATCGCTAAAGATAACGTGAGGGTAGAGTAGGAAAGCTTATAGCTAGGTTTATTTAAGTGTTTTAGTTCAATACTTTCGTTGTATTATATTACTAAGTTAGTATCTTGTATTATACAAGTTAGAAAAATAATTATCAATAAAACATTATAAATTATAAAATGACTTTTGATATAAAATGTGATCGAAATTTCCTAAAACTTATTCCTTTAAGTAATAAAAAATAACATCATTCTTTAGACACAATTTTTTAAAAATTTTATTTTTTAAAACATTTTGTTTTAGAAAATTGTATCTGAAAAATTCATACTATATAATAATTTGTTTTTCTAAAAGACGTTTTTTAATAATATTCTATAATATGTTAAGAAATATTCATTAATTAAAATATACATAAAAATATATTTATTATTTAATATTATTATTTAATATGAGGCATATTTAATTGGAGAAAGAGACAAACAAAATAGCACGCGTCTTATTTTAATTTTTATTTATTAGTGTAAAGATACGAAAATACGAAAATACAAATAAAACTAAAGGGTGTGACAATTGCAGTTGAGAATTATATCATCAATGGCATGAGCACATGTGGTCGTTCTAGAAATCCTTGTTGATTTAGCTATTGTAATTATTACATATTGATAGTATGCGAAAAATGATGAACGTGGGCGAAAATCGTGCGCGAAACGGAGTTACAGATTGTCCGGAATCGCGAAACGAAAAAAATCAAAAAAATCTGGATTTCCCTCCCGCGCGGTACGCCCCGGGCCAACCTCCCAGTTAGGGCGGTGCGCCTGGGTCAATATGTCGGCAAAATTGGTTTAAGAGATCAGATTGCATGGAAACACTCAATTTCTTATTCTCTAGAGCGTTCTTCATTCTCAGACGCACAAAAACATATTTCTAGCTCTTGAACTCCATTTCAAAGGGTTTCAAACATCCGGATCGCACCTAGGAACGTTTCTACAAGCCCGGATCGTTGTTCTACATGCATAAATCCATCTAGTTAGGTATCGGTTCATTTTAACTTTCTAACTTGATAATCAGTGATTAGATCTTGATTTTGAACGTAATGATATAGTTAGGGTTGTTGATTATTGCCTAGATGATGGCTAGGATTGATGATAAACAAAGAACACGAAGTTTTAACGGGTAAATCCTTGTTTTGATCCGTTATAATGCCCGGTTTGCATGAAATCATACCCATGATTATAATGGTTTAAACCATTTGATTATGACAATGTAGGTGATTAGTTTGATTACTCTTTGAAATGCAAGGTTAAATCCAAGTGTTTCAAACTAATCACAATCATTAACATACCTATTGGAACGATTATCTGATGTTTATGATAACAGTCAGATTCGTATGTTAAACATGATTATTAAACCTATTCTAATGCTACATTGTGATATTTCATGATATCTGGGTAATCAATAACAAGGATTGATCATTCTTAAGCCATTAAACTATCTAGAAACTGTTATAACACTACAATCAACAACATTAACTATTTGGTTAATCAAAGATTATTCTGATTAATCACGTGTGTCATCAACCTTGTATTAGGAGCCTGAATCAGTATAGGTTCTTACATTATCATACATTGTATGATATGACATTAAAATAACTAATTAAATACTTAACCTCAGTTTGATGACTGTTAAGACAATGTCTTTGACATTGGACGTTCAGAAAGATCTAATCAGTAAGTTAGAACATAAATAACTTATTAAACATAAATAAATGCATAATTTCTCTATTACTATCATTTGTGTGACATTCTGCTACTTCTGAGTTATCAGGCGAGTTTCGTACAACCCCTTTTCTTTTTAATCTTTTATAAACATCGGGGTAGCATGTGGAACTTTTCAGAACTATATGATATGTATCGTTGTTATCTGCGTGATTTCATGTGATTGTTGAGAACTTGTGGATTTCATGGGATTTTGCCTGTAGAACAGAACACTATCACAGAACTTATAAGTCCTCATTTCCGAACTGTATCTAGTGAACTCATGTGGGGCTGAACAAAAAACAAAGATAGTACTATCAGCTGACAACCCATTTTCTGGGAGCTTGCAACTCCCCTTGTTGTAAATGTTTGTTATTTGTTTCCAGAGTTTCTTAATGTAGTGATAGACATTAAGACAATGAGGCACCAAGATATTTACCGACGGGTAGTATCTTTATAGAACAGAACATAACGTTCGAAAGGAACTAGATACGGGTCCCATGGTTATCTTGAACTGAACTTTGTGAGAACTTGTATTGCATATCATATTGTTGAACATGAACTTTACGAACTCACCAGCTTTATGCTGACGTTTTAAATCTAAACATTTTTGCAGGGAGACAGTGACCCACCGGGTGAGGCAGCACTTTAAACGCTTGTAATTAAATAAGTTAGTCATGTAATAAACTTAGTTGTAAACTGTACTGTTGATTGTAATAACGATCCTTGTAATATATTTACTCTAAGTTAATCTGTGTGCTATGATATCGGATCAAGTAAGTCACCCCTCATCTATGAGATATCACCACTATGCTTCCGCAATCTTCTCAGTGACATCATCAACAGGTGACGAGAGGTGGGGGTGTGACAAAGGGACATGTCACATTTTATATAGAATTAGTTTTAGATTTAGCTAGGATCATGGTAATCGCATCAGTATGATCAATCATTTGAAAAAGAAAGTAAATATCAATAATTCTTGGTTTGTGCTAATGATTTTATTGTTAATGACATGAAAAATGAGAAATATAGCTTGAGTTTCTTAAGATTTCAAGTTCTAATACTAACTTTGGAAGTTTTACCACAATGGTAAGTTTTTAACTGAATTGATGAGATATAGATGGTATGACTAATGTACAAGCTTTACTTCACGAACGTGTAGTCCACTCAACTTTTGCCATTTGAAAAAAATCATAGTTTGTAACAATAAGTGTTATATATATAGAGAGAGAGAGAGGAGGTTCATAAGAAAACTGCTCATTTTGAAGAAAACCAAGGAAACTCATGCTTACCAATAAATTTTTAAATTTTTTTTCATAATTTTTTATTATAAGATTAAAAAGGTTATAATGAGAAATTTTTTTAATAAAGTGTTAAACTACAGAAACCTCGAGGAGTAGCTGTTTCACCAGGAACAAGGCTTTAAACACTTAGTCAAAGCTTTGGTTTTAGTTCCCTCTAAAGTTTTGCACAAGGTTATTTTCGTTGTTTAGTTTTCTAGCTTAGAAAGAGAGAAGAGAACAGATAGAAATCACAAGGAATTTTGGAGGGAAGTAATTCATTTTATTCAGAGAATGTTGAGACTTAAATACCCAAACATTCTGAGATACAAGACAAGAAATAATAAGACAAATAGCTGACATTGTTACAGACACTGAAAAAACAGACTAGTACAAATACAAAGTCAACAACGGAAACAAGAGTCTTCAGGAGTCTTCAGGTCTTCCGAGGTTGAAGTAGTTGTACTGGGGTTCAGTGGTTATTCTTTCGGAAGATGATCATCGGAAACTGATTTATTAATCAATTATTTCAGAAGAGGAGATTGTCTTCCGAGTCATTTGACTTCTTTCGATGCAATGGTTGTCTTCCAAAGATGTCATGATAAGCTAATGTGTTTTGAGGTAGATAAGTTCAGCGGTAGTTATTTTTGGCGAAGCTTCCGCTGTTGGTCTTCCGATGCTGAAGCAGTTCTTCAATTGGAAGAGAAGCATCCGCGGCTTGTCATTCCGCGGTTTTATTCAAGTGTCTGGCTTCAGTGGTTTTGCTCATCAGTCTTTATTTTCCAACAATCTCCCTCTGACTGATGAAGCTAAAACCTATTTATTTTGTTTTAAAGCTAGACCAATTTTATTTTCTAAGAGTTCGAACGTAGTTCAGAACTTCATACTCTGTATCAGCATTGTCCAGAGTCTTGTGCTGTAGTTCCTTCAGATCATAAGTTAGTAGGGTGAGAATCTCATCCCAATTTGAGAAGAAGGTTCTTGAGCCATTATATCTTTCAATGGCCATACTCTTGGAGACAGAGTCATAGAACCATCTATTTATTTTTATTCTTGAGTTTTTGATCTGAGGAGGCTGGGATTTAGAAGGTAGACCCAAAGGAAGAGGAGCTCCAGCTGGCCAATGTATTATTTCTCTCCTTATCACTTGATCATTTGAATCAAGTACCTTCTTTACTATAGCATGCTGATGAGGCTCATAGTTCATCAGAAGATCAGAAAGGATTTCCTTATTGACATCAACCCATGGACTGAATTTGACAGTAGATGGAAATTCTGCAGACCCAACACCTAGACTTCCCATAGGTGCATTTAGCAAATGATCAAGCATTGTGCTTGGGTTGGCATCCTTGAGCCGAGTAACTAGAGAAGGAGGAGGAGAAGTGACTTCTTTCCAAAGCTCAGGGTGATCTTTGTTCTCTCTTTTGAACTTTGACCATTCATCAAATAGAACGTCATCTCTCCATCATGTTATTGTGTTCTTTGGTCCCCATTGATTTTGGATGAGGATGTGCTTTATTCTTTTCCTCTGCTCAACAGTATTTTTCTTCTTAACTTCAGCTTTTATTCTTTTGGATAGAACTTCAGCTTCATTTCTGAGGCTAGTGATATCCCAGTTGCTGAAGTTTTCAACCTTGTACTTCCCTTCATCCAACAAATACTTGATCAGCTGCTCCCTCTCAGCCTGATAGGCTTTATCTTGAACTGGTCCAATCTGGCTATTTGTTCTTGATAGGTCCTTACCAGCTCATCTTCTGAGAGACCAGTGGCTTCTAGACCAGCCAGAATCAAGTTTTCCTTCTCCGTTTCTTTATTCTTTATCTTCCGAAGGTCTTCATCGGAAGGGAAGGTCCTAACAGGTGAGTAGGATTCCTTTATTGGAGAGGTTTGTGGTTTCTCAGCATCTGCTGATCTTATTTGTAAGGGAGCTGTGGTGGTGTTTGGAGGATCAGACTCATCATCATTAGCCAATATAAGCCTTCTCTTTATTGAAACGAGAGAGGCAATGGGCTGATCATCATTTAAGTCTGAGATGGGTTCTTGAGCAGGGGTTAGAGGTTTATGAGATAGGTTATTGACTGATTTGGTTTTTCTGACCACACTCTTTTGTCTTCTTGAGAAAGACTGAGTGATTATTGGTGTTGGTTTTTGGCCAATTTTGGAGGCATTGAGAGTGGTAGGAAGGGAAGATAATTCTAGGAGGGTTTGAGAGGCAGAGTTTGGAGAAAGAGTGGGTGAGCTTTCTTTATTTGTGTGTATGGGTGAAGAGGGGACGGATATGGTGGGAGAGACATGTTTAGGAAGGATGGGGTTGTGCTCAGATTGGACAGAAACAGTTGGAATTGGTATGTCCTGAGTGGTTGAGGCAAAAGAAGATGGGGCAGTGGTTGTGGGCTTTATTTGCTTAGTGGGAGCTGAATTAGAGGATTTGGGTTTTCTGGATACTCCAGATGTTCCAGTGTTTATTTGAGCTTCAGCTTTCCTTTGCTTTTGCTCTGAGCTAGCCTTAGCAGCTTCAGTTTGGAACTGTTGATCCAATGCTGCTTTGAGGAGTTCCTCTTGATTTTGCATCCTTATTTGCTTCATCCTCCTTTGCTCAGTTTTGTCTTCTGCCCTTTTGGTAGCTTGGGCAGCAGACAAGAGCCTTTCATTCACCCTCTTTTTGGCTTCATTAGCCTGTTCCTTGAACCAGGGAGAAGAGGGAGCAAGACTTCATGTTTTAAGGAGGAGACTTTGGTATCTACTGAAATTTTCTGTAGATCCAGTTGGAGCTTTTGAGGGATGAGGAATTGGTGGGTAAAGGTTTGAAGCCGGGTAGGAAGTTGGGCAGTAAGAAGTGGGTTTAACTCTTCTTGAAAAACCTGAGGTGAGAAGGTGGGGGCAGTGGAAGTAGGCAGAGTGTTGGAAGTACCTTCAAGGGAAGGTGCCTGCATGGGGATGGATTTGGGTTGCAGCGCTTGGTTACTCAAGACTGTTGAGACAAGCTCAGTAAGCTTAGTCACATCAGCCTGAATGTGAGCAACAGAATCCGTCAATTCTTTTATTTTAAGATCTGATGCGTCCATCCTTTTACGGATATCATCCGAATCCCTGACTAATGAGTCAGTTTTATCATGACCTGAGTCCATCTCAGGAATGTCATGGACCCCTTTTTCTTGGTTCCGGGGATTTCCAGCCTCAGTTTCAAGAACTTCATGGCTTTTACCATATCAGGAGTCTTATTTCCTGATCCATTCAAATGAGAGCCCATTGGATTCTCATGTGAAATGGATGCTCCAGATATATGATGTAACAACCGAAAATTTCATAACCTTTTAATAAATGTACGAAATTTCAGTAACCGTTTATGTTCAAAATTTATATAAACGTTCGTAAAACAATTACGATCAAAAATATATAAACGATATAAATATTCGATAATCTAAGAACGCAATAAGCTTGCGAATAACGTGCAAAATTCCTGTAACCGTTTGAGTTCGAAATTTTTATAAACTTCGTGAAGTAATTACGATCAAATTAGTATAAGCGTGACTGTTATTCGATAAAGTATAAACACGTAATAAGCTTGTGAATATTAAAAATATGTGAACACATTTGAAGGGGGTTTTAAAAATAAGTGCTCAAAGTTCAGGGGCCTAAATGAATCATTTTAATTAATTCATGTTTCAAACGACGTATGCTTCTGTCATATTTGTAAAACAAGCAAAATTAAACCATTCATGTGCCATTAGAATAGTATTGACGTGGAGAACAAGGAGTGCAACCGACTAAAGAATGCCAGAAATGAATAACGTTTAATTTACATGTGTTCTTGAATGACAATATAACATTCTTCTTGGTTCAACGGCACTCCATCCGCTCTCTTGTGAAGGCCAAAAGTAAACAAGGGAAGTCAAACAATTTTGTTCTAAATTCCACGATCCAAAATTCCGTTACCAGTTGTGTTGCAGGGACCCGAACCGGAGAAGCTTCGAACACCCGTGTAAGGTGCGTAATATTACTTGTGTTTTATGTTTCGTGAACGCGCTAAGAAAAAGTAATGAATCGGGATCAATCCGGGCTGAATATGGGTATGTACGGTTAAGCAATAATACGCGGGTGGTTGACGGGTCTATGCAGGTTAGGATGTTTGTGTGCGTAAGAATATGTGGGGTGAAATTTCAATCAGGAAGGTATATGAACCAGGTGTTTCATGTGAGTACAACTTATTATATACGTAATATGCGTGTTAAATTGTAATATATATAGTCAAGAGAGATATAATCCAAATGGAATTATGGTTGTGTGAATTGAGAAATATAAAAGATAGGAATTGGATAGGTATGTCATGTATGCATATGTGTGAGCCATGGGTGAAGTATGAATGCATGTATGTAAAGATGAGATGTGCATGTGCTCTGCAAGTTGATGATAAGAATATGTGCTTTGCACATGAGAAATGATTAGGAAGTTGTGAATCTAGTTCACTCAAATGGGAGCATGTGGTTGAGTCAAAATAAAGATTACTATATATGTGAGTATGTGCATAAATGATGTTGTGTTGGTTTGAGTTTGAGTATGTTTAACAAATGGGTATGAATTAAGATGGGACTAAGAGGGTGTAAATAAAATAAGGTTAAAAAAAAGGTGACTAAAATCGATAGAAAACACGAACGCACAACACCCATTAAGCCGAATCAACCATGAGTTAAGAAGGAAATATTTTAAGTATCATGATTTGTGTAGGTCATTGAGGCTGTGATAGGATCGAGCCCATCTGTTATTTCCTAGTTTTGGAACACGAGCTTGGACCTAAGGTGAGTTCTTTGTAGCCCCATTTTAAATGTTTTATCATTTTGGGCTGTTATGCATGTTATGAAATTATTGTGTGAAAATGATTTTAAAAGTCTCAGCTGAGGTGTAAAGAATGTTTTAAGTCTCAACTACGGTTGAGAAGTAAATGGTTTTTCAAATTCTCGGCCGAGGTCGAGCAGAGAATATGATTTTGAAGTCCCGTCTGCGGTTGGGCAAAAGTTGAGCACTGCGGTGCAGGTCACTGTTTATGATTATGATGGTTTAAATGTTTTAAACCATGTTATGTATGAATGAATGAGATATGTAAAGTGATGTTATGTGAATGGTTGTTATGCAAAGAAGTCTTGTACCGGTATGAGCTGTCAACTTCAGGTTGATAGTTAAAGAGTCTTGTGGAAACACAAGCTTGTCGATTGCGTGTTGCCAGTTGAGGAAGTCTTATACATGTATGAGCTTGTCAACTTCGGGTTGGCAGTTGAGGTGTCTTGTATTTATACAAGCCTGTCGACTTCGGGGCGTCAGTTGAGGTGTCTTGTCCTGCACAAGCCTGTTGGCTTCGGGTCAGCAGCTGAGGCTAAATTTTATGCACAATATGATTGATGTTATGGTGATGTGTATGAAATATATTTACGTTATGATGACATGTATGTTATGTATTTGAATTAAGTTATGTGATGTATAAATGAATAAAAGTTTTTCTAAACATTTAACTTACAACTCACCAGCATATAGCTGATTTGTTTTACATGCATATCAGGTTGAATAGTTTGAAAAAGAATAGCAGGATGGCTCGTGGCATACCTTGAGGACTACCCTGCCATAGACTAGCTATATTATAGAACTGTTAGAAGTGTGGGATATGTGTTAACGTTTGTTTAGTATGTGTATATAACTTTATGTCATCACCTTCAATTCCGCTGCTATATTAATGTAATTATGATTTAAGGACTATGGGTTTGATGTTTTGCCAATTGAGGGGAGTCCCGGGGCTCGGGACCTCTCAAATGATCAAGATGTCTATATGGACTGGACATCCTAATCTCATCCTCTTCTCCATGGTTAGGAGATTGATGAGTTTGAGAAAAGGTTTGATGTGGCTGTTCCTCTGTTGGAGAAGGGGGAGGAGAACCAAGTTGCTCAAACACAGATTCAATCCCATGGAGAACATGGGTAGGAGAGTTAAGGGCCATATGTGGGGAAGAAACAGAGATGTCCTTGGGAGAGTGGATTGTCATCTGAATGTCAAGTGACATTTCAGTGGTTAGAGAAGGTTCCCTTTGAAGTAAAACATCATCATGTTGAGAGGATTGATGAGGAGCTAGGTGGGGTGGAGATGCTTGATTCATCTGTGAGGATGGAACAGATGTATCCAGTTGCCCAGTGGGGGCAAAGAAATGTTCAGGGATCTCATATTCCTGAACAGTCTTTTTAGGCTTCTTAGGTTTAGAGGCTTTGGTAGAAGCTTTTCTTTTGGCCGGTAGTCGTGCTGGTGTGGAAGAGGAGGTGGATGTGGGTTCACCGAGGATGGGTGTTTCCTCAATGTCATCCATTTGTCTTGCATCAGTGTTCAATCTAGTGAACACCTGTTTGTCAATGTCCTTGATGGCGGTAAGAGGAGCAATGTAACAAACCTTATTAAGGTCAGCAAAGAGACAAGCCATTACAAACCAAGGATACAACAGAAAGTTGGGACTTTTCTGGTGATGTACCAGATGGTCAAAAATTATTTGAGACAAGTTGACCTTTTCGTTGGACAGAACTGCATACATGACATATTGCATGTCATATGGCATTTCTCCCCAACTCGTCGACTTTTGAGACAGACACTATAGAATGGTGTGATAAAGGAACTTGTACTTAGGGTAGAAGAAAGCTTTGTACAAGGTCCTGTTTTTCAGGTCGCCCTGATAATCACACTGAACAAAAGCATTATGGAGAAGTTTTAAAGAAACAGTGGTGGGAGCCTCAGTGTCGTTCAGATTTAGGGCAACGCTTATTTTTGTGGGAGTGACGGTGACTTGTTGACCAGCGACCACCGAAGTGATGCTTTCAACATAGTCATCCTTTATCACCAAGGATGAGTTTGCCCAAAACTGATTTAGAGCAACTTCTGAAATATAAGAGGGTTTAGAATGAGAGTAGTATGAACGAAAGAGTTTACCAGAGTGTCGATTGCTTCGTTGTAGTGAGGGTACTCAGAAGATTTGACAAGGTAAGCTCCAAGGTTGTGAATCGGCTTGATTTTCAAGGCCGTTTTTCTTTTGCAACGATGAACACCGAGCTGTTATGAACGCAAAGTGTAGGTACAAACTTTGCTTTAGAGAAAAAGAGATGAGGAATTTTAACCGTTCACACACAAAGGCGGTTTCAAAAATAAAAACTTCCACTACTTATAACATATCAAAAGCTTTACCTTAGGGTTTTTACCCATTGGACAAACCTATGATCATGAGAGAGAAGAAACAAATGACAAAGAAGTACGTTCATGCACACCCTGAAGTACAGACAAAGCTTTGTAAGGAATGAAGCCTGGTCCGATGTCGTTACACCATCATCATGAGCATCAAGCTCAGACGGAATCAATGAAAGTGCGTCGTGCCAGGCGACATGCCTAACAAGCAGTTGTCCTTCGCCATGAGCAGCATTCAACAGATTCAAAGTTGAACGAAGAGTGTTCTTGATCAAAGAGGGTAACCACTGATATAAATAATATCAGTGGCCATTAGAAAAGAGAAGGGTAAAAAGGTAAAATGCAAGGATATTATCGAGCCGTGAGCACAATTAATGAGGGTCAATTCAATTAATTGTAGCGGGTCTAATCCTGCAGAGCGATTAGTGACCGCCAAATCAAACGTAAGTCTCAAGAGTTAGTTAACTATAGAGAAGAAAACTTAACCATGGAGGAGATTTTTAAAATCGGAAGAACCTTATCCTCGGAAGGAAAGTAACCATGGATAAGTAAAGAGCAGTGTTGTAAAACTCGGCCTAGGCGGCCGAGTACTCGGTACTCGGCCCTCGGCCGAACCGATTTTCTCGTACTCAACCAGACCAACTCGGACTCGATCAAACTCGGACCTACTCGGGCCTACTTGGCCAAAAAAACTCGGTCAAACTCGGTCAAACTCGGAAAACATCGGTCAAACTCGGGCCAACTCGGTCCTACTCGGACCAACTCGGTTTTTTGCTATTTTTTTACCAAATTTCCCTGTTTTTCACTGGTTTTCATTGTTTTTCATCAATTATTGTTTGATTTTATTTATATATATTTAATTTCTATTGATATTCACTATATATGTTATATATACTAGTAAACATATGATATTTGATATATATATAATTTTTAAAAAATTATTTTTTTTATCATTTACCGTATCCGAGTACTCCCCGACTAGGCCGAGTACTCGCAACTCCCAAGTCGACCGACCTGGCAGCGGCTAGCGATTTCTCCAACCATGGTAAAGAGGTTAAAAGTCTCGGAAGAAGAGATGTCGGAAGAGAAATAAACCACGGAAGGTTTATAGTGTAACAACGGAAGTTTTAACCGCGGATAGATATGAAATAGTGGTTATAATAACCACTGAACCTATCCGTGTCATGGGATAACCACTGAGAGAGACCAAGGTCGCTTCATAAGTGGTTTATCAAATATCCGTTGTTAGGATAATCATTGAAGATTATCCTTTTATGTATTTATTTTAAGGTTTAAGAAACACATTCTTAACCATGTTTATTAGCTCATATTTATCATTCCCATCTTGGCCACAAACTTAAAAAAGTTGAAGAGTCCAAGGGTTTGGTAAATATATCTGCTATTTGGTCACTTGTAGAGACATGTTCTGGGACAATTAGTCCCTTTTCAAAACAGCCTCTGATGAAGTGATGCCTTATTTCTATGTGTTTTGTTTTTGAATGGTAGACATGATTCTTTATTATATTTTTGGCAGCTTCGCTGTCTATTAGGAGAGGTGTTTTTAGTTCAGTTATTCCAAAATCTAGCAGTTGGAATTGCAACCAAAGGATTTGGGCAGTGCAATGGGCTGCTGCAATGTACTCAGCTTCAGCAGTTGAATTTGACACCGATGTTTGCTTTTTGCTTTGCCATGACACTAAGCAATTTGCAAAGAACTGACATCCTCCCGAAGTAGACTTTCTTGTGAGCGAGCATCCAGCATAATCACTGTCTGAAAAACCAACAAGCTTACAAGTTTGGTTAGCAGGATACCAGATTCCTAGCACAGGAGTGCCTTTAAGATATCTGAGTATCCAATTCACAAATGACAAATGGGATTGTTTGGGGGCTGGTTGGTATTTTTCACAAACACATGTTGCATACATGATGGCTGGCCTATATGCAGTAAGATACATCAAGGACCCAATCATACACCTGTAGAGGGTTTGATCTACAGGCTCACCATTTTCATCTGGACTTATTTCCGAACTTGTAGCCATGGGGGTAGAAATTATTTTGCAATCATTCATATCAAATTTATTTAAAAGATCCTTTACATATTTAGATTGATGAATGAAAGTCCCATTTTGGGGTTTGTTTGACCTGGAGTCCTTCAAACTTAGAAGACATTAATTTAGAAAATTTTTCACACAAGGAAGGTTTTGTTGATCCAAAAATGATGTTATCGACATAAATTTGGATCAGCAAAAGTTCCTTGTCTACCCTCTTGATTAACAAAGTCTTATCAATGGTTCCTTGAGAAAATTTATTAGAGAGAAGAAATTGAGAGAATGTGTCATACCATGCTCTGGGTGCCTGTTTCAGACCATAAAGTGCTTTGTCTAGTCTGTACACCCAATCAGGATGATGAACATAATCAAATCCTGGAGATTGACACACATAGACTTCCTCCTTTATTGTCCTATACAGGAATGCACTTTTTAAATCCATTTGATATACCTTTATATTATGGGATATGGCAAATGCTAGGAAGACTCTGATGACTTCTAGTCTGGCCACGGGAGCAAAGGTTTCCTCATAATCGATGCCTTCCTCTTGGCAGTACCCTTGCACTACCAATCTGGCTTTATTTTTTATTACGATGCCTCTGTCATCTGTTTTATTTCTGAATACCCATCTAGTTCCGATAGGGTATTTTCCTGCTGGGAAGGGGCAGAGAGTCCAAATGTTTTGCCTTTTGAACTGTAATAGTTCATCTTGCATAGCCTCTACCCAATTATTATCTTTAAGAGCTTCCTTATATTTGGAAGGCTCGACTTGGGACAAGAAGGCTGCATGAAGGCAGAAGTTCGAAATCTGGCTCCTAGTTTGAACACCTTTATTTAAATCACCTAAGATTTGTTCTAGATGATGAGGTCTGTTGAAGGGAATGATGTCCAAACAGTTATTTGAGGAGGCAGCATCGGAAGAAGGTGAGTTTTCAGTGGGGCCAGGAGAATTTGATGATGGGGAAGTATGAACATGTTCAGGAACATCTACAGGTACATTATCCAAGACTGGGGGATAAAGGAGTAGATATTTGTTCATCTTGGTCTTGAGAATTTATTTGATAAGAAGGAATGGAGGTAAAGAATTTAGAGACAGAAGACTCCTCAAGAGAGGATACATCTTCAGAAGTTTGACATGATTCTGAAGAAGGAGAAGAAGAAGTGGTAGAAGACATGTAGGTGAAGCTTTCAAGATCGAAGAGGTCATCAGGAGCAGAAGGGGAAGATGAAGTTGATGTAGATTCATTGCATTTGAAATCAATAGTTTCCTCAACAATTTTGGTCCTGAGATTGAAAGCTCGGTAAGCCTTAGAGGTCTGAGAATATCCAACAAAATATCCAGAGTACTTTAGCAGCAAACTTGGATAAAGAGTCTTTTGTGTTCAGAATGAAACACGAACACACAAAGACTTTAAAGAAAGAAATGAGAGGCTTTATGTTATGAAGGACTTCATAGGCAGTCTTGTTATGTCTTTTCACAATGTGAACTCTGTTTAAGACATAGCAAGCAGTGTTCACTGCCTCAGCCCAAAAGGATAAAGGCAATCCTGAATCTGCAAGCATAGTTCTTGCAGCTTCAATAAGTGTCCTATTCTTTCTTTCCACAACTCCATTTTGAGTGGGAGTTCTAGGAACACTATATTGTCTGAGGATTCCTTTAGAGATGCAGAACTTATCAAGAACTTGGTTCTTGAATTCAGTCCCAGTATCACTCCTTATTGTTTTGACAGGAAGACCAAATTGTCTTTCAAGTTGGGTGATAAGGAAATTATTTTATCAGAAGTCTCATCTTTGCTGAAAAGAAAGAAGGTCCAGCAAAATCTTGAGTAGTCATCCACAACAACTAAACAATATCTCTTTCTTGCCAAACTGGCTGTCACACCCCGAGCCGGCGGGGTTGGATCGGAGTCCCCGTCGGGCGGAAGGTTCCCGGGGCGTGATATCGCGGGTGATAATCATGATGATCAGATTGTTTACATAGCATCAACGTTTAAGAATAACTAAAGCACAATCAAATAATACATAGGATTACAAAGTTAAATTACAATAGTAATGTTCTGCAATTTAACTAAGTAAACCTAACCAAAAGAATCAACTGTTTATATCTTGTGTATGTACAAGATATTAAAAGTGATATGTGTCATTAACAAAAGATGTGCTTCTCCAAAAGTCTACTAGGTCCTCTATCTGGGCAGCCTAGTATCCATATCCACAAGATTAAGCTTAAACCTATTCTTCACCTGAGAAAGCATGTAAAAAGATCAAGTCAACACAACGGTTGGTGAGTTCATAAAGTTTATAAGTTTAAAAATAGTTTCACAAACCTCCTTCGGTAAAACCTTAACCTCATTAAATCCACATGTAATATCCAAGTCGGTATGCTTATATATAGGGCATATGTAAGGGAACAAGCCCTAGCCAACATCCCACCACATACTAACCCGGATATGACACTGTTGTTAATAATAATTAAGCATTTTACCTACCAATCAATTCAATCCTCACCAAAGCTTTTGTATCTATTTCAAAGTTTTCATGTCTATTGTATTCATAAGTGTTAGTTTCTCATCGTGTTTATCAAGCATCATAGATTCATACGCACATAGTTCAGCAATTACATATCTCCTATAAGCAGACAAAAGCTCTGGAATACCAGAAGTTTAGCAATTACATGTCTCTTATATAGATAATAGCTTAGCATTCATTAGTTTCATGTTTAGCCTTTACATACCTCATATAAGCCGACAAAAGCTCTGGAATACCAAAAGTTTAGCAATTACATGTCCCTTATAACCAGGTAATAGCCCCGTAACGTTACGTTTATGTTTAGCATTTACATACCTCATATAAACCGACACAAGCTCTGGAATACCATAAGTTTAGCAATTACGTGTCCCTTATAACCAGGTAATAGCCTAGAATCGATACTTTCATGTTTAGCCTTTACATACCTCATATAAGCCGACAAAAGCTCTGGAATACCAGAAGTTTAGCAATTACATGTCCCTTATAACCAGGTAATAGCTGAGTATCATTATGTTTATATTTTTACATGTATCTCACCCCATAGGTACAAGCTTTGGAATACCAGAAGTTTAGCAATTACGTAGACTATGGTTAGATACATGTACAATGTTTCATGCGCAAGTAATAGTTTCCAAGCATACAGTTTCACGTATTCAATCATTGATTCATCATGTATATCATATGTTTATTTCAAGTCTCATATAATAGCACCACGTCTCATGTAATAGCATCAAGTCTCATGTAATTGTATCAAGTCTCATGTAATAGCATCAAGTCTCATGTAATAGCATCAAGTCTCCTGTAATTGCATCAAGTCTCATGTAATTGCATCAAGTCTCATGTAATAGCATCAAGTCTCATGTAATTGTATCAAGTCTCATGTAACCGTATCAAGTCTCATGTAATCGTATCAAGTCTCACAAGGATTCAACAATTGCTTTTAAGCCTCAAGCTTAAAGTATAAGTTTCAACATAAGGATTATGTTTATGTTTAAAGCAATAAGTAACATTTCAACAATTTATGAAAATGTTTAACATGCTTCTCAGTCCCGAAGTAAAACAAATAAGTTTGAAAAGGGACAAATGAACTCACCTTATGTCCGTAGTGGTTGACTATGTAAAATAAGAATGCACGCGCTCTTTGTTTGCACTGGTGGTAAGGTTTACGGTCCTGTATTGATTTCATAATGTTTGTAACTTATAAGTATAAGTTTATAAGGATTTGTTGTGCGTTTAAGTGTTAACCCTAAAGTTGACCAACACTCGCGAGTCTTGTTTGTTATCCGGCCCAAGTTGTCCTATTTCAGAAAATGTCTTTGATTTCCTTTTTATGGTTTACAATTGCTCAACTTAGAGTTTAGTTTAAAAGTCAAAACCTTTAATTCCAACTCTAAACCTTTTCATGTCTTTTTATAAACCTTTTATCATTTATTGTTAATTGTTGGGCCGGATAATCCATTGGACTCTTTAGTGTGTTATTGGGTCTAAACATTATGTGTGTGAGCCGAATGGCTATGACCAAGAAGTAAATGGGCCGGTTTAGGTTATTTTCTGGGCCGAATCAATTGAGCCGAAGATTTAATTGGGCCGGGATAATTCAAATGGGCAGAAGGGTTTATATTAGATTGATACAAATTTGGGTTTCTTAAACATCATGGCCGCATGGAGTGAAATTGGTTAATCAATTGGACCTTGTAATTATGGATTTGGGCCATGTATAATCACTATGGGCCGGCTAGTGGTCATGGGCCTAACTTTTGGGCCGAAAAGTGATTGGGCCGAATTGAGTTGAACTAGACCGGTTTATTGATGCTGGACCGAACCCCGTATGTTATGGGCCAATTATCACGTATTTGGGCCTAAGATAATTGTAGTCCAATACAATTATATATGTTGGGCTTGAGCTAGTCAACCGAATATATGGAAATCGAATACAGCTAATCTCACATCTGCATGGTTCGGCTAATCAAACCCATCTGAGGTTCGCCCCACATCACAATGTTCGGCCAATGGTTCGGTGGTTCAAGAATTCACAAGGTTCAGTTACTCATGCAAAGAAAGGTTCGGCTAGCAAATCTCTCATGCGTTCGCTACTGGTTCGTTGGTGAAGGGTTCGTCTGACTGAAATGGTTCGCCGGAGAGAAAGGTTAGCTGCCACTGGAAGGTTCGCGAGGTTGGGTTCGTGAGAGGGAAGCAGCTAGGGTTCGGCTAGTTATCTCATTGGTTCGTGGCTCAGACACAAACATCGAAGGTTCGGCTCAGATCTGAGAGGCGTGGGTTCGTGAGGACAACAGCTAGGGTTCGGCCACCAAATCAATGGTTCTGCCGTCCCACGTTCACAGCAACTGTCTACTGCCATCATCCTCAAACTCCCACTGCCATTGGGGTCGTGTTTCAGAGCTGCATCATGAGGAAATGGGTTTTCAAATGAAGTAGGCTCGATGTGTGTAACCCATGTTCAGCTAGATGTGTGTGTGTGGACCGAGTACCCCCAAAACCCTGATTTCGTGGATCTTCTTTAGCTCATACCTCGAGGTTCTGTAAATGGATCTTCAGATCGGTTGTACTTCTAGGTAGAGGACGTTTGTAGCTTCGATTTGGCACCAAGAACACACGATTTCGTCACCGAATGAGTGAGATATGGAATTTGGAAGATGAGTTCTTGCTAGAGAGAGAAAGGAGAACGAGTTGGATGTTTTAGTGAGAGAGTGTGTTGGTAGAAATGAATTAAATGAGATGATTTAGGGTTTATATACCCCGCGGGTATTCGGGTTCGTTTCGGTCGCTCGGTTCGTAGTTTCGTCGCGTATCCGGTTCTTTACGCGCGTATTTTGTAATTTAAATAAAAGAACTATTTCTAGGATTTTTAGAACACAAATATTATTAGAAAACATTTTAAATATCGTTGCATTTAATTATTTATCAAATAATAAAATTTTATGCGTTCGCAAATTTATTCGCGATTTAAGAAAATAGTTTAGTTTAATTTATTTTATGATGAGTTTCAAAATTGTAAAACAGGAAATATTATATTTCCTTAAAATTATGAACG
Source organism: Mikania micrantha (assembly GCA_009363875.1). Lineage (NCBI taxonomy): Eukaryota > Viridiplantae > Streptophyta > Magnoliopsida > Asterales > Asteraceae > Mikania > Mikania micrantha. The sequence continues at coordinate 50,581,996 of CM018695.1, read as the reverse complement.
ATCGTATCGTTATTCCTTTCGTTTCATCAGATCGCGTCGCCATCGCGCGTATTCGTTCGAATCGTCATTCGAACGAACACGACAATGGTTTGGCTTTCTGATTCTTGTTTTCTACTGTTAAGTCATTATTTCAGAACGTTAAACTTTCATAATCATTCGTACAGATCGTCACCTATACGAATAATTAGTCGGTTTATCATTCCGAAACAACAACCGTTATGGTTTTGTTTTGTTTAACCTCACATACGTTTATGCAAACTGACATCACATCAAGTATATATGTTTCAACACTGTGTTGTCTGACATGTTTCAGACTGTTAAACCCTAAGGTTTCAGTCAAATTCAGACAATCGTATAATAGTTTCATGTTAATCAAATGCATCAATAGTCTAAACATAGTTTTCTCGAATTGTGTACCTGAGTTACTGTACATGTTTACTGTTGCGATCACTGTTCCGGAACACGTCCGGCACTGATGTTACACTGGCTACCTTCACTGGACCAAAAAGATCCATATGAAGTAAATTGAGACAGTTAGTTGTTTTGGACTCCTCAATAGACTTATGTGATGTTTTATGTTGCTTTCCCTTTAAGAAAGATTCACATTGACCTTCAAAGTGAAATTCTTTGGAAGGTAATCCTCTTACTAAAGAAAGTGTATAAAGCTTATGAAGAGATTGGTGGTTAAGGTGACTGAATCTTCTGTGCCAGAGGGCAGTTTCAGAAGATGATGCTTTGGCTATCAAACAAGTAAGAGAGGATGTTCAAGAATCAGTGGTCATGTCTACAACGTAAACATTTCCACTTATTTTTGCCGTTAGCAAGGTGTGTTGATCAATTAAGATCTTTATTTTTGAATTTATTTCTGGAGAAAGAATTTTGCAACTGTCCTTGGTGAAAAATGAACTAAAGTTCTTGTCAGCTAGTTGGGAGACGCTCAAGAGATTAAACTTGAGATTTTCAACTAAGCTTACATCCTTAAAGTGCAGTTTTCCACTCAGGACAGAACCAGACCCTACTATCCAACCTTTTGCATTATTTCTAAAGGAAACAGATCCTCCATTCTTTGGAATGAAGTTATTTAAAATGGACCAGCATCCTATCGTGTGCCTAGAGCCTCCACTGTCTACATACCATAGATGATTTTGGTTTAAAGAAGGTCTCTGCACATGAGAATTAATTGCAATATGTTAGATATGGGTCTTGTTTTATTTTCAGAAGAAAGAGAAGATATTTATTTGTTTTGCTGAGTGTTATTCATCAATTTCTGCATCATCAGTATCAGCTGTTGCTGATTTTGATGCAAGATATTGATTTGTGAATCCACAGAAGAAGGATTCACATCAGCAGGAGAATGGGCAGTAGGAGTCACCATATGATAAGAAGGTGGTGTTCCAAGGATGGATGGCTCGGGAGAAGCAGATGGAGGAGAAGACAAGCGAAGAGATGGATGGGAGTTAGATCTTATTAAACTGTTAGCTGAATATCTATTAGCCTTCTTTGATTTCTTCATCTTATTAGGGAGGTTCCCTTTAGATGAGGAACCATGTTCGGCTTTCCATCTTTCAGCATTCAGTTTGTCTCTAGCTTTCTCCAAGGGAGTTTTTGTCCAACAGTTTTCAGTAGTGTGATTATACTTGAAACACTTTAGACTAGCAGGAGATAGAGAGGAATAGTTGGGGATGAAAGGCTTATTTGCCTTCATTATTGGATAGGGTTGATGAGGATGAGAAGGAGGAAATCTGATGTCAATCATGGGCATTTTTTCTTTGTCAAGGCGGGCATCATGATTATCAGAGGTTTCAAAAAGAATTGTACCTTCCGAACTTTGAGTAGAGCTCGTGGTTGGAGCAATCTCGGTTTGTTCATAAGAATTATTATTTTGATCAATTTCCAAGGGTGTTTCCTCCAGTTTCTCAACGTTAGTTTTAGTGGGATAGACAAATGTAGGTAACTGCCTAGGTTGGTACACTCTTTTAGGTGTGATTTTTATGGATGGAATTTCATCCGGAAGAAAGGTGGGGGAGATGGGCTTAGAATCAGTCTCTTTTATTTCATTGTAAATTCGGTATAGTCCTCTGGAGGACTAGTACGATTATACCCGATTCCAAATTTGGCCTTGCTGTGAACTTGCTTACTTAAAAGTATTTTGAACCCTTTGCAGGATTCAACCCACTTGTCATTGCTGACCTTGGTATGAGACAGTTCATCTCTACAAGCTGCATATTTTTCATTTTGCAAATCAAATAGAGCTTGTAGGTTGGATTTTTCAGTCACTAGGATAGAGATTTGACTGTCTTTATTCTTTATTAATTTTTCTATTTCAGAATTTTTATTATCTAGCAGTTGCTCCAACTCCTGATTTTTGTTGTTGAAGCAACATATTAGCTTTCTTTATTTTTGCAAAAGCCTCTATGCACGCATCGGTACATAGTTTTTCTAGAGTAGAAGAAGATACATGCGCATCAGGAGTGTCTGCAGCAGGTTGTTTAGAAGGAGAAGAGTTGTCACCAACAGCCATGAGAGCGAAATATGTGGGTTCAGAGGTGATGAGGGCATAGCCTACATCTTCAGGCAGGCTGCTCCAGTCTACGTACTCTTGGGTGAAAAGAGCCGATTGACTAGAAGAGGGGGACTGGACAACAGGGCTTGGTACACTTATTTGAGAAGGGGATGGTGCAACAATTTGAAGAGGTGCAGGAATAAGTTGATACATGCTACCATTGGCAGCTTGTACAAATTGTACATTGGTAGGAGGAAGGGTCTGTACAATGTGTGCTGACTCCTGAGAATTGTTGTGCCTTATGAAAGATGAGGAAGAAGAAGAAAAAGGTGCAGAAGAAGTATGTGATTGTGAGTTAGGAAAAGTCACATACGGTGAAGAATTTGAGTTAGGAGCATTTTTGCACTCCCTGGCAAAGTGTCCAGCGTCATGACATCTATAGCATTGGACCTTAGCCTTGTTTAGGCCGAACCTGGTTTTCCCATGAATACCAGGAAATTTCCTTTCGGTCCTCTTGTAGAACTTATTTGTTCTTATGCTCAAGAGGGCCAGTTGGTGAAGAATGTCCATCTCTTCCAACTCATCACTTGGAACTTGATGGAGATCATCCATGATAAAGCACAGATGATCAGAAATAGGAGAGTGGTCATCACAGGAAGAAGAAGAAGTGACGCCAGTGGTTATGTCTATGTATTCATCATAACCCTGATCATTTGTCTTAGAGTTATGAATCAGAAGAGCTGTGTTCCCTTGAGCATACTCTTCAGTTGATTTACCAGACTTTATTAGTTTTCTTTTCTGTTCAATCTCTCGCTCAAAGGTGAGCAACTTACCATGATGTGACACCCAGTAATTTCCAGGTCAGCTTATTGTTTATTTAAATGTTTATTTAAATACTATTTCTACACGTGGCACTAGAATTAGTTTAACTTAGTGTGACACGTGGCACGACAATACAAACACTGACACACAACAAGATAATTCAAGGAATTATCGAGAAACCGCACACACGTGTCAAAACACACGAACGTAGGTGATCGTTTAGCACATCGTGTAACCCAACACTCGAAACCTCACGAAACACTCACACATTGAACTTGGAAGTTCAAACAAGGCCAAACGATAGTTCGGAAACGCGAAAACGTTAACGAACGGATCAAACACATTGAATTGGGCCAATTGGGCTCCCTGTGGACCCATCGCGATACGCGATGGACCTCCAGAAGCCTCATAGCGGTACGCAACGAGATTCGGGAGGATTTGAATCCCGAAATCCGTCGTGCTACGCGGAAGGAATCTTGGAACTCTCACCGCAGTACGCGACGTCGCCCAGACGACAAAATCTTATAAATCCAAGACAAATCATGCCTAGACTACTCCTTTCACTCATTATATCCGGTTTAACACTTCAACACTCGATCAACTTCGTATTCTCTACCATTTTTCAGTCCATTTCCATCATTGTTGACCATCTTGAAGCTCAAGAAGTTGGAGATTGAAGCTTGGTGTTCACCTAGGAGCTTGGAGGTCGCCATCATCACTTCGTCACCGCTAAGAATGAGTTGTCCAGAGATCTTGGAGGCTGCTAGCATCATCTTTCATCAATCCCTGGAGCACTTGAGGTAGTTCTATGGCTATTGTACACTTTAAACACCCACAAACACACATGCAATGGTTAAAACCCACATGCAAGCTCACTAGACTCACATGCACAAATTTCTTTAACTTTGAATCTGGGTTTGTTGATAAATCTACTGTATATGATGATCTACAATGATATTATGAAGAAATGTGATGATCTATGATGTTGTGTAAGTATAGATTTCATGGTTTGGTCATTATCAAGTGAAAAACCCACATACATGTATGATCCATGGCATGTGGGATGATTTTTAATATTTGGAAATACTTCTTGATGATGTTGGAGGATGATTACATGTTTAGATGATGTTGAAATAGTTAAAAATGCTATTTTTGACGAACTTGCTAAATATAGTAACTTTTTAGTTACATATTCCTATTATGGGGTGAAGAATGAACATGTATGCATCATCTAAGGTTGCTAGATGAGATTTTGGTGAATATAAATGATTGATGATGATCTACATGATTAGTTATGTTTAAAATGGCCACAATGTGATTATATTGAATTCTTTCTATTTATAGTAACTTTTGAGTTACAAAATGGTGTTATGGATGATATGGATAACATGCATGTTATGAAATTACTACTTGGATGTTAATATGATGATTTGAACACTTAGAATGTGATTTTTGGTGATGATTATGGTTATTTTGGCATAGTTGCCATTATTAGTAACTTTTATTGATGAAATGTTGCTTGGTGATAAACTTGGCTATGTTGGTAAATTTAAATGTTGTTAAATGGCATAATATGATGATTTGTAGTATTAAAATGGATTAGAAGTCCTTGGAATGGTCATTTTATGCAAAACTACAAAGTTACTATTTATAGTAACTTTATTTTTAGAAAAACCAATTTATAAATGTATTGTATTATTTGAGCATGCTAAGTGGTTTAATATGCTATAACACGATGATTAGATGCTAAGTTAGATGGTTTCCGATATCACGTATGCTAGAAATGGAAACTTTCCATTTTAGGAAACTTTTATGTGCAAACATGTTATGAACGGCTTATGTGACTTTGTATGATGATGTGTTACGTGCTAACATGACCACGTAGGACAAACGAGAATGCTAGAACTATAAGAATCGTTATTCTTAGTGAATTTTCCATAAATGGAAACTTGCTATAATTAGTAAGTTGTCCATTAACGCGACTTGCGCATTTTGCACACAACGAGCACTTATACGATTGTTACACGATTCACAACCATTACACGATTCACCAACAGGTCGTTGACTTGACGCGGTCAACTTTGGTCAAACACGGTCATTGTAGACCAACACAGTCAAACACGGTCAATATGGACCAACACGAGCAAACACGGTCATTGTGGACCGACACGGACAAACATGAACGACAAGGGTTATTGAGCACAATCACAAGCACTAACACGAACACTAGCACGGTCACTTACACAAACTCACGTACGGTATACGGTATACGTTATAGGTTGCCGGTGACCGACGCGCAGACTACACGGGAGCTTACGCTTACGATATTTTACTTGATCACTAAGGTGAGTTTACGGCCCCTCTTCACTCTTTTGAAACGCTTTCAAATAGGGGGAGAATACTAGTTACATCGAGTCAAACATTATTACTATGAGAAACATTTTTGTGTATGCTGGTTTATTGGACAAACATTAAGTGTCGAACTCGTATTAAGCCCTCACAAAGTCTTACCGTTAATGTACGAACAACGTGGTAGATTTGAACAGATCCGTTTGGGTGTGACTAACCCCACGGGGCACAATATTGACTGAGTGTCATAACCCGTGAAATTCTGACCTAACTTACTGTGTGCACGAGACACAGTGGAGGCAAGGACAAACAAGTCTAGTTCTGTAGTGACGCACTGACACTTGGAGCTTAGGGCTCGGTACTAACATATGATAAACAGCATGCCACGTTTTATTACTATATGAATCTATAAAAACGTGTGAACTCACCAACCATTGTGTTGACACTTTTTAAACTTGTATTCTCAGGTAACTAGTAGGCTATGGAAGCCAGGAATGCACATAGGGGATCGAGCATAGGACCCACATGCATTTATTTATGTCTTTCATTCAAACAATATTTATTTTGGATATGTATTTTTATCAAACATCCTAGTGTCTGACAACATATTATTTTCCGCTGCTTAACTTATTGTATCATTTTCCGCTGCAATACTATTTAATTTCCGCTGAAAACTGATTTAATACTTGTATGGCAAACTTTGATTTGAAACGCATATAGAGTTGTTCTATATGACCTTAAGCTGTGATTCTGGCCACGTCACACCCACGTGGACTGACACCACGAGTGGGAATTTGGGGGTTTGGCAACCTAACTTCTAACATGACATCGGACATGACATCTGGCTAACACTCTAACACATGCTAGCTAACATTCTATCCCTTCCGTATAGGAAACATATATGGCGGGAAGAGGACCATACGTGCGTCCTGCTAGGCGAACAGTAGATGCGGCTGTTATCAAGATGATGGTTGATCGACGGGTCAACAAGGCGATCGCTGAGTACGAAGCGAGTCGCCAGCACAGCGAGACTAGCGGAACTAACAATGGTACTAACACTCGCCTAACATGACTAACATAGTGTAGCTAACACGATACTAACACACGACATTGGTTTCTGACAAACAGGGTCGCACGGCAACAACGGCAAGGGATGCTCATTCAAAACGTTTCTTAACTGCCACCCTCACACCTATAAAGGAACCGAAGGAGCTGTTGGGATGCTCCGCTGGGTTGAAAAGGTTGAGTCTGTATTCGCCATGTGCGACTGTACTGAAGAGAACCGGGTTAAGTTTGCGACCGGCACACTAGAAGGACCGGCTCTCACATGGTGGAACACCCATGTTCAAACACTAGGGTTGGACGGTGCCTACTCTATGTCATGGGCTGATTTCACCAGACAGCTGCAAGACGGAAACTGGAAGCCGAATTCTGGGTTTTGAAAATGGTGGGCTCTGAAATCGAGCAATATTGCACCCGATTTCACGAGTTGTGCAAGCTATGCCCGGCTATGGTGACGCCGGAGTACAAAAATATTGAGCAGTTCATCAGTGGACTGCCAGAATAGATTCAGAGCATGGTAACTGCATCTGACCTCACCACCATCCAACCGTTGATCAGACTGGCTCACAAACTAACCGATCAAGCGGTAGCTCAGGGCAAGCTACCCAAGCGAGGCGAACATCTGAAGCCTCAGGAGAGCCAGAAACGGAAGTGGGAACCCAGTCATCATCAATCTCATCCGTCTCATCAACAACAGCAGAGATCTGTACCTGCAAGAGCCTTTACTGCCACCCAACCTGATGACAAGGGGAAGGGTGTATATCAAGGGAAATATCCCTTGTGCAACCGATGTTCATACCACCACTCCGGGCAATGCGAGCGGTACTGTTGCCTGCGGTGCGGAAGACATGGCCACATGGCCAAAGACTGCAGATCCAAGTTCCCTAGCAACAACAACAATAACCCCAACCACAACCAGAACAACAACAATCAGAACACCCTCAGAGGGTGTTATGAATGTCGAAAACCGGGTCATATGAAGAGGGACTGCCCTCAGTTGAAGAAGGGCGGCGGTGGAGCGGCGAAAGGCCGAGCATTTGTGATAGGCTCGGGGGAAGCCAAAGAGGACCCGAACATCGTAACCGGTACGTTTCTTTTAAATAATGTCTATGCTAGAATATTATTTGATACCGGTGCCGATAGGAGTTTTATATCTAGTGAGTTTAGTAAATTGCTAGATATTACCCCAACACCACTAGACTATAAGTATACCGTAGAGTTAGCCGACGGCAAACTGATTGAAACACAACATGTCTTTCGAGGATGCGTCATGGTTTTGGCAGATCACTAACTCGAAATCGACTTGATGCCGGTGACTCTCGGGAGCTTCGATGTGGTCGTTGGAATGGACTGGCTATCCGCAAACCAGGCAGAGATCGTATGCAACGAGAAGATCGTACGAGTGACGTTGCAGAACTGAGAACAGATCTCGATTTAGGGAGAACGACGGGGAGTACCTCTGAACATTATGTCATGCATGAAGGCCAACAAGTACATACAAAAGGGATACACTGCTATACTAGCCCTCATCGCAGAACAACCGAAGAAAGAAAGGAAGATTGAGGACATCGCAGTAGTCCGCGATTTTCCCGAAGTGTTTCCTAAGGATCTACCTGGACTACCTCCGAAACGACAAGTCGAGTTCCAGATAGACCTCACTCCCGGAGCAGCACTGATTGCTAAGGCTCCGTACCGACTAGCACCAACGGAGATGCAGGAACTGTTAGACAAGGGATTTATCAGACCAACCTTCTCGCCTTGGGGAGCACCGGTCTTATTGGTGAAGAAGAAAGATGGATCATTCCGTATGTGCATCGACTACAGAGAACTGAACAAGGTGACGATCAAGAATCGATAGCTGTTACCGCGAATAGACGATTTGTTTGATCAATTGCAAGGATCAAGCTACTATTCGAAAATCGATTTAAGATCGGGTTACCATCAACTAAGGATACAGGAAAACGATATTCCTAAGACTGCCTTTAGAACCCGATACGGATACTACGAATTCTTGGTTATGCCCTTTGGACTGACCAACGCACCAGCTGTGTTCATGGACCTCATGAATAGAGTGTGCAAGCCTTATCTTGATAAATTCGTCATAGTGTTCATTGATGATATCCTGATTTACTCAAGGAATCGGGAAGAACATGCTGAACATCTAAGGTTAGTCTTGGAATTATTGAAGAACGAGCAACTGTACGCGAAGTTTTGAAAATGTGATTTTTGGATTCGCGAAGTCCAATTTCTTGGACATGTGGTTAACGAACAAGGGATACATGTAGACCTAGCCAAGATTGAAGCCATTAAGAACTGGGAAGCACCCAAGACTCCTACCGAGGTGCGACAATTCCTAGGACTGGCCGGGTATTACAGACGATTCATTGAAGGATTCTCAAAGATTGCTCAATCACTGACATCCCTAACTCACAAAGACAAGAAGTTCGATTGGGGAGAGAAACAAGAAGCTGCTTTCAACTTGTTGAAGCAGAAACTATGCACTACACCAATCCAATCCTTGCCGAAAGGATGCGACGATTTCGTGGTGTATTGCGACGCCTCGAAACAAGGACTCGGTTGCGTACTGATGCAACGTGAGAAAGTGATAGCATATGCATCACGAAAATTGAAGGTGTACGAAAAGAACTACACAACTCATGACCTTGAGTTGGGAGCCGTGGTGTTTGCTTTGAAGATCTGGCGACACTACTTATACGGAACGAAATGCACTATCTTTACCGATCATAAAAGATTACAACACATCTTCAACCAAAAAGAGTTGAACATGAGACAACGAAGGTGGGTTGAACTCATAGGCGATTATGATTGCGCTATCAAGTACCATCCCGGTAAAGCAAACGTAATAGCCGACGCGTTGAGCTGGAAAGAAACAACCAAACGCGTGCGTGCTCTACAACTTACGATTCACTCTGAGTTACCGCAACAGATCCGAAACACTCAACAGGAAGCTCTGAAGGTCGAAAACCTCACACAGGAATTCTTGCGTGGCATGGACAAGCACATAGAGGTAAAGGCCGACAGAGCGTACTACTACATGGATCGAATCTGGATTCCACACCACGGAGGACTGAGGAATGTGGTGATGGATGAAGCTCACAAGAGCCGGTACTCTATACATCCTGGCTCTGACAAAATGTACCATGACCTGAAAACGACCTATTGGTGGCCGAACATGAAAGCTAAAATTGCAACTTACGTAGGTAAGTGTCTGACGTGCTCAAAGGTCAAGGTTGAGTACCAAAAGCCGTCAGGTCTACTCCAACAGCCTGAAATACCGATGTGGAAATGGGAGCAGATTTCCATGGATTTTATCACTAAACTGGCTAAGACGGCAAGTGGTTGCGATACCATCTGGGTTATCGTAGACCGACTGACGAAGTCTGCACATTTTCTACCCATCAAGGAAACCGACAAGCTCGACAAGCTCACTCGAATCTATCTGAAAGAAGTGGTTACTCGACATGGAGTACCAATCTCAATTATATCTGATTGTGACAGTCGATTTACGTCGCATTTCTGGAAGTCTTTGCATAAGGCTTTGGGCACGAGATTGGACATGAGTACCGCTTACCACCCGCAGACCAATGGGCAGAGTGAACAGACTATACAAACACTGGAAGACATGCTCCAAGCATGTGTCATTGACTTTGGCAGTAGCTGGGAGACTCACCTACCGTTAGTTGAGTTCTCGTACAATAACAGCTACCACACGAGCATACAAGCTGCACCATTCGAGGCACTTTACGGACGTAAGTGTCGATCACCCATCTGTTGGGCGGAAGTTGGAGACAGCCAACTGACCGGACCAGAGCTTGTGCACGAAACAACTGAGAAGATCGTGCAAATACGCAAACGAATGGCAGCAGCTCGGGACAGACAGAAAAGCTATGCTGACAAACGACGCAAACCGCTAGAATTCCAAGTGGGAGACAGAATGTTACTCAAGGTCTCACCCTGGAAAGGAGTCATCCGGTTTGGCAAACGAGGAAAATTGAACCCTCGTTACATTGGACCTTTTGAAATCACAAAGCGAATAGGCCCGGTGGCCTACGAACTGAACCTGCCAGATGAGCTGAGTAGCGTGCACAACGTATTTCACGTCTCAAACCTCAAGAAGTGTTTATCTGATGAAACGCTTGTTATACCTCTTGAGGAGATACAGATCAACGAACAATTGAACTTCGTTGAGGAACCGGTGGAGATTATGGACCGGGAAACCAAGAAGCTCAAACTCAGTAAGATACCGATCGTACAAGTGCGATGGAATTCGCGACGAGGACCGGAATTCACGTGGGAACGTGAAGACAAGATGAAACAGAAATACCCACACCTGTTCGTGGAACAGACAAACACTAGCAACGCAAGTTGAATTTCGGGACAAAATTCTTTCTAACAAGGGAGGATGTGACACCCCGTAATTTCCAGGTTAGCTTATTGTTTATTTAAATGTTTATTTAAATACTATTTCTACACGTGGCACTAGAATTAGTTTAATTTAGTGTGACACATGGCACGACAGTAGAAACACTCACACACAACAAGATAATTCAAGGAATTATTGAGAAACCGCACACACGTGTCGAAACACACGAACGTTGATGAACGTTTAGCACATCGTGTAACCCAACACTCAAAACCTCACGAAACACTCACACATTAAACATGGAAGTTCAAACAAGGCCAAACGATAGTTCGGAAACGCGAAAACGTTAACGAACGGATCAAACACATTGAATTGGGCCTATTGGGCTCCCTGTGGACCCATCGCGATACGCGATGGACCTCCAGAAGCCTCATAGCGGTACGCGACGAGATTCGGGAGGATTTGAATCCTGAAATCCGTCGCGCTACGCGGAAGAAATCTTGGAACTCTCACCGCGGTACGCGACGCCGCCCAGACGACAAAATCTTATAAATCCAAGACAAATCATGCCTAGACTACTCTTTTCACTCATTATATCCGGTTTAACACTCCAACACTCGATCAACTTCGTCTTCTCTACCATTTTTCAGTCCATTTCCACCATTGTTGACCATCTTGAAGCTCAAGAAGTTGGAGATTGAAGCTTGGTGTTCACCGAGGAGCTTGGAAGTCGCGATTACCACTTCGTCACTGCTATGAACGAGCTGTCCAGAGATCTTGGAGGCTGCTAGATCATCTTTCATCAATCCCTGGAGCACTTGAGGTAGTTCTATGGCTATTGTGCACTTTAAATACCCACAAACACACATGCAATGGTTAAAACCCACATGCAAGCTCACTAGACTCACATGTACAAATTTCTTTAACTTTGAATCTGGGTTTGTTGATAAATCTACTGTATATGATGATCTACAATGATATTATGAAGAAATGTGATGATCTATGATGTTGTGTAAGTATAGATTTCATGGTTTGGTCATTATCAAGTGAAAAACCCACATACATGTATGATCCATGGCATGTGGGATGATTTTTAATATTTGGAAATACTTCTTGATGATGTTGGAGGATGATTACATGTTTAGATGATGTTGAAATAGTTAAAAATGCTATTTTTGACGAACTTGCTAAATATAGTAACTTTTTAGTTACATATTCCTATTATGGGGTGAATAATGAACATGTATGCATCATCTAAGGTTGCTAGATGAGATTTTGGTGAATATAAATGATTGATGATGATCTACATGATTAGTTATGTTTAAAATGGCCACAATGTGATTATATTGAATTCTTTCTATTTATAGTAACTTTTGAGTTACAAAATGGTGTTATGGATGATATGGATAACATGCATGTTATGAAATTACTACTTGGATGTTAATATGATGATTTGAACACTTAGAATGTGATTTTTGGTGATGATTATGGTTATTTTGGCATAGTTGCCATTATTAGTAACTTTTATTGATGAAATGTTGCTAGGTGATAAACTTGGCTATGTTGGTAAATTTAAATGTTGTTAAATGGCATAATATGATGATTTGTAGTATTAAAATGGATTAGAAGTCCTTGGAATGGTCATTTTATGCAAAATTACAAAGTTACTATTTATAGTAACTTTATTTTTAGAAAAACCAATTTATAAATGTTTTGTATGATTTGAGCATGCTAAGTGGTTTAATATGCTATAACATGATGATTAGATGCTAAGTTAGATGGTTTCCGATATCACGTATGCTAGAAATGAAAACTTTCCATTTTAGGAAACTTTTATGTGCAAACATGTTATGAACGACTTATGTGACTTTGTATGATGATGTGTTACGTGCTAACATGACCACGTAGGACAAACGAGCATGCTAGAACTATAAGAATCGTTATGCTTAGTGAACTTTCCATAAATGGAAACTTACTATAATTAGTAAGTTGTCCATTAACGTGACTTGCGCATTTTGCACACAACGAGCACTTACATGATTGCTACACGATTCACAACCGTTACACGATTCACCAACGGGTCGTTGACTTGACAAGGTCAACTTTGGTCAAACACGGTCATTGTGGACAAACACGGTCATTGTGGACCAACACAGTCAAACACGGTCAATATGGACCAATACGAGCAAACACGGTCATTGTGGACCGACACGGACAAACATGAACCAAGGGTTGTTGAGCACAAACACAAGCACTAACACGAACATTAGCACGATCACTTACACAAACTCACGTACGGTATACGATATAGGTTGCAGGTGACCGACACGCAGACTACACGGGAGCTTACGCTTACGATATTTTACTTGATCACTAAGGTGAGTTTACGGCCCCTCTTCATTCTTTTCAAAGGCTTTCAAATAGGGGGAGAATACTAGTTACATCGAGTCAAACATTATTACTATGACAAACATTTTTGTGTATGCTGGTCTATTGGACAAACATTAAGTGTCGAACTCGTATTAAGCCCTCACAAAGTCTTACCGTTAATGTACGAATAACGTGGTAGATTTGAATGTATCCGTTTGGGTGTGACTAACCCCACGGGGCACAATATTGACTGAGTATCATACCCGTGAAATTCTGACCTAACTTACTGTGTGCACGAGACACAGTGAAGGCAAGGATAAACAAGTCTAGTTCGGTAGTGACGCACTGACACTTGGAGCCTAGGGCTCGGTACTAACATATGATAAACAGCATGACACGTTTTATTACTATATGAATCTATCAAAACCTGTGAACTCACCAACCATTTTGTTGACACTTTTTAAACTTGTATTCTTAGGTAACTAGCAGGCTATGGAAGCCAGGAATGCACGTAGGGGATCGAGCATAGGACCCGCGTGCATTTATTTATGTCTTTCATTCAAACAATATTTATTTTTGATATGTATTTTTATCAAACATCGTAGTGTCTGACAACATATTATTTTCCACTGCTTAACTTATTGTATCATTTTCCGCTGCAATACTATTTAATTTCCGCTGCAAATTGAATTAAATACTTGTATGGCAAACTTTGATTTGAAATGCATGTAGAGTTGTTATATATGACCTTGAGCTATGATTCTGGCCACGTCACACCCACGTGGACTGACACCACGAGTGGGAATTTGGGGGTGTGACACATGAAGTTGGGTAAGCGAGAGTTTGCCAAAGTCTGGAGAGGATCTCATGACAATGGAATAAGTTTCCCATTTTTCAGGCAGAGATCTCAAGATACGATTCAGAACAGAGACATGGGGTACACTTGACCAGCTAGTTTTAATTCACTTAAGAGAGAAGTGAATCGTTCAAACTGCTGAGTCAATGACTCATTATTTAGTTGGGAGAATGTCTCGTATTGTTGAGCTAATATCTCCCTGCTATTAGCCACAACATCTTCAGTGCCACCGAATTGCTCTTTTAGAGCATCCCATAAGTCTTTAGCAGGCTCGTGGTGAAGAAGACCAGAGTATATTTCATTAGGAAGGGCCATAGTCGGTTGAGCATGTGCCTTTGCATCAAGCTCCAACTTCTAGTAATCTTCTTTGGTGTAATTCCGAGGATCATTCGGGACATTGTCTCAAGTCTCCGTTTCCAGGACCGTTGGTTTATGCGATCCGGACATGACAGACTTCCAACATCATGTATGATTATTGGACAGAAAGTGTAACATCTGCCTCTGCCAAATGTTATATTGGTGCCTAACCAAGATTGGTGGCTTCGTGGTAGAACCGGTGTTATGAGGGTCTAGGGTGAATTTCTCTGCAATTGGTTCACAAATAGTTATGAGCAAATCAACAAGTGATGAGTTCTCAAAGTGATTTGTTAGAATGATTTTTGAACACAGTTTAGTTCAAGAACCAAACTCCTGCAGATTTACAGAAAGTAGAAAGACAGAAGAGACAAAACGCAGAAAACTAAAACAACAAGATATCAGTGAGAGCTTTGAGTTTTAGTCTTGATGGTTAAACCAAGACTAAGGACAAGGCTCTGATACCAATTGTTGAACTACAGAAACCTCGAGGAGTAGTTGTTTCACCAGGAACAAGGCTTTAGAAACTTAGTCAAAGCTTTGGTTTTGGCTCCCTCTAAAGTTTTGCACAAGGTTATTTTCGTTGTTTAGTTTTTTTGCTTAGAAAGAGAGAAGAGAATACATAGAAAGCACAAGGAATTTTGGGGGAAGTAATTCATTTTATTCAGAGAATGTTGGGACTTAAATACCCAAACATTATGAGATACAAGACAAGAAATAATAAGACAAATAGCTGACTTTGTTACAGACACTGAAACAACAGACTAGTACAAATAGAAAGTCAACAACAATAGAAACAAGAGTTTTCAGGAGTCTTCAGGTCTTCCGAGGTTGAAGTAGTTGTACTGGGGTTGTTATTCTTTCGAAAGATGATCATCGGAAGCTGATTAATTAATCAGTTATTTCGGAAGAGGAGATTGTCTTATGAGTCATTTGACTTCTTCCGATGCAATGCTTGTCTTCCGAAGATGTCATGATCATCTAATGTCTTCTGAGGTAGATAAGTTCAGCGGTAGTTCTTTTTGGCGAACCTTCCTCTGTTGGTCTTTCGATGCTGAAGCAGTTCTTCAATCGGAAGAGAAGCATCCGCGGCTTGTCATTCCGCGGTTTTATTCAAGTGTCTAGCTTCAGTGGTTTTCCTCATCAGTCCTTATTTTCCAACATAAAGATATGTATATCACGAAATTACGTATATGCAACTCAAAACGTTACGCATGTAATAAATAAAATTACATATATGAAACTAGGATGTGTAACATACAAGTTACATATATCTAAAGATTTGGAATTGTAAAATCAATGTATTGAAATCACTTTGAATCTGATTAAAAATCTTAGGAAGTAGTATCCTAGTTGGACACCTTTTGGCTTGTTAGAATTTATGTTATGTGCAAAATGTAACATGCTTTGATCTATAGGTATAATACTCTCATTAAGAATCCCTAGGAAAGCTAGACTGGTCCCTCGTCATTTATTATTAATCGCTTTCCTATACAGGAATCTCAATTATCGGTATTCACCCTTACAGTTACTACATGTTCATCTTAAAAAGCTTAATTCTAACGAGGATTTGAATCAAAGTTGAATGGTGAGTAAAATCACTTAAAAGCGATTCATTTGATTATGTTTGAAAATAATAGGAATAATGTTCAAAATTGAACACCGGGTAGCATATTAGAATCATTTAGTCTGTAAGGCGTTTGATGTGATATTTATTTGGCCTATAAGTGATTGTACTCTCATCAGAAGTCCCCATGAAAGCTAGACAAGTCCCACGGTACAACGGGGATTTATACAAATAGCTTTTCTAGACATGAATTCTAACTACCGGTACTACACTCTTCCAGATACTACATATTCACCCCATAAACTTAATTCTAACGAGATCTTAAAATCAATATTGGAATTCCTATAATTTCTATTAGACATTAAGTCTAATGAGTTTGAATCTCTATCGTCTAAAGATGGTTTGCGCGTACATGAGTTTGGAATAGACTTTAATTGAAAACAAATTCTAAGGTAATTACTTAACCTAAGTAATCCTCATGATAAGAAGCTATCTTAAACTAAGGCATTCTTAGCTATGTGTAAGCAAAGACATTTTATAAACAATGGCTTTTCCTCTATGATACTTAACAACTAAGGCTTTCTTCTATGGTAACAAAATACATAGTACAACGCATAATGCATAATTATAAAACATAGTACATAAGCAATTAATAAACAATAAGTGTAATGTGAGATAACTCTCATTTGGGGTAAGCTTAGTTATAGCCTATGCTACCATTTTCTAATAACTTAAACCCATGTAACCATGGCTCTGACACCAATCTGTCGCACCCCGACCGACGGCGTAATATAACTAGACGTGATGTCGAATGCTCAAGCTCATGGTACTATTTTATAAGTTTCAATGGTTAATGCAACAATATTAAAGATCTAACAAAAATTAATTCATATTAAAACAAACATTCATTACATTGTTTACAAAACCAAAACGCATAAATTGAATACGTTTACATTGTTTAAATTTAAAACTAGGTCTATTAGCATAAACATATCCTATTTCTTCACCATTGCATCCAATAACCTGTTACATTTCTTCACAAGTCTGTCCATAGTTGTACTTTTTGCCCTTTTAACACATTTGACCTAAGTCAAAGCGAAGGTGGTATCTAACACTCCTTAGGCTGCTTGGTATCAAAAATCATAGAATATCATAGCATCACAAAGCAAGTAGTATCACATAGCAAAGAATCAAACCAAAATAGACTAAAGGCATTGCATCTATAGATTTGGCTCTATAATAACTTAGTTTTTTGAATATTAGCATATGTAATATCCCTAAAGTACAAAAATGTAAAGATAGAGTATGAAATTACTCACTTGATGTCCTAACTTTGTCGAATAGATTGTTGACTATGATTTGTGAAGTTGTGATTGCATACCTTAACCTAAAAGCAATAGAATTCTTAGTTTTGTCTTAGAGTTCAAGTTTGACACTAGAATCTATGGCGTACTATGGCATCCTAGAATATTTATTTATTTACCAAATAAATAAATACTTTTATTTTAATTTTTGAATATCCTTTGCATATCACATAGCATTCTTGAATAAACTATTTCCATCCTTTTTGTTTTTGTTTAATAAAATTTGTGGTTTAATATTAATAATGGTTTAATAGTTAAAAGAATTTATTTCAATAAACTTTATGAAATAAATGATTTATTGATTATAGAAATAAATATTTGTTTTAGAATAATTATTTAAAAGTATTCTATGGAAACTTAATTGTTTAACATGAACTTCTAGATTTTTAGCTAAATAGATATTAATTTATGATAGTAAAGAGTATAAGATTAACAACTAAAAAATATTCTTAATTTTGTTTTAAAAGAAACTTGATTTAAAATAATGATAAATAATTTAAAAATAGTTTGGTATTTCAATTAAAATAAATTTATTTTTAAGTACAAAATAACTTTAATAATAAATATATTTGATGATCTAGATTTTACTATTATTATTATTATTTTTTCTTTATAAAATAAAAAATAAATAAATATATTTATGAATTTATTTTATTTTTACAAAAGAAAAATCCTTATATTGAATTTTAAAATTTTAAATTGAATTTTAAAGTTTAAGAATATGCAAGATAATGATTTTGTAACATCTATTAGGTTATATTAATTGAATAAACAAATTTATTCAACAAAATAAAATAAATAATTTTCTATAATAACTAGATAGAGAAAAAACAAATTGATGATTTTTAAACTTATTTAAAAAAATTTTAGAACAATCAAAGTATGAAAAATGGAAATAAATTGCCAAAACTGGTCCTAACCACACTCAGTTAGGTTCGTACCTGGGTACCCTTGCCCACAGTCGCGTGGTTTACCGCTAGGCTGGGCCGGGATTAGTTAACATTGAATGCATTTAATCTTATACCGACTTTGATTTTAGCCCCAATGTCACATGAACCCTAACTTGAATGTCAAACCAATTCGATTGATATCAAAATCCTATATGTTTAGAACCATGGGGCTTTCGATTATGCCTAAAACCGAGTGGAATGAGATTAGAAATTACCTGGAATAATTAGATTTGGATGGGATCGAGTTCGTGTATATCCACAACCTTTCTTAGATTAGATTTCGACCTTGGAACGATTGGGAGCGTGATCTTATTATTCAGAGGGTTTCGCAAGAGGAAGAGGAAGGTTTAGAGTGTATTTGTTTCGAGCTTTATATTGATTTTATCTTAGGTATAATTCGAGTTATTTCAAGTATTTTAGATTCGATTTCCACTTTAACTAAATTGGTTTCGTTTAATTGGCTGGTTGATACGCATCATGCAACCATATCCTTCCCGAATCCATTCCCAAATTGATTCGAATCCGGGTGGAATGAGCTATCAAAAATCGAGTACCCAAACAGGTCATGGGCGGGTCGAGCAGCCAACTGGGCAAGGGATAAGGGAAGAATAGGAGATTTTACTCCTTTGGTCCTTGTTTTTCTTGGTTTATTACAATCCTCCTTTTAAATTTCTTTACGCTCACATACATGTTTATAAGATTTGCAGTTTCAGCACTTTAACTTCTAATTTACATATAAAAGTTTTATAAAAATCATTTTTTAAAAGTTTAAAACTTTTTTTTCATTCCTAGCTTAATGATTTATGTAATAACTTTATAGATACTATTTGTTTATATAATTAGAGGTGCACAAACCGGTTAACCGGTCAAAGTCTAGAAACCGGTTTTTATCAATAACCGGTTTTTCAACCTCTAAAACCGAAACCGATATAATAACCAAAACCGGTTAACCGCAAAATAACCGTTTTTTACTAAGATGGATCAGTTAACCGGTTTGGTCTCTTGAAACCTCAAACCGATCCTAAACCGCCAGTTTTTTCAAAAACCTATAACCGATACGAATAACCAGTTTAAAAACCGGTTTCTAACTGGTTATGAACCAATTCCGGTTCGGTTAACTGGTTTTTTTGTGCATCTCTATATATAATTAACTTATAAACATCTATTCTTATTATTATTATCATTATTATTTTTATTAAAAATAGATGATTGGTTTTTAAATGTACACACACACAAAAGTCTTATTAATTTTAATTTAACTATAATTAAGTTTTAATAAAATTTGTTTTGTGTTGAATGCCAATATATATATATATATATGTATAATGAAGATTTAAATGGAGTAAATGCAAACAATATAAATTTAAAGACTTCAAAATAATATAGCATTATGGCATAAGCATAAATTAAACAACAATAAATTTTAAAAAGTACCTTCTTTTATTTCTTGAGTATTTGAATTACAAATGATTTTCTTACAATCGGATGGAGCAATTAGAATTTGATAATATAGGGTTTTTGAACATTGGGTGGTTGATAATACAATTTTTGGTTGAGAAGGTTTTTTCATACATAGTAAGCTTTCTAAATTTTTTGAATGCCTAAATAATCTTTGGAGTCTTCAATTTATAGCCAAGAATTCCTCCCGAGCGTCTTCAGAATCTGAATGATAATTGAGAGTTGTCTGCCATTGAGAAAAGTTGATTGTCTTGATCTTGAATAATTGATCTTCATTTTGAAAAGTTGTTTGTCTATTTCTTGAATTATTGATCTGATAGAAAAATATCTTGAAAATAATGGAGCATTGTCGGCTATCTTGAAAAGTGTTTTCTCTTCATTTTAAATTATAGGTTTTCATTGTTGAAAATTTTTACCTGAAAACCTTTTTTTTTAAATAATTACATTAACTTATAATAACTTTTACAATTTTATATTTCTATATCATCATAAGGGTCTTGAGAATCTTGAAGTATTTCTAAATCTTCAGGATTAGACTTCTTAGATGAAGATGGAGAATTCTTTATTTCACTTATAATTCTTTGAATTTCCTCTGGAGTAGAACATGATTGTATCCTTATAATATAATCTTCATCTTCATTTTGAATTATTGGAGATTTTATAGATCTCTCATGATGATGTGTAATACTTCTATAATATTCCTGCACTAATTTAACATTTGCTTTATTAATGAAAAATTTATTCCACTATTTATTTCTATAGTGCCTTATTAGAAAAGGAGGAGATAAATTGTAGAAAATCAGTGACCTGAGGAAAGGCTGATTTAACCAGGAACAAGAGCTTTAGATACTTAGTCAAAGCTTTTGGTATTAGCTTCCTCTAGGGTTTTGCATTTAAGTTTAGTTATTTTGGTTGTTTAGTTTTCTTGTTTAAAGAAAAGAGAGAACAGAAAATAGAAAGGCAACACAAAGAAGATTCAGAAAAGTGTTGTATATAATACTGAAGATGTTGGGGTATAAATAGCCCCGACAATTAATGTTTCAAGACAAATACAAGAAAAAGACAAACAGATAAGACTGAAGACACTATTACAGACACTGTAGCATCAGAATAGTACAAGTGCAAAGTCAACTTAGGATCTTCAAAGATCTTGAAGTCTTCCGAGGTTCAGACATTTGTACTGAAGCTAATGCTAAGGAGTTATTCTTTCAGAAGTTCTTCATAGGAAACTGATTAGAGGAATCAGTTATACTTTTATCGGAAGCTGATGAAAGAAACACTTATTCTTTCATCAGAAGACATTCATTTATTCTTTCATTAGAAGACCATCATCGGAAGCTGATGTAGATACATAAGTCTTCCGAAGTAATGTTTTTCTTCCGAAGCTTGTCTTTCGATGGAGTCTTCTGATAGTGTCTTCCGAAGAGTATTTTATCTTCAGAAGCTAATGTCTTCCGAAGCATCTTCTGAATCTTGTCTTCCGAAGTGTTTATTATCTTCGCAAGCAGATGTCTTCCGAAGGTAGTGTCCTGCAACATTTATTCAAATGGATTATTTGAAGGGTGGTTTTGCTTCGTCAGTCCTTATTTTTCCAACAATCTCCCTCTGGACTGATGAAGCCGAAACCACTTAGCTTTAAAACCCAACCAATTTCTTAGAACATCAAACTTAGTGGGGGAAAGTACATGAGAATGGTTCAGATGGGGTTTGAGAGGCAGGTGAGCATTCTTTATTTGTGAGTTTGGACAAAAACCAGTTATAGTTTATTTAGAGTAGTGTCCTTAGAGGAAAACTGAAGTAGGTTGCCTGAATACAGCAAATGCTTCTTTGTTTATTTAAGCTTTAGCCTCTTTTGAGAGTGGTTTATGTATTCTCCCTCTTTTTGTCTTTATCAGCCGGGACCTTGAAGCAATAGGCAAGGCAGGGAAGTGAGAGAGGCAGGAAGAAGTGAGCTAGATACTTCTTGAAAAGCAGTGAAAGAAAGGTGGGAGTAGTGAAGGTGGTTGAAGAGTTTGGGAGACCTTCAAATGAAGGTGCCTGCATTGGGATGGATTTGGATTGCAGGACTTTGGATATTCAATATTGTTATGACTTAACACAATGAGTGTGGTTAGAGAAATATGAATATGAATGGTGGAATCCGTCAATTCCTTATTGTGAAGAACTGATCCGTCCATCGTGTTACAGATGTCATCCGAATCCCTGACTTGTGAGTCAGTTTTATCATGACCTGAGTCCATCTCAGAAATGTCATGAACCCCTTTTTCTTGGTTCTGGGGATTACCAGCCTTAGTTTAAAAAGAAAACTTCATTGGCTGTTGCCATACCAGGAGTCTTATTGCCTGATCCATTCAGATGAGAATCCATTGGATTTTCATGTGAAATGGATGCTCCTGATATATGATCAAGAAGTCTAGATGGACTTAACATCCGGATCTCATCCTCTTTTCATGGGTAAGAGATTTGTCAAGGAGAGTGGGGGGCTTTTAGAAAGAACAAAGATGTCCTTGGGAGAGAGGACGACCATCTGAGTGTCAAATGACATTTCAGTGGTTAGTGAGGGCTCCCTTAGGAATACAACATCATCCTGTTGAGAGGATTGATGAGGAGCTGGATGGGAAGAGATTCTTGATTCATCTATGAGGATGGAACAGATGTATCCATGTGTTCAGTAGGAACACAGTCATGTTCAGGGATCTCATCTTCCTGAACAGACTTTTTGGGCTTATTAGGCTTAAAAGGTTGTGAGAAAAATTATTTTATGGCTGGTACCTGTTATAGGTGTGAAAGAAAGGTGGATGTGGGTTCACTGTAGATGGGTGTTTCTTCAGTGTCATCCATCAGTGTTCATACTTGTGAACACTAGTTTGTCAAATCCTTCATAGTACTATGAGTATCAACGGGACAAACTAAAAGCACGGCAGGGACTCGGGACATTTCTGGTAATGTACCAGATGATCAAGGATATGCTAACATACCGCATGTCATTGAAATGATTTTCCCTATCTTGAGAAGGATACTGTAAAGACATTTGATACGTAGATCAAAAGAAATGTTTATGCATAATCAGGTTTTTTCAGGTTAACCTTATAATCACATTATCAAAAACAATATAAAGAAGAAGTGAAAACATCAAAAACATTTCTTGGTTATTTTTGAGATTATGATTACAGAGAAGTTTGAGAAGAAAAGAAAGTTGAATACTTATACATCATGACAAGAAGACATGTTCATGCACACCTTGAAGTACAGACGAAGCTTTGTGAGGAATGAAGCCTGGTCCGAAGCCATTACACCATTGTTATAAGCTTAATGCTTAGACAAATTTTGTGTAAGTGCTCCGTGCCAGGCGACATGCCTAACAAGTGATCATTCGTAGCCATGAGCATTACTTAGAATTTTGAAGGTGATGAAGAGTTTCTTGATGATCAGAGGATTAAAAAAGTTTAAGTAGATTAATGGTGAGAGAGATGAGAAATGAAAAAGGTGATTATTGATTTAAATAAGATTGTTGGTTATTAAGATGATGGTAAGTATCTTCTCGAGCCGTGGGAGTTAGCATTGAGAATCGAATTTTGTAGAGAAATTGACAACTGTCACATCAGGTGCAAAGCTCAAGAATTTTATTTGCATATCGGAAGAACCTTATCCTCGGAAGCAAGTTAAATGATCATTTGATGATTTTCGGAAGGAAGAGAGATCATCGGAAGGAGAGAAAACAAAAGTGGTTATGGATTGTAACAATGGAAGATTTGAACATCGGATAGATATGAAGCAGTGACAATATTACCACTGATCCTATCCGTGTATTGAGATAATCACTGAAAGAGACCAAGATTTCTTTAACAGTGGTTTATCAGATATCCGTTGTTAGAAAAATTATTGAAAATTATTCTTTTATATGTATGTGTAATAAACATAATCTTAACTATGTTTATTAACTCATATTTATCATTCCCAATTTTGCCACAAACTTAGAGAAAGTTGAGGAGTCCAAGGGCTTGGTAAATATGTCAGCTAGTTGGTCACTTGTAGAGACATGTTCTGGAACAATTAGTCCCTTTTCAAAACAGTCTCTAATGAAGTGATGCCTTATTTCAATGTGTTTGGTTTTTGAATGATAGACAGGATTCTTTATTATGTTTTTGGCAGCTTCACTGTCTATTAGGAGAGGTGTCTTTAGTTCAGTTATTCCAAAATCTAGCAATTGGTATTGTAACCAAAGAATTTGGGCAGTGCAATGGGCTGTTGCAATGTATTCAGCTTCAGCAGTTGAGTTTGACACTGATGTTTGCTTCTTGCTTTGCCATGACACTAAGCAACCTACAAAGAACTGACAACCTCCTGAAGTAGACTTTCTGGTGAGCGAGCAACCAGCATAATCACTATCTGAAAAACCAACAAGCTTACAAATTTGATTAGCAGGATACCAAATACCTAGCACAGGAGTACCTTTGAGATATCTGAGTATCGTCTTCACAAATGAAAGATCAGATTGTTTGGGGGCAGACTGGTAACTTGCACAGACACATGTTGCATGCATGATGTCTGGCCTTGATGCAGTGAGATACATCAGAGAACCAATCATGCACCTGTAGAGAGTTTGATCTACAGGTTCACCATTTTCGTCCGGACATATTCCAGGACTTGTTGCCATGGGAGTAGAAATTATTTTGTAATCATTCATATCAAATTTAGTTAGAAGATCTTTTACATATTTAGATTATTGAATGAAAGTCCCATTTGGGGTTTGTTTGACTTGAAGTCCTAAAAATGTTTTTAGTTCACTTAAAGCACTCATTTCAAACTTAGAAGACATTAATTTAGAGAATTGTTCACACATGGAAGGTTTTGTTGATCCAAAAATGATGTCATCAACATAGATTTGGACAAGCAGAAGTTCCTTATCTACCCTTTTGATGAAAAAGGTCTTATCAATGGTTCCCCGAGAAAATTTATTAGAAAGAAGAAACTGAGAAAGAGTATCATACCATGCTCTGGGTGCTTGTTTCAGACCATAAAGTGCCTTGTCTAGTTTGTACACCCAATCAGGATGATGAACATCATCAAATCCTGGTGGTTGACACACATAGACTTCCTCTTTTATTGTCCCATACAGGAATGCACTTTTTATGTCCATTTGGTAAACCTTTATATTATGGGAGATGGCAAATGCTAGGAAGAGTCTGATGGCTTCCAATCTTGCCACAGGAGCAAAGGTTTCATCATAGTCAATACCTTCCTCTTGACAATAACCTTGTACCACTAATCTGGCCTTATTTTTTATTATAATTCCTCTGTCATCTGTTTTGTTTCTGAACACCCATTTGGTTCCGATGGGATATTTTCCAGCTAGTAAAGGACATAGAGTCCAAAAATTTTGCCTTTTGAACTGTAAAAGTTCGTCTTGCATAGCCTCTACCCAATTATTGTCTTTGAGAGCCTCCTGATATTTAGAGGGTTGAATTTGGGATAGGAAGGCAGCATGAAGGCAAAAGTTTGAAATCTGGCTCCTAGTTTGAACTCCTTTACTTAAATCACCTAAGACTTGTTCTAGAGGATGATTTTTGATGAAAGGAATGATGTCCAAACAATTAATTGAGGAGGCAGCATCGGAAGAAGGTGAGTTTTCAATGGGGCTCAGAGAATTTTCTGGAGGAGAGACATGAGTATTTTCAGGAATGTCTACGGGTGTATTATCCAAGACAGGAAATGAAGGAGTAGATATTTGATTGTCTTGGTTTTGAGAATTTTTTTCTTGGGAATTTATTTGATAAGAAGGAAAGGAAGTAAAGAATTTAGAAGCAGAACATTCATCAAGAGAGGATAGATCTTCAGAAGTTTGACACGATTATGAAGAAGGTGAAGAAGGGGAGATAGGAGGAATGAAGGAGAAGCTTTCAAGATCAAAGAGGTCATCAGGGGTAGAAGGGAAGGATGAGGTTGATGCTGATTCATTGAATTTGACATCAATGGATTCCTCAATAATTTTGGTCCTGAGATTAAAAGCTCGATATGCTTTAGAAGTCTGAGAGTATCCAACAAAGTATCCAGAGTCAACTTTAGCAGCAAACTTGGATAAGGAGTCCTTTGTGTTCAAGATAAAACACGGACATCCAAAGACTTTGAAGAAGGAGATGAGAGGCTTTTTGTTATATAGGATTTCATAGGCAGTTTTGTTATGTTTTTTTACAATGTGAACTCTGTTTAAGACATAACAAGCAGTGTTTACTGCCTCAGCCCAGAAGGATAAAGTTAATCCTAAGTCTGCAAGCATGGTTCTTCCAGCTTCAATTAGTGTCCTGTTCTTTCTTTCTACAACTCCATTCTGAGCAGGAGTTCTAGGAGCACTATATTGTCTAAGGATTCCTTTAGAGATGCAGAATTTATCAAGAACTTGGTTCTTGAACTCTGTGCCATTGTGACTCCTTATTATTTTAACAGGGAGGCTAAATTGTCTCTCAAGATTAGTGATAAGAGCAATTATTTTATCAGAAGTCTCGTCTTTGCTGAAAAGGAAGAAGGTCCAGCAAAATCTTGAGTAATCATCCACAACAACTAAACAATATCTTTTTCTTGCCAAACTGACTACCTTCACTGGACCAAAAGGATCCATATGAAGCAGATTAAGACAGTTAGTTGTTTTGGATTCCTCAATGGACTTATGTGAAGTTTTATGTTGCTTTCCCTTTAAGCAAGATTCACATTGACCTTCAAAGTGAAATTCTTTGGAAGGCAATCCTCTTACTAGAGAAAGGGTTGAAAGCTTATGAAGAGTTTGGTGATTAAGGTGACTGAGTCTTCTGTGCCAAAGAGCAGTTTCAGAAGATGATGCTTTGGCTATCAAACATGTAGGAGAAGATGTTTGAGAGTCTATAGTCATATCTACAATATAGACATTTCCACTTTTTCTAGCCGTTAGCAGAGTATGTTGATCTATCAAGATCTTTATTTTTGAATTTATTTCTGGAGAGAGAATTGTGCAACTATCTTTAGTGAAAAATGAACTAAAATTTTTGTCAGCTAGTTGAGAAACACTCAAGAGATTAAACTTGAGATTCTCAACTAAGCTAACATCTTTAAATTTCAAATTTCCACTTGAGACAGAACCAGACCCCACTATCCAACCTTTTGCATTGTTTCCAAAGGAAACATATCCTTCATACTTTGGAATGAAGTTATTTCGAATAGATCTGCATCCTGTCATGTGCCTAGATCTTACACTATCCACATACCAGAGATGATTTTGGTTTGAAGAGAGTTTCTACACATGAGAATCAAATACAATAGGTTAGACATGGGATATTTTATTTTATTTTATTTGTTTGGTTTATTTTGTTGTGTATCATTCATCAATTTATGCATCATTAATAGCAGCTGTTGCTGATTCTGTTGGAGAAAATTGATTTGTGAATCCACGGGAGAAGTATTACCAACATTATGAGAGTAGGAAACTGGGTTCACCGTAGAGTAAGGAGGTTGTGTTCCCAAAATAGAAGGTCTAAAGTTTGTAGTCAAGGAAGGAGGTAAGATGAATGAAGAATGGGGGTTTGGTCCAACAAATTGTTTACTTGCTGTTCTTAATTTCTTCATCTTATTAGGGAGGTTCCCTTTTGATGAAGAGGCATGTTCAACTTTCAACTTATTAGCCTTCAATCTAGCTTTCTCCAAAGGCGTTTTTGTTCTGCAGTCTTCAGTAACATGGTTGTACTTAAAACATTTTAAGCAGGCTGGAGAGAGATGAATAATTTGGGATGAAAGGTCTGTTTACTTTCATTATGGGGTAAGGAGGATGAGGATGAGAAGGAGGAAACTGGATATTGACCATAGGTCCTTTACCTTTTTCAAGTTTTGACTTGATGCTAGAAGAGAGACCCGATTTTGTTGTTTCTTCTGAACTATGAGTAGAGCTCATATCAGGAGCAATCTCATTTTGTTCTAAAGAGTTATTGTGTTGAACTGAGTTCAACTGTGGTTTTTCTAATCTTGTCAAATTTGTATTAGTGGGGTATACAAACCTAGAAGAATAGTTTGGCTGATACACTAATGTAGGTGTGTTTATTATTGGAGGAATTTCGTCAGGAAGAAATGTTGGTGAGATAGGTTCAGAAGTGGTTTCTTCCTTATTATTATCGATTGGGGTGTAATCCTCTGGTTGAGCAGTGTGATTATACCCAATCTCGAATCTTGCTTTGCTGTGAACTTGCTTTTGTAAAAGCATTTTGAATCCTTTGCAAGACTCAACCCACTTTTCACAGCTCACTTGAGTTTGAGATAATTCATCTTTACAAGCATAAAATTTTTCTCTTTGTAGATCAAATGATGCTTCTAAGTTGATTTTCTCAGTTTTTAAAGTGGAGATCTCATTATCTTTAATTTTTATTAATTTTTCCTCTTCAGAATTTTTATTGTCCAGGAGTTGTTCCAACTCCTGATTTTGCTTTAGAAGCAACATATTGGCTTTCTTTATTTTTGCAAATGCCTCTATGCATGCATCGGAACATAGTTTTCTAAGGTAGAAGAAGATACCTGAGCATCAGAAGTATCTGCTTTAGGTTGAACAGAAGAAAAGGAGTCTTCACCAACAGCCATGAGAGCAAATTTTGTTGGTTCAGAAGTGATAAGGGCATAGCCAACATCTTCAGGTAAGCTGCTCCAGTATATGTACTATTGAGAGAAAAGAGCTCGTTGACTAGATGAGGAAGACTGGACAGCAGGGCCTGGTGCATTTATTTGTGAAGAAGGAGCTGCAACAACTTGAAGTGAAGCAGGAGTGAGCTGGTACATGCTACCATTGGCAGCTTGTACATATAGTGCATTGGAAGGAGAGTTTTGTACAATATGAGCTGATTCCTGAGGGTTGTTAGTCCTTTTAAAAGATGAGGAGGAAGAGGAAGAAGAATAAGGTGTAGAAGAAGTATGTGAAGTTATGTTTGGAAAAGTCATATATGGTGAGGAGTTAGAATTTGGAGCACTGGTTTTTCCATGGATACCAGGAAATTTTCTTCCTGTCCTCTTGTAGAACTTGTTAGTTCTTATGCTCAAGAGAGCTCGTTGATGGAGAATGTCCATCTCTTCCAAGTCATCACTTGGAACTTGATGAAGATCGTCCATGATAAAACACAGATGGTCAGAAAGGAGAGAATGGTCATTACGAGAAGAGAATGAAGAGTTGATGCCAGTAGTTATGTCAATGTGTTCATCATAACCCTGATCATTTATCACAGAGTTATGACTAAGAAGAGCTGTGTTCCCTTGAACATACTCTTCGGTTGATTTACCAGATTTTATTAGTTTTCGTTTCTGGTCAATCTCTCGCTCAAAGGTGAGCAACTTACCATGAAGTTGGGTAAGTGAGAGTTTGCCAAAATCTAGTGAAGATCTCATAACTATAGAATAAGTTTCTCATTTTTCAGGAAGAGATCTTAAAAATCGATTAAGAACTGAGACAGGAGGGTACACTTGACCAGCTAATTTTGGTTCACTTAAGAGAGAAGTGAATCTTTCAAATTGCTGAGTCAGTGACTCATTATTTAGTTGGCAGAAAGTCTCATATTGTTGAGCCAATATTTCCCTAGTGTTGGCTACAACATAATCGGTACCATGGAATTGCTCTTTTAGAGCATCCCATAAGTCCTTAGCGGACTCATGGTGAAGAAGACCCGAATAAATTTCATTCGGAAGGGCCATAGCCAGCTGAGTATGTGCCTTGGCATCAAGCTCTAATTTCTGAAAGTCTTCTTCGGTGTAATTCCGAGGGTCCTTAGGGACATCGTCTCCAGTCTCCGTGTCCAGGACCATTGGTTTATGAGGTTCGAACATGACAGACTTCCAACATCCTGTATGATTATTTGACAGGAAATGTAACATCCATATCTGCCAAATATTGTATTGATGCCTAACCAAAATTGGTGGCTTTGTGGCAGAACCAGTGTTATGGGGATCTAAGGTGAATTTTTCTGCCATGTGTTCAAACAGTTATGAGTAAATCAACAAGTAATGAGTACTCAAGGTAGTTTGTTTGAATGATTTTTGAACACTTTAGAGTTTCAAAAATCAATCTTCAGCAGATTATGAAAAGTAGATGAACACAGAAAACTAAACACCAAGATATCAAAGAGAGCTTTGAATTTTAGACTTGATGGTTAAACCAAGACTAAAGAACAAGGCTCTGATACCAATTGTAGAAAATCAGTGACCTGAGGAGAGGCTGATTTAACCAGGAACAAGAGCTTTAGATACTTAGTCAAAGCTTTTGGTATTAGCTCCCTCTAGGGTTTTACATTTAAGTTTAGTTATTTTGGTTGTTTAGTTTTCTTGTTTAAAGAAAAGAGAGAACAGAAAACAGAAAGGCAACACAAAGAAGATTCAGAAATGTGTTGTATATAATGCTGAAGATGTTGGGGTATAAATAGCCCTGACAATTAATGTTTCAGGACAAATACAAGAAAACGACAAACAGATAAGACTGAAGACACTATTACAGACACTGTAGCATCAGAATAGTACAAGTGCAAAGTCAACTTAGGATCTTCAAAGATCTTGAAGTCTTTCGAGGTTCAGACATTTGTACTGAAGCTAATGCTAAGGAGTTATTCTTTCGGAAGTTCTTCATAGGAAACTGATTAGAGGAATGAGTAATACTTTTATCGGAAGCTGATGAAAGAAACACTTATTCTTTCATCAGAAGACAGTCATTTATTCTTTCATTAGAAGACCATCATCGGAAGCTGATGTAGATACATAAGTCTTCCGAAGTAATGTTTTTCTTCCGAAGCTTGTCTTCCGATGGAGTCCTCCGATCGTGTCTTCCGAAGAGTATTTTATCTTCAGAAGCTAATGTCTTCCGAAGCATCTTCTGAATCTTGTCTTCCGAAGTGTTTATTATCTTCGGAAGCAGATGTCTTCCGAAGGTAGTGTCCTGCAACATTTATTCAAAAGGATTATTTGAAGGGTGGTTTTGCTTCTTCAGCCCTTATTTTTCCAACATAAATCTTTTTGTTCTTGATAATGATAAGTCTATGAAGAAATCCAAGGAATTCTGAATACACTCATAAATTTAAAGTATACTCAAATATAGGAGTTCCTTCTTGCTTAAAATAATCTGTAAACTTATTAAAGGCTAGAGAAATATCTTTCGGGAATGCTTCTGGAATAATTCCCATATATTTAAACCACTTGATAAACCATCATGAATAACTATTTGAAAATTGATCGTCAAAATTATAGAACCATGAATGATTGAAATTCCTTAATAGAAATGTTTTATCCCATGCCTCTTGATAATCATAATAATTATATTGAGGATAAGAGTCAAAATTAAGAGAGTTTTTTGAACGAATGGTTTTGATCTCCATTCTTCAAGAGTTATTACTCTTCTAATTTTTACCTTAGAATAATCTATTTTTGATGAATCTTGAGAATTTAAGATATGTTGAATATCAACAGATCATGTGTCTACTAATATAGCTTGATAATACTCTCTAGTTTTATGATCAATATCATAAAAATGACAACCTCTTGGATATAAATAATCCATAAGACTGAAAAAGCTTTGAGAAACCTTTTCTACTTCTAATGGTTCAAGCATTTTACGATTTTATGATTTGGATTGATTGAATATGCAATTGTTTCAGGCTTGTCAGATTTAACTGACTTTGAAGAATTTTGAGTATGAGTTATTGAATTTGGTAATACTCTGGTTTGAATAATAGAAGAATAATGAGGTCTAGGCCTTGGAGCTGAGGATAATGGAGCAAATCTGTTTATAATGGGTAATGATGTTTGTGAAGTATGAGAAGAACTTGGACCAAATCGATTTATAATTGGTGATGATGAGGATGGAGAGGTTTGAGAAGAACTTGATAATTGAGAAGACTTTGATAATTTTTTATATGTAAATCTAATCTTCTTTGAGTCTGAACTCATATTCCCTGTAAAAATTCTCTTGATAAAAAGTTGGGTAAAGAATTGTTCTCACCTTTTATAAATTCAATTTGAAAATCAAAATTGCTTAATAATGCTTGCCATCTTGCAAAAATTTGTTTAGAAATTAAATTTTTTATATCTTTTTCTAAAATATGTTTAGCGGATAAACAATCAATTCTTAATAAAAAAGATTTCATATATAAATCATTTTCAAATTTTTTTAATACATAAAACAATACATAAAATTTCCTTTTTTATAGTAGAATAATTCTTTTGGGTTTCATTCCAAGAACCCGAATAATATCTAACTAATTGTTCTTTGTTATTATTTAAAGATTGTTTTAAAATTCCACCAAATCCTAAATCACTAGCATCAGTTTCTACTATTAATTTAGCATTAGGATGTGGAATATTTAAACATGGTAATTGTTTTATTTTACTTTTAATATGTTTTACTATATTAGTATGTTCCTGTGACCATGGTTCAAGATTTTTCTTTAATCTATTATATAATGGTTTACATATTATTCCTAAATCTTTGAAAAAATCATGTATATAATTAAGACATCCTAAAAATCTTTGTAATTGCTTTTTGTCTTTTATTTCATCTGAAAATTTATTAGAGAGTTCTAAACTTCTATTAATTGGAATAATGGTTCCTTGATTAATATTATGTCCTAAAAATCTTATTTCAGTTTTAAATAGATTCATTTTAGTAGGAGAAACTACTAATCCATTTTTATGAATTATATCATAAAATATATTTAAATGTTTAAAATGTTGTTCTAAGGAGTTTGAAAATATTAAAACATCATCTATATATACTATTGAAAAATTTCCTATAGGAATAATGATATCATTCATAATATTTTGCAATTCTAATGGAGCATTTTTTAAACCGAATGGCATAACATTCCATTCATAATGTCAAAATGGAACATTAAAACATGTTTTATATTTGTCTTTTTGGGCAATTTGTATTTGCCAAAATCCAGATTTCATATCAAATTTTTAAAATACTTTGGCTTCATATATCTTTTTTAATAAATCTGTTTTATTAGGAATATGATATCTTATCCATTCTAAAACCTTGTTTAATGGTTTATAATTTATTACTAATCTTGGTGTTTCTCTTTCTATTTCTTCACTATTATTAACATAAAATGCCGAACATGACCATGGAGATTTAGAAGGCCTAATTATTTTTTTATCTAATAATTCTTTTATTTCTTTCTTACAATGTTCTTCTAATTCTTGATTCATATGAATAGATTTAGATTTTGCAGGTATTTCGTTTTCATTAAAATCTTTTATATAGGGCAAATTAACAATATGTTGTTTTCTTTGCCAAAATGCATTAGGTATATTAGAACATACATTTTTTATAAATTTATTCTCAATATTTTTTATTCTAGTTATAATATTAGTATCATTTAATTGACCTTTTATTCTTTCATTCTTTATTTCATTAATTAAAAATTTTTTTTGTTTTTCTTTTAAACATATCATATTTATTTGCTTAGTTAATACTGGTTCAGTAAATTCAAATATAATTTCTTTATTTAAAATTTTTGTACTTATTCGTGTATTATTTATAGTAAATAGATATAATTGTGTAATAAAAGGTGTTCTTAATATTATTTGAGATGTTAAGTTTTTTACTAAAATTAACTGAGTTTTGTAACAATAATTTTCTTTACATATATGTACAATTTGATAACTTATAATTTATTATAAGTCTTGAATCACTAGTTGTTGATAATCTATAAGAAGTTTTTTATAATATTGGGTAGGTATTATTCATTCTTAAATACAATTTATATCAGCCCTACTATCAATTAAGGCTGTTAGTGTAATTCTAAAATCATTATTAACTATTACATTTAATTTACTATACCATTTTTGATAATTTAATTCTTTTAATATATTAATTTCACTGGTTCCTTCACCATTATTCACACCATTATTTACCTCTTTAGGTATTATTATCTCTTTTCCTTTTTCTATATTTTTAATTTGTATTTTAATTATATTAGTATCTTATTTTATAAATTTTAATTCTTCTTGTAATTCTTGTATAGTTATTGGTATTTCTATTTTATAGAACTAATATTACATATAAAAGGATCAATACATTCACATTGATCATCATGAGAATTGTTATTACTACTAGTAATATAATTTAAATCATTGCTACTATAATCAGATATATCTTCTTCAATAATATTAGTGTCTAATATTTTATTAATTTGTTCTTTTAATTTTTCAGATATATTTAATTCAGCAATTTTTCTTTTTGAATAACAATTTTTTGAGGTATGACCCCTTTTTTCACAAGTATAACAAGTAATTATATTTTGTTTTTTATATAAATTTTGTTTTTTATTTTTATTATAAAAATTTTGTTCTTCTTTTTTTACTTTTTTATTTTTATTATAATTTCTTCTAAAATTTTTTCTTTTTATAAAATTATTTTTTCTTTTAGAATTTTCTGGTAATCTTATATTTTCAAAACCATATTGTTGACAAAAATTTCCTAATTCATTTCTTCCACTTATTCCATTTTTTTCATTTTTTGTTTTAATTTTAAATCATTACATATTTTTAATCCTTCTTGGTTTATGTAATTTATAATTTGTCCATATGTTAAATCTCCATATGGTATATTATTATTATTTTCTTTTTTAATATTTTCTCTTATTTTTTCTGCAAATAATTTTGGTAACCCTGCAATAAATCTTTCTTTCCAATAAGCTTCTCTACAATCATGTCTTGTCATTACCTTAGATATAAATACATCTTTATACCATCTAAAATCTTGTAATTTTCTACATGTTAGATTCAATAATATTAATGAATTCCTTTCTTGATAATCTGAAGGATTTCCTATAAAAATTTTTATAGACTGTTTCTTAAGTTGGAATTTGACCATCAATATTCCATTCATATAAAGATTTTCTGTCATATTGATTATAAGTTCTATTATCATTTTCTTCATATTGTAAATCAGGAGGAGTTAGTCTATAATACCAATTCCTTGTTTCTGGTCTTGGAGTATAAGTATTAAAACTATTTCTTCTTAATTTATTTATAGTTTCTAAATTAATATTATTAAATTGAGCTTCTAATTCATCATTAGAGAATTATGTTTCATCAGATTCATCATTTATTGTATTTATATTTAGCTTTTTTAATTGTTCTTCTAATAATTTTAATGTTTTTTCTTCTTTATTAAGATTTATAGGAGTATCTATATTAAAAGGTTTAAATATAGGATTTTCTATTATAAGTTTTGATGTATTTGTCTTATCATTTTTTGATGTACTTGCTTTATCATTATTTTTATAATTGGTTTCAATTCTTTCTAATTGTTTTCCTATTGTATTTAATTTTTCATTTGTATAATTATTTTGGAAAATAACTGTATTAATGATTTAACTATATCTTCGTTAATTTTTGCTAATGGTTTACCTATATATTCTTCATTGTCTTTTATTATTTTATATCTTCATGAGGTGGATGAATACTTATTAATTCTTCATTATTGCTTATTTTTATATAATTCTTTGTAATTTTAGTATTAACAGATATTTGTTCAATAGTAGGATATTTAATATTGTTTTTCTTACAATATATCGGGAACCAAGTAAAGAAAGTAATATTTTCATTATTTTCTATCATATATGATTGCCATTCTATATTATGAATAAATCTAGAATTTTTATCAAAATTATTATAATACCATTTTAAATTTTCTATATTATAATCATTTAATATTTCACATTTTAAATAATTTAATATTTCTTTATTCATTCTAACAAGTAAAATTTGATATTTCTGTAGAAACTATTTTTATAAGTTTAAATTTATGTTTTATTTTTTCCTCTAAATGTATTTGAAGATTTGTAAGATAATATATCATTCTTACTTCTTCTATATTATCATCAATTTCATCTTTATTAAAATAATTTTTTATTTCTATTAATTCCTTTTGAAAAACTTCTATTTTATTAAAACATTCTTTTATTAGTGATATATAAAAATTCATACTAGAATTTTATATTTGAACTTTAGTATCACTCATTATAATTCTTCATAACTTCCCATATCTGATTTAGTAGGTATATAGGTATTATTATCATCTTTAATGCTTTCTTCTTCATATAAAAGTCTAGGTATAGAATTAGAAAAATCTATCCATGATATTTTCATTGATTGTGATCTTCTAATAATATTTTCTTTTAAAATATTTGTACTGTTTCTAGATATAGAATGTCTAGGAAAATCATTATTAAAAGTTATTTCTATAGATCTATCAGCTTTTTCTATTATACTTGATGTTTGATTTTCTATATTTATAGGTTTTGGGGGGTTTATTTCTTGTAAATTCCATGATAATGATTGTGTAATTTCATTCCATTTTAATCTTTTTAGAGTTATTACTTTTGCATGCATAGTATTTGCTTCAAATAATATAGTTTCATCTCTTGGAGATATTAATTTAGTTCTAGGTTCTATTGTAGTAGTCATAGTTGTATAATAAACTCTATATATTATTACTACAGCATTAGTTTTTTCTTTATACTCTAAATTTCTTGTCTTAATAGTTAAAGTTAGAGTATCTAGAATATTTGGATCAAATAATCCTACAGAAAAATTAGGATAGCAATTAAAGTATATTGAACCATTTGCTATACTTGATTCGGCCATAGCTAATAGTGAATTATTAAAATTAGTATGCCTAGCATCTCTTAAAATAAGTAATACAGGAGCATCTATTCCTAATCTGAACATAGGTTTTATAGCTACTTGAACTAGTCCTATATGTAAAAATTTGTAATTTTTTCTATGTCTTAATATAGCTTATTTAGTTAATAATTGTAAATTTTGATGTTCTTTATTTATAGGTATAGTTTGTTCGGTTGTTTTAATTGAATAATCTTGCAAAAAAATTAAAAGTTCCTATTTTATATATAGTCTTAACATCTTGTTTAGGTATATTTCAGTTTAATAAATTATTTTCAATTTGAGAAATACTAATTTCTAAATAATTCATATTTAAATCTCCATCTTGATCATTAGAAGTATTTGAGCTATGATCTTTTCGTGTTAAAAATCTAGATAACTGATTCATTATAACGATTTAATGTTAAATTATTATTGAATTAACTCGATCTTATCTTAAAATGTTTTAGATATACTGAGGGAACACCCCCATACCATCATGGTGTAACATCAGTGTCGGAAACGTTACCGAAACAGTGATATGCACAGTAACTCAGGTACAAACTATGTGAACTATTTGTATGCTATTATCATGTAATGCTTGACACAAAACTATTATGCAACTGTTTCAGCAATCTGATTAAATCTCATGGTTTAACAGTCAGAAACATATCAAACAACATTGAATTGACACACAAAGACTTGTTAGTATGCTATTTTGTATAAACGTATGCGAGGTTGAACAGAACAAAGCAATAACGGACGTCGTTACAGGAATGCTATATGAACGAATTATTCGTATAGGTGACGATCTGTACGAATAAATATGAAAGTTTAACCATCTGAACGATCATCACATTGAACGATCACAAATGAGTTGTGATGTTGCAAGCATTAGACTTTGTGTGTGAGTACACACAAGCACACAGAATGATCAAATCACACTAACACGTACGATTTAAACTCGTAAGTAGTTTCCTAACTACTCTTAACACTTACTAATTTTCGGGACGAAAATTCCTTCAACAAGGGGATGATGTGACAATCCGACTTTTTACATTAACCTTGTTAACGGAAGATGGTGATATCATAGGCCCAACAAGGCCAATGAAGGCCCAACAAGGCCAATGAAGGCCCAACAAGGCCAATGAAGGCCCAACAAGGTCAAGGAAGGCCCGGTAAGGTCCAATGGAGTCTATGAAGGCCCAACAAAGTCTAGTAGGCCCAATGAGATTAATTTAGGCTCAAGGAAAGCAAAGTAGGCCCAGGGAAGGCCAAGGTAGGCCCAGGAAGGCCCAGTGAGGCCCAATTATATTTGAGAAGTCTAATTAGTTTAATTTAACCCTACAATGTTCTAATTGGCCCAATTAGTGATAAATTGGGATTATTAATGTAACTTTGTTAATCGAAATAATGTGTGGTTGACTCAGAAGGACCTATGGGATTTAAGAATTAAGAAAAATCAGTTGTTAAGTGTTAAAATGTTAGAGATTAAACTTGTAAGTGAATTTAGTATCAATGTTGACTTTTATAAGTCAAAAATTCAGCCAAATGGATTGTAGGATTCGAATTCCATCTTGATATTATGTGGTAACTGAAATTGATCAGTTGTAAGCATCACAATAATGATTTGTAACAGTTCTGGGGGTTAATGATACATTGATTAGCCGGATTAAATCAAAATGATAGCCAAAAGTTGTAACCGTAGACATTAATGATTGAGCTCGTTAAATTCGATCAAGATAGTCACAATTGGAACTTTATAACTCTTATTCGGTACATTTAGAACACACTACAACCGGCAATTGGGTTTCAAGAAGCTTAAACAGAAGAAGGTGATCGAGGGTCGGCCGAATTCAAGTCACAAGTCGTTCTACATCGATTAGATATCAAAACAGGTTAGTGATTGATTCTACATCCTCTAAAACGACTGAATACACTAATCCCTATGGGAATTCTGGCATTCAACATCGGGTTCTATGAATTCA
This sequence comes from Mikania micrantha, assembly GCA_009363875.1. Taxonomy (NCBI): domain Eukaryota; kingdom Viridiplantae; phylum Streptophyta; class Magnoliopsida; order Asterales; family Asteraceae; genus Mikania; species Mikania micrantha. The sequence continues at coordinate 50,543,316 of CM018695.1, read as the reverse complement.
ATAATCTAGGGTTCTTCATTTGAACGATTTGGGGGTTTTGATTTAAACTGGTTTAAGAATCAAACTAATTCATGTAGTAAGTTTCAGAAACCATCGATTATACTAAACCACATTTCAATTTCTTTATAGGTTCACGAATTGATCAAGTTCCATTATTAGGGTTCATAGTGTAAACGGTTTTGGGAGTTTCAACACAAATGAGTTAAGAATCGAATCAAATGTTATGGGTAGTTTCGGAATGATTTAGAGAACGAAACCATTATGTTGATTTTATCCTACAACATCGAATTGTATGAATTCGATTCTAGGGTACTTAACATAAAACTGTTTTGGGGGTTTCTTGTTTAATTGGACTGATAATCGAATTAAACTAGATAGGAAGTTTCAGAATGTTTCGGTTAAACGAAAGCCTAAGTTAATTTGATGTTATAATCGTGAATTATAAGATTTTGTGTTGAAAGTTAGTTCGGTTCAAAACCGAACCTATTTGAGATTAATTGGAACTCACTGATTAAGTTTTGATCAAATTAGAACCATCACTAGGAACGCCTAAGTGTCTAGAATCATAAAACCAGGTTGATGAGATCAATCAGGTTCGAAATCGGGTTCAATTGGGGAGTTGAAGCTTCGGCTATAGTAGAACAAAGGGAATCCGATCAGATAGGATTTAAAAGAATTGATTTCCGATGATTAATCGCGATACCCTAGCGGGCGAGTTGGTAGAGCATGTGTGTTTCGAGTGTAGGGTCGCGGGTTCGAGCCAAGGGGTGGCCGGTTTTTGATAAAAATGGCATTTTTGGTATTTTTGAAATATCTTCCACATACGGACTCCGTTTTAATCCGTTCGAGTTGCGTTGGAACCGTAACGGGAATACGAACGTATTAGAATAATAAAATTTATATTTTAGTCCGAAAACGAAATCGCGTATAATTACGTTTAATTAAATAAAATCGTATAGGATTTTATTTAAACGATTTCAAAGTCACGTGTATTTTCGTATGCACATTTCTAACATTTTAACATACGTGTGTTGACACGTATGTGATTCCAAACACAAAATGACATTTCGAATAACACTAGGTTATTGTTTAAACACAGATTCTTCGTAGAAGGATTTCTTTCACGAGCTTTTAGTGTGTGATCATTCTGCTATTATCAAAGGTGCGTACACGGCCCCTTTCTTATTTTAAACTGTTTTGGGGGAGAAAACATGTGCAACAAACTGTTTTTAGATACATATCACTTGCATGAGTTAGCTGTTTACATTATGTGAAAACATATCAACTTGAAAGTCCTTACACACCTCGAACCGTTTAGTTTGCTGTAATGCAAAGCGTGGTAGTTGGAAATAGATCTATTAGGTTTGACAAACCTCACCTGGTAGATGGGATCTACGCAGGTGTTTGACTGACCAAACACAATTTTTTACTATTGTTGTGATAGACAATAGTGGCAAGGCGAAAACATGCTATAGCATGGCAATCCGTCAGCTTCGGTGTCGAACACGTATGTAAATAGTTTATATGACTAGCTATCATGACTGTGCATGTGTGATTATGTTATCTACAACTTGTTATTCAAACTGCTGTTTTGAACATTATGATTATTTAAAACCTGTGTTATGCACCAACCTTTGTGTTGACTTGATTTGCATGTTTTCTCAGGACGCTAAGGCGCGCGTAAAAGATGGCATGGACTAGGAGATAGAGTCTCATGCATTATGAACATTTTGAATATTTGAATTTGAACATTTGAGTATTTTGTTTTGTAATGTTTAACTTTACAACTGTTTATGGTTTTAAACGCTTCCGCAACTTTTTGTAAACTCTGAATGTTATGTTTTAAAGACCAACGTATGTTTTGAAATTCATATAGAGGTCTTCGCTATGTCTAATGATCTGAGATCCTGGTTTGTCACGTTCCCAAACGGTATGATTCCGTTAGTTGAAATTGGGAGTGTGACAAAAACCCTAGTTTGCGTCTATTATAACGACTTATAGTATTCAAATCTCTTAAAACAACTCAGGTGTTGAAGATACTTAAGCTACAACTAACGAGCGCGCATTAACTGTGGTAGTTCATACTTAGCAACACAGGTGAGTTCATTTGTCCTTTCAAACTATTTTGAATTTTACTTCGGGACTGAGAAGCATGTTATACCTTTTAAACAAATGTTTAAATGTTGCCTAAATGCTTTTATACTACTTCATAATGCTAATACTAACGCTTATGCTTATTACACTTATTCTAAAAGCTAAAAGCTAAGGCTTTACATGCTAATGCTACATGCTATTGCGAAGTGCTAATGCTACATGCTAAGTCTACATGCTAAGGCTACCTGTTAATCGTAAATGCTAATGCGAAATGCTAATGCTACATGCTAATGTGAAGTGCTAATGCTACATGCTAAGGCTACCTGCTAATGCTAAGTGCTAATGCTACCTGCTAATGCTAAGTGTTAAGACTACATACTTTTATACTAGTTTGCTAAAAACACTGAATGCTTTTCATATGCAAAGAATGCAAAAACTAATAGGATGAAATGCTTTTATAATCTAACTTTGAAAGCCTGAATGCTCAAACTCAGAAAGGCTTATATGCTTGATATGCTTGAATGCTCGAAATGTTTGAAATGCTCATAGTGCCATAAACTTTTGTATGCTTTATATGCTTGAAATGCTAAGACAAACGGATTGGCCTCTCAGTGCTTGTCATACCGGTTGTGAAGCTAGTACTTGTGCACAGGATACGTAAATGCTATGCTATATGAATGCTATAAACTTGTATGCTAAAGTTATCGGCTATGGTAGAACATACTGATTTGGCCTCTCAGTGCTTGCCATAGGGTGTTCTTCATAGTCGGGACTAGAAGGAACAGACCGTCGGCCTCTTAGTGCTTGCCATAGGGTGGCCTTCATAGTCAGGTTTTGGAGGAACAGACTGTTGGCCTCTCAGTGCTTGCCATACAGTAATTCCTCATTGTCCACCCATGATTGTGATATGTGACTAGGATGATTCTGGTTTTCTTTAGTTGACTTTGTGTCATCTTAGAAATCCTTTATCAAAACACCGATGTTGCTAATCACATTTAGTTCCAATATGGATTGATACTGGATTCCTTAGGGTGTTCGGTTGTCCATAAAGGCAACTCTCAAACTAGACCTGCAAATGTTATTGTGTGAGTGTTGTAACTTGTAAACAGAATGCTAAAGCTATGATGGAAATGGGATTGGATGGTAGGTAAAACGCTTAACTATCATTAACAACAATGTCATATGTGGTTTAGTATGTGGTGGGATAGCGTCTGGGCGGGTTGTAGGCTCGACCCTTTCGTATGCCCTATATATAAGCATACCGAATTGGATATTACAGGTGATGTTAATGAGGTTAAGATTGTTACTGAAAAGGTTTGCAAAAGCTATTTTTCAAATACTAAAACTATATGAACTCACCAACCAATGTGTTGACTTTGTTTTCTTACATGCTTTCTCAGGTGACGTACAGAACTAAGCTAAGGCTCAGGAATGCATGCTAGGATGCCCAGTTAGAGGACCTAGTAGATTTTGGAAAGCACACCTTTAGTGGATTGTTGTGAATCACTTTTGATATCCTGTACAGTTACAAGATAGTAAACATTTGATTCTTTTGATAGGTTTACTCAGTTAAATTATCAAACATTGACGATTGTAATTTAACTTTGTAATCCTAGTTTAATGTTATTTGTGCTTTAGTTATTCTCAATGTTGATGCTACGTAAACAATCTGATCATTCATGATTATCACTCCCGATATCGCGCCCCGAGAACCTTTCGCCCGACCGGGAAGTCGATCCAACCCGCCGGCTCGGGGTGTGACACGTGGTCCGGATGCTCATCTATGAGAGTATTACGCTAATCCAACCGATTGGTCGACAGAGCTTACCAACACAGTAACCTTTTAACATTCTAAAATATGATTTTGTATTTTCAATAAAAATTTTAACATTATAACGGTTACAATTCATCAAATAAACTAAACATAATAACACTACTTCCATCATGGCTCTAATACCATAAGGAAAGGATCGAGAGCATGAAGATTTAAATAGAGTAATATATATATATATATATATAAATATATATATATAGTAACATCCAGCCCCGTCTATCACCAATATTGTATGTTTTGTCCACTCGAAGCTCACAGTTCACGGCCAATGTGGGATTTGCTAGAATGTTACATACACCCTCCTTAAGAACTCATCGTCCTCGATGAGGTTTGCCCCCACCATCCCGTATAGAACAGAAGTGTCTCTGATACCATTTCGTAACATCCGGCCACGTCTAGGACCAATATTGTCCGCTTTGCCCACCCGGCTCACAGTCTTGCCTTTGGTTGCCCGGGTGAAAACTTCCCAGGGAGGTCACTCGTCCCTGGATTGCTGCAGCCCGAGTACGCTTAACTGTGGAGTTTTCATGTGGTCTACAGCCAGCTAAGCCAAAACGTGTTGGTGATGTAAGAGGTGGTTCGTCACTTATGAGATAGGAATCTATCATGTTCACGGCCGATGTGTGATTTGTCTGGGTGTGACATACATATTGATATATGTATGTATGTGTTCATACATACACGTAACAAAGCTTAGCAAAAATATTTTATTAACATGTTTTAAATCTTTTTAAGATTTAATTTATTTATTAATTATTGATAAAATTTATTGTAATAGTATATATATTTGCGCATGTTCATGATCATATATGTTCAAAGATAGCCATGTGTTTTTCTTTATTATATTTAAGTGTAATTACGATTCGAATTCAAAATTGAAAAATAGTAAGCATTACAAATGCTAAATTACAGTGATGTAATATAACACATTATAATAACACGTTATTTTGAATTTTTTTTCTAACAATGATAATTACAGTGACGTATTACACAGTGATGTAATTTTACCATTATTAGAAAAAATTTCAAATAAATTTATTATATTCAGGCTTGTTACAATTAGAAGTGAGCAAATAACTTATCCATTGTTAAACATGTATATTTTCAATATTGGGCGCGACAGAGAACAAAAAAATAACAAAAACCATACTGAAACCGAAAAAAAAGGAAACCGAATGTTTCATAATAACTAAAAACAACAAAAACCGACTATGTCGGTTTCAATTCCGGTTTTTGCCAAAAACTTGAACCGAACCGAGCACATCCATAGTTACAATGATGTAAATACAGAACATCTATAAAATAAAAAAAAAAACTAGTCGAGATTGTAACGGAATTAAAGAGAAAAATGAGACGAGTATATTGGTGCAATTTTTTTTTAAAAAAATAATATTGTATAAAAAAATTATTAACGTTTAAGAAAAGAAGGGGTAGACTTTATATAAAAAATTAAATTTATTAGAATATATTAGATGACGACACTTGTCACCACTATATTAAATCTAACTTTTTCAGTGGTTACAAAATGTTCAGAATGCCCTTTCATACTAAAAAATGAAAAATAGCACGTGATACGATCCTATGCACTTACGTTTTAAATTAACCATTGTATACATGTAATTTTTAACTTATATATATATATATATACACACACACACACACTAGAGATACTCAGATACAGACAATGGCATAGCTTCAACATTTTGAATGGAGGGTAAACAATTTACATGACACACAACACATGTTAATTTTTGAAACTAGAAGCCAAACTAATATTTAGAATAAAAAAACAATCTTTCGACCAAAAAAATTAAAAATACAAGCACCTCTTCTAATTAAGAGAACATGATAGTACGTGAAGACCTCAGCCGCTAAAAAAGAAAAGAAAAAACTTGTTAAAAGGACCAATGGCATCATATTTTGTCAAGGTTATCTATTTGTATACGCTACTTAGTTATAATTATTATGCTACCAAATAAAGATATAGCATAGACAAGTAAGATATAAAACTGACAAGACGAGCAGGTTAACTATCGTGTTGAATAAGTCCACCAGTTAAATTTTATCTAGTAATAAATTAAAGTTTTAATAAAAAACAATATATTAAACATGATTACTACAACCATGTTGGTACTAAAATATAGATGTAAACAAATCAAGGTGCTTGAAAACTATTTAATAAAGGTCGTTAAAAGCTAAAATGAAAGTCCAACTTACAAAGCCTATTAATGATGCAGATATAAAATTAGTTTATAATATAGCATATCACTAAATAGCAGATGGTATCATTTATAGTTGGGATTTATGTGACTAAGGGAGGGATCATAAGAAATTTGTTAGATATGTAGCTCATGAATTTATGTATATATAACTCACAAGGTTACGTATGTTAGGGTGTTCATGATCCGGTTTCAAACTGTGAAACCGTCCAAACCAGTAATCGGTTTGATTTCATGTTCGGTTTTTGTTTCAAACATTTGGTCGGTCGATTTTAAAAGTTTGAAATCAAAATGTACGATTTGTTTACGATTTCATCAGAAACCGATCATAAAACACCAAACCATACCGTATACATGTGTCTATATAAATATATATATATATACACATAGATAGAGGATGGTTCGAATGTTAACTCATTCTTATTGCGTTAACCGAATAACTACATCTTATTACTTCGGGACCACATTAAAGTAAATCTAAAGGTTTAGGTTTCTTCTTTTTTTATTAATGTAAGTGGGCCTACATTAATTAAAAAAAAAAAAAAAACGTACACCTTTAAATTTAGAGTGAAATGTTATTTTAGCTTCTATAGTTTGACAACTTTTGTCATTTTAGTCCAATAGTTTAAATTTTGCAATTTTGGTCATTATGGTTTTATTTTATTGTCATTTTGGTCATTATGGTTTTCATTTTATTGCCATTTTAGTCCAATTAAATTTAAACTTTTGGACTAAAATGGCAAAAATTACAAAACCACAAGGACGAAAATGACAATAAAATGAAACCATATTAACCAAAATGACAAAATTTAAATTATTGGACTAAAATGGCATTTTACTCTTAGATTTACTTTAATGTGGGCCTCCAAGTAATAAGATGTAGTTATTCGGTTAACACAATAAACATGGGTTAACATTTGAATACTTTGAAAACCCGATTTTAAAAAGAAAAACCCTTAAACCCTACGTGAACCGTTAGATCAAACTATTTTAGTTTTTAATTAATTAAACAAAATAAGTATGTGACCCACAATTATAGTTGATTATTATATTGAGGTTTTTCAAAAGAAAATACATCTTTTACCCTTTAAGGGGTATAAGTGACTTTTTTTCTACTATCTCTCTTCTTTCCTCTTTGTCAGACTCTTTCTCCTCTTTCTCTCTCTATCAGACTCTCTCATCTCTCTTTTTTATCTCTCTCTTCTCTCTTTCTTTATTTTTTTTCTATATATTTGATCACCCAAAGCAACAAAAACTACACATGTGTAGCAATAAATACAACTTTTACTACACAAAATACAACATCAAATTAACCAAAACAACAAAAATTACACATATGTATAAATAAAAATGTACAAGTTTTACAATATACAATACACCTGGTCAAGTACTACAACTATAATATCTAGAAAAACTACACATGTGTAGAAATAAAAATGTACAACTTTTATTACACAAAGGACACCTTGTCAAGCAACTATAAAATCTGAAAAAGTACACATGTGTAGCAATAAAAATGTACAAATTGCACCTGATCAAGCAACACATACAAGATCTGAAAAACTACATATGTGTAAAAATAAAAATGTACATGTTTTACTGCATAAGGTACACATGGTCAAGCAATACCTATATAATTTGAAAACTACACATGTGTATAAATAAAAATGTACAAGTTTTTCAGCACAATGTACACCTGGTCAAGCATGTGTTTAACCACCACCTCTTGAAACCGTCACCGTCACCACCACTGACGCCGCCTTGATCACCACCGCCACCTTTTGGACGCATCGCCACCACGATCAAACCACCGCCTTCTGAAACCCACGACCACCACCTGAAATCCACTACCACAGCCACTATCATCTTTAGAGAGAGAGAGAGTAGAGAGAGAACCACAACCACCATTGTCACCACACCAACTGAGAAACACCACCACCACCATGGACTTGCCTCCTCCGCCGTCGTCGCCGACGACCCCACAACCACCATTCAAGAACCACTACTTTCGCCTAAAACCCACCACACCACACCCCAAACCACCACAAGCACCACCAAAACCCACCATCACCGTTTCTATTGTGCTTCTATAAGAGATGTGTGTGTGTGAGAGAGATTAGAAATTAAATGTGAAATTAGAGAGAGAGATGGAGAGATATTTTAGGTGATATAAAAAACTTAAATGCCCCTCTTTAATATTATATCAAAAATTAATAAAACTGAATGGACGGTTGAGATGAAGTTTAAGGGTTTTCTCTTTAAGATCGGGTTTTCATAGGATTTAAATCCTATCTATATATACATATATAGATAGAGATTGACCATTTCACCATCTAGACATCTTGAAAGTGAATCGTATTCCATGAATATGATATCTATCAAATGTCATGACTTATGCTCTATTTATAAAAATACATTTTCATTTAGTGTAATTAATTCGTCTTAAACCATAAAAGAATTGGTTTTTATTTTTAGTGGTTCAAAATCCCAAACCATAAAACCAAAACAATGACAACCGTTGATAACGGTTTGATTTTGGTTTTCCTTATTTAAAAACCACTGTTAACAGTTTGGTTTAAATTCCATCTTAAAACCATATAAATCAAACCATGAAAAAAATAAATAAAAAACAAAAAAACAAAAAAAAAATTATTTGTGATTGATGGTGATTAGTTTTGTAAATCTTATTCAAAATAAAGATTTTATAAACTTCCCCTATGCAACTCCAGCTACACATAAAATTAATCAAATAGATATATAAAAAATATTAAACCAACCAAACTTAGGCTGAATATTCATAAGCCGAGCTCTAGTTTTAAAGAAATTGCAAAGCAAGCCAAGTTCAAACTCTAAACAAACTAAGCCCTGGCTTGGCTTCTTTACACTTGTAACGAAGAGTAGAGCCAAACCCAGAATTACCCACGACTTGAAATCAGCATTCTCCCACTAAAACAAAGGTATGTGAATCTGACAAGAAGATCCAATGAAACAATACAATACAACCTTTGTTTTCATCTCTAAGACTACTTAAAAATTTACCCATGAAGATCACATGACACGTTACACGAAAACGGCAACTCATTTCCTAAACCTTTTGCAGTAAACATCATATGCAACATATTCCACACTCGTACTTCTTCCATCAAAAACCCGACCATGTAAACAATGTGCAGCCATCGAAGAAGCTTCCGTTCTTTTGTACTCCACCAATACACAACCCACCTCAAAAATGTTGATAACATCAGATGATATGTTGTTATTCATGGTATCACATGTTTCTAGGTTTAATGATTCAGTTTTGTTCTCGTGATCATCAGTACGTTTCAGGTTCTCCAAGTTTTGAGTTTCTACAACATGATCAGTCATGGTTATATCACATGTTTCATCTTTTTCTGTCTTGTTTACATGTTTATTACCATCCATGCCACCAGACCCGTTTACCTTTTCGGGTTCGTGCTGAGAGTTGTTTCCATCAGCAGGCTCTTCATGCTGCTGTGGTTTATCACTGCATGAAGGGGCGGTTACTTCATCTGCCACAGAATTAGCCTTTTTAGTTGCTTCGTCCGCCATGGAATTAGCTTCTTTACTTACTTCGACTGTTTCTGACATTGTGGGTATGTTGTTTTGCTTAATGATATTGATTGATTTGACCATACCAAACCTACAAATTTTTAGAGAATACTTTTTTAGAAAAACAGATGTATCATCAAACTTAAAAATTATACACAACTACTTATGAATGGGCTAATTCAGCTCATTTGGGTTGTTTTTTAGCTCAAACATATCGAAGGGGTCACGAAAAGGGGTTGAACAGATTGGAACTTCCTCCAAAATAATTTATTTGAAGATTTAGAATATTATCTTAATGATATTTTTGACAATCAAAATATTTATTCATTCATTATTTTATATTAGTTTCTAAAGTGGACATAAAGTTTCAGATGATCAACCAAGGCCAGCCCGTTTTGACCCATACTAGAAAATGACTTGCTTCAACCCAAATCCGTATGGATGCTAGAAACTCCAAGAAATATAGCGTGTTAGTGTTAGACCTGGCACACTCTAGGCGTATATCTTCTAGTATTTCTTCCAATTCTGATTCAGAAAGAGATGGTAGAGTGTGTGGGTCCAGCTGCACCAAGTAAAGGGAACAAGAATATCAGGATAACACCTTATTTTTTAGATATAAATAATTACAGAAAGAACCAAACATATTCAACATCAAAATTCAAAACTTGAAAAAACATACCACATTATTGAGTTTTAGAACTTGTGTAGGTTTCTCAAGAAGTGGTCGTGCATGCACTGGAGTTCCATAGAAAGGCTGGGCACCATGATTTTCCTAATGATGTTATGGTCATTAAAGATCTCAAACCCAAGAGTATAGAACATAAAGGTGGCAAAACAGGTGAGTCAAATTCCATAGGCAAATGGTCAAAATCAGTACTTTTTGGCACGGGCAGGGTTGACTTCAAACACCCTTTTCCAATTTCTTTAGTCTTTTTATATTAATTCGTGTGTTATATATGATGACAAATAAGACAAATGATTTGTACAAGTGTTGCATAACGGTGTAAAAATCATTTCTTACAAAATCTACATTATTGCTATGTAAATCTATTTTTTTAATAAAATATTTAGGAAGCTGTATGCACTAAAAATACGGTTTTAGGGATTTTTGATCCATTCAACCTCGTTTGCTGTTCAAGTAGTTTTTATATAACCCATCTGATCTGTTATATATAAACATAACCCAAATCAGCCCATTTATAACTGAACCGGTTGAAATTGTCACTCCTGAATTAGAACATATAGTACAGAACAAAATCACATTTAATATACCAAGGATAAGAGTGATTGTGTACCATCAATGAAGCATCGGGAGTTGCTTGGGTTACAGTCAGGACTTGCCCGCCCAACTTCATACCATTAAGGCCGACACATGCTTTGACAGTCACTGATTGATCAGCATACTGCAAAAACAATGAGTGCGATCAAGTATGATTTACAATAGATATGCGAATAGGGTTGTAAGTACCATAAGACATAAGTACTATCATTAATAAAAATAATAAATAATGTTTTCCTACCTCAACAAAGGCACATGGACTGTGAAGATATGCGTTATCCTCAAAATGGTATGCCTTTAGACGTCCAAAAGCACTAGCAATCTCCATGAGCTATATATCATTATCCGTAGCTAATTAGATGCTTTGAAAAGAATATTGAGAATTAAAAAAACAAGAAATGAAGGCAATGGTGCTAAGTAGCTTACCATTTCAGATGTAATAACCTTTGAAATTCCACCTATAAACATCTACAAGACAAAAGTATATGTCATTTTTTCAAAAAGCAAAACCAATTAGTAATATATGAATTTTACTAAAGAAAGAGATTATAAAAGAATCTAGTTGCAAATGGGTTTTAAAAGATGTAAAGAATTTAAATCACATACAAGACATGGGCTAGAACTACAAAGTTATTGAATTTTCTTTTATCCGTTATTCTTTGATGCTACTTAGATAGCTTACATGTTCAGGAATAATAATTATAATGATGGCAGCCTTAACTAAGCATAATACTTTATTACAACATTAAATTATCATTACTAATTACTATTTATTTGTTCTATATTCAACCCATATAGTACATGGGTTTGCTAACCTAGTTTATGAATAAAGCGTCGTATGCATTAAAATACACTTTGGATAACCTCCAACCTATTCAACCTTTTTTCAGTCTTTTTTACTTGCATTTTTTTGTCCCATTCGAACCATTTGAGATAAATAATAGCCCAAATCGACCTATTCATAAGAAAAGGGGTCTAAATTTACAACTCTGTGTGGGTATGTTTGTATATTATCTTCACAACATATCCACAAATTAATCAATGAAGAGTAATTTGTAAAAATAAAAAAGAAACAAAAGTAAGGAAAACTCAATTTCAACACCATAATACTGAAGTGACAACGTAATAAACAAGTAAATAAGTCAACAAATCAAATATAATATCAAAAAATATCATTGGTCTAGAATATAACACAAAAACATGCTATATAAATAAAAGAAAGTCTTGTGGTTTCAAAGTCATACCTTGTTAGGTGTATCTTCAACAATGTTTTTAACTGGAACAGCTCCAACCACAGGTTTCTCAGATACACCAGTCTGCATGAAAATAGCAACTGTCTGAAAACCTGCTACATCAATAGTAATCTCAGCAATGACAACTTAGTTACCAACAACTACTCTGTTTAAATATTAACTATATTATGCTAGCATGTGGCATGACAACATTAAATAACCATCCATACCAATATCAAAACAACTATAGCGAAAGGATATGTTTACCAAGAATATTACAAATCTAAGCACGTGTATACAACTTTAATAATTCAGATTTAACAGGTATTTAAGAGCTAAACTTGTCCCCATTCGTATTTATACAAAGAAAACAAAAGAGCCAAGTTCTATGGGCTTGAAATCATGTCCATACATGTGCTTTTATTTAACATTGGGTCTCTAATCATGTAATATCTACTTATCTAGTATAAACAAACAAACAAACTTACCCAGTATATTCCAACTCTTTAGTAGAGTATAGGGGAGAAGGATAGAGGTAAACCTTACCCCTTATCTAGTATACCAACAACCAACAACCTTACCCAGTATATTCCCACTTTTCAGTAGGGTCTGGGGGAAGGATAGATACAAACCTCACCCCTATCCCAATTGGGATACAGAGGCTGCTCCGAAATCAGAGTAGATATCAGTGACTTTTTAGTCTTTTATCCAGCCAAACTTGCTCTTAGTATGAATTAACCCAATTTTGGGCAAAGAAACATAAAAAAGCTTGTTTGATAGCGAATCAAATTTCGCTTAAAAAAGTTTGAAAATTGGTAAAAGTCTATTTGAAAAAACAAACAGAAAGGTCTCATCAATCATCGTCTTTGCCAAATATATGCCAGATGCGTGCACTTCTGCAAGAATAAATGTATAATCCTAAGTAATGCTTTCCCCTTTTTACTGTTCACATATGTGTGATTTTGCCAGACATGATGCATGTATTCTCACTTTGCCTCATTCTCTATCATCTGACAGATGTGTATTTTTTGACGATTGTTTTAAAAATTTACTCCATAATTCGTAAACACTACCCCTAACTACCTTTCGTGTTTTTTTTATTTCTCAAGTCAATTCATCATTCACATAATCAAGGAAAAGTAATCCCACTTGTAATATAATTAATTTTTTTCATAACACAGCAACATAGATGATAGCAGTGAGTGGTCAACTAAAAAAGATTGATGAGAAGTTGGCTTTTGATAATGATAAATCAACATGGCTTGATGTAGTAAATGCAAAGTTAGGAGAACTAGACAATCTAAGCAACAAACGACAAGGTCTTCACCATCTTCAATGGCTTTAAAAGATGAAGAGGATAGTTCACAAGCAAAAGACAAGAATATTTGGTGACAATCAATGTTTGTGTGCTTTGTTATTCATGAAGTGGATGCTTTTAATTGCTAATTATATTGAGTTCTTGTATTATATTAGTGGGATGGCATTAATAGTTAGAAAATAAGTGGCACAGCGGAACCAGAACACGAAAGCAAATAAATATAGACAATACAGAAAATAAACGACACAAGATTTAACATGATTCGGTCAATGTGACCTACGTCTATGGGCTGCAACTAGAGTATGATATGTATATAGAGAACTAATTAGGTTAAAAACATAAACCAAGCCGAACTTAAGGCCAACTGCCCTAACTACCCTTCCAAAAGTCTCTGAACCTAACAACCTCCCACTCGAAGGCCTTGATATAAGATCAAGCCCGCCATTCAAGCACGCAGTAATCCGGTCTTCCAGTAACTCCAGTAATCTTTGCCAAACAAAGTCTTCCAATCCTTCGGTTCCCAAAAACAAGCTAAGACTTCAATCCAATCATCATAGTTGCAGCAGCCTTCACATCAGTTACCTAAACAGCTCGTTGAAGCTTCCGAAACCTACAACACATCAGCCATCACTGACTAAGTCGTGACTATAACCGTCATTAATCCGTCCTCTGTCTCAACCGGCTTGCACATTCCACCGGATCCAGAGATACACCGAGGAACATCAATACTCTCCAAACTTAGCAAGTGATCTTTTATCTATTGGAATCCTGGTCTTCAAAACCCACTGATGTTTTGCAACTGTACTGAAAACACGACATGCGTTCCCACTGTTACCAAAATCCCTAACCGGTTTAAACCTTCAACATGTTCAACTTGAATAACCTTGGCACCAGGCTTCGCACTTGCAAAATGAATCTTCTTTTGCCCTTAGATTCAGTGAACCAGACTTTGTCTTGCTTAACCGAGACGGTCACTCCCTTAGCACGCACCTCAACCAAATATAACAATTCATGTTTCTTTCTTTGGGCAATAACAAGATTACCCTTGATCACTTTCCATTTGCTACTACCAAAATTAACATCTAATACTTGTTAATCCAGTTGACCAACATAAATAAGCTTCGTCTGTAAACCTGGAATCACCCTGGCATTTTGTAATTTCCATGTAGCTCCCAAAGAGGTCTTCAGATCAACTTCTCATATGCCCGTAACAATAAGAAATTCACCATTACCAAGTCGTACCTTCCCAAAGTCACCAATTTTCAGATTCTTCATCAATTCCTGTTACGCGTGGCATGAATCGAAGCTTCAGAATCCATGACCTAAGAGTCCACACTGCTTTCAACACTAAGTATCAATGCATTATCCTTAGTAGCAGAATTAAATTGTTTCTTCGAACATTGACTCTTAACATGTCCCACCTCGTTGTAGTTCCAACATTTCACACTTTTTTAAGTTCTAGATGAACTCCTTCCCCGACTCCCACTGTCCCTGTCATTCCTTCTACCCTGCCAACATGCAACATTTCAGAAGAAGATGATCCACCTTGATTCTTGCGTCTAATATCCTCACCAAGAACCAAATCTCTAATCCCTTCAAATGTCATATCACTGACCCCCACAAAACTAGTAACAACAGTAGCTGTCACGGACCAACTATCAGGCAACGAAGATAGCAGCAGTAGAGCCTGAACCTCATCATCAAACTTTATCCCAACTAAAAGTAGCCTTGACAAAATCGAATTAAGGTTGTTTATATGAGATGTCATCGATGCACCTTCCATCATCTTCGTGTTCACAAGCTCCCAAATCAAGAACGCCTTATTAGTTGCCGAAGGTTTTTCATAAAAAATTTGACGGAGCCTTCATCATACCACTAGTTAGGGGTGTTCATCGGGTCGGATAACGGTTTATTCGGATCGGGTTGTTCAGATTTGAAAATTTTAATACCTTATCCGAAACCCGACCCGATCTGAATTCGGAAAATTTCAATCCAATCCGAATCCATCCGAAAAACCCGAATAAACTTATTTTTTCATCCGAATAATCCGAACAACCCGAAAAAACAGGGTTTATTCGGGTTATTTGGATATTCGATCCTAATAAACAGGATTTTGTATATCCGATCCGAATCTTTAATTCGGATCGGTTTTTTCGGGTTTCGGATACGGTTCGGATTTCGGATTTTTTGAACACCCCTACCACTAGTTGTGGTCTCTTTTTATGATGTTAAAAGCAACGCTCTTTGCCAAAGCCAATGTAATAACCGCCCGGGCTTTCTTGTCCTTCAATTCCCAATCAGCTTGTTTCGTTTTATCTGGTTTATCCCCCAATACCACATCCTAGTCCTTTTGACACAGTAATGCTTCTAATTGTATTTTCCACCAACCAAAATCACAACCGTTGAACTTCTCAATCACAACTTTTCAGTCTTCAGCCATAGCAAACAAGAAAAGAGATCAACACAATGACAAACACAACAATGGCACGGACTTGAACTTGACGGTTGTTCTACTTTACATTGTCAAATAATCCAATCTGTTCCTACAAAAACTGATAAATCATAAATTGTAAACAGTTGCCCCAATTAGAGGTGCTCAAACCGGTTCGGTTTGGAAACCGGTTTGGGAGATTGAGGGTGTCAAACTATAAAACCGGTTTGGACCGGTTTGAGACGGTTTGAGACCGGTTTGGGAGATGAGGATGTCAAACCTATCCCAAACCTACGGTTCGGAACAGTTTGGAAACCGGTTTGGAAGACGAGTAATACCGATTTGGAAAC
Source organism: Mikania micrantha (assembly GCA_009363875.1). Taxonomy (NCBI): domain Eukaryota; kingdom Viridiplantae; phylum Streptophyta; class Magnoliopsida; order Asterales; family Asteraceae; genus Mikania; species Mikania micrantha. The sequence goes on along the minus strand of CM018695.1, from coordinate 50,526,989 downwards.
CCAAACCTGTTTTTTTGCCCATGCCTAGCCCCGATTGATCTCCTGTAGACAAATCTGAACCCACATGCTGATATTCACAAAAAACAAATTCCTCAAACTCAGTTGATCACAAATACTACAAACAATAATCCAAAGCACCCAAAACAAATCGAAAATTGGCTGAAAATCAATAAAGACGACTCAATGGTTCAATTTTTGAAACCCTAATTGTCAAAGATCAGTCAACCGTAGCAGCACACACGATACCAGGGGTTATACGAACCCTAATCAGTGGTTGTCCCAGAGTTTCGAACCAATATTTGTGCAATTAGAGATTCAATCAACAATTCCAAGGGTAGAAAACCCTAATCGCGAATTCAAAACTCAAAATCAGCCGAAAATACACTAGCCGACGGCAGGCGACGATTCTGACGGCGGCAAACCTTTACGGAGACGACGGCGGTGGAAGGGGTGACGGCAGTAGTAGCAGCATGGAACCCTTAATTCTTGGTGTCTTGTACCCAGGTGACAAATGAACTACAAGCATTTTTGAACACCCTGATTCAAACCCAGCAAATTGCGACAACGACCCCACAATATTTCCTTGTTTTTTTCCTTTTCAGCAATTTGTTCCAGTACGTTCGTATTTTAATCTTCAACATGCCCAACGGAACCAGATTAATCAATGCACATACACAAAAGCAAAAATATACAAACAAAACACAAAATAAATGACATGAAATTTAACGTGGTTCGGTCGATTTGGACTACGTCCACAGGCTACAACTAGGATTTATCTTGAGCTCAAAGATTACAATTACAAGACTAGGATATATATAGAAAACTAGTTAGGTTAAAAAAACATAAACTGGGCCGGCCTTAGGTGCTCAAAGATTATAATCCCATAATATATATTTTTCATCTCTTATTATAGTGCTTTTTAAACTTGTTCCTACTCCCTAGGCAACAAAATGAACTAGATAAAATTGAATCCCATCATTGAAAAACATTCACATATAATCCATAAATGTTCTCATACAAATAAAACAGGCAATGGGTATACAATAACAATATAACATACCTAGTAAAATCCCACTATTAATGGGGTTTGAGGATGGAGAGATGAAGCCAAACCTTACCCCCATCTTAAGACAAGATAGAGAGGTTGCTTCATAAATCTAACATATATTACAAGAAGGGAACATTCACATTGAAGCCATTATTGTGTTACTAAAAGAATACCGACAAAAGTTCAGATTTCAGAACAAAAAAGACATTAAGCAGCAAACACTAAACAATTTTTTTAACCATTATGGTACTTCTAAAGTGACATACCTCATTATTGTCATGGGTCCTTTTAACTGGGCAATTTCAGGAATTACTTGCATATGTGTGCAGCTGGTTTTTTTCATTTCAAAAAAGTAATTACATGTATTGCCATAATAAGAAATAAATGTCTACACTCAAGATCAAGAACATATTTCTGCGACACAACCATGAGTCATCATGAAGTCAAGTTCAATAAACAGAAACCACATGTAAACAACTAAATATATGAAAAATTAAAAAATCACCCAGCCCAGAACATATATAGAGGTTTGTTTCCCATTATGAAAGCAAGATCAAGTTCATAGACTGATGGTATTTGTGTCTTGCTTGATTCACATGTAAAAGTTCACTTTAACTCATATAAAGTGAACATTTCTACATTAATTTTATATAGATAAATATAGAATTTTACCAAAAAACAGCCAGAACTTTAAAAAGTCGCCAGATTTCCAAAAGTCGCCGGAAAACTCGCCAAAATTCCAAAAGTCGCCGGCCAATTTCCGGCCAACTAGGCCGATTTTTTCTGCCTAGACCCGACTTTGACCGGTTACCAATTTTTTGACCGACTAGCCAAAAATTAATCAGCGACTAGCCAATTACCAATTAATCTCCGATTAATCGGCCGACTAGGCCGATTTTTACAACAGTGATAATAATAATCTTCATCTGTTTACTTGTTAGTAAATATTATCTCACTGCAAATATATCAAATTTAAAAAGTTAATGTAGCCTGATATTATGTGACAAAAGTTGGGTGATTTAATAATATCATAACATTAATATATCAATAGAGATGATAGTAAACTAAATTAAAATACGATCACTAACAAAATGGCAAGTCCAAAAGCCTCTAAACTGTAAATTAACATATACTGTCACTGAACTCTTCACCAACATGTACTGATTTATACAACTGCAGGTACTTAAGACTTAGATATCCTTATATTGAAGTAAACAATAATCAAACTAATATGACACACCCATTGCCATTATAAACATACACTTTCCTTTACATCCATCAGGTGTTGTGAGCATCTAATACAAATATTAATGCTGTCCTTATAGACTGTCCTGCAGACAACATAACTAGCTACCATAACAATTAATAATACATACAAGGTAAACTAGGAATCAGAGATGGATGGTCTTGCAAATAACATAAGAATCCCTGGAAAATGGTCAATATTGGTTCTCTAATTAATTTAATACAAGAGTTAAAAGAGCTATTGTTAAACTAAGTCAACAAACTAGAGGAAATACAGAAAAATCCAATGAACTTTCACTGAATTCACATGCAAGTGACAAGTCCCCAGACTTTATTTTTTATTATTTTATCCATTAGCCTATAGAACTTAACAAAAATCCTTTTTAACCATCAGAAGTACTTTCTTCATTTAAGATTAAAACCTTAACTTCTAAAATCTAACAAAAACATTCTTTTTTGGACGATTAACCCAAACCTTATAAACAGCACCTTCACATCTTCTCATTGAGTATTATAAATTAAAGGTTAAAGCATACTATCTATAGTTAAGGGACTTATATGCGATTTCCACAAAAGTTTAATAGGGTTTTCTGACGTTTTCATTATCCTTATTAGCTTGACATGTTAATGAAGATAGCTAACAAATACACATCTGTAAACCACAAAAGAACAAGGTTATCAGTCTTACACTTGATTCAACATAGTCTTTGGGACGTCTGATTTTAACAATGTTGCCAGAAAAAGATTTCCCATTAAAATTGAGGGCGGCAGAAGCATCTTCAGGTGTGAGAAACTCCACAAGAGCCTGGCCCTTCTCCTTGTTCACCTGTAGTGAAACCATGATAATAAATAAATTCCGATAACAACTTTTTTCAAAGACACAAAAATGCAAAAACATTAAAATTTGATAGGCATGACTTGGAAACCAATAATATGCTTACAATACAACTGATACAAGGACTCGTGCCCTGAACATGATTAAAACCAAATGGTCGAAGATAACCACTAAGCCATTGCATTACTGCAGCTTCAGAGGCTGAAGATGGTAAATTTTCTACATAAATCCTCCTTTTAGGCCTTGTTGCTTGAGTTAGCTGGACTGAGTCAACAGAGACACTCATCATTGCAGGAATGCTAGAAAGAACACCAAAAGTTGGCTTGGGGATGCTAGTGGTGATGGGATGGCCCACACTAGTAACCTCATGTCTATTAGATGGTTCAGTGTTATTTGATGAAGGCAAACTGCTTTCCATCTTGACAGGTAGTGGTGAATCCCGTCCAACATTCTTTTTCTCTGGGGAACGACTGTTTATAGAAGGTGTCTTAACAGCAGCCTCACTTCTTCTTTTTCTTGGTGAATAACCACCAAGCCGACTTGTAGATGTATCATGCCTTTTAATCTTGTTATCTGAGCCATTATTGGATACTTTCTTCCCATCTTTTGAAGAATGTGAGGGTAGCTCCTCATGCTCTCGTGCATCATAATATCTTTGTTTTTGTCCCCTTGGCGAGGGTGATTTGGACCTTCTACTTTTACCTTTCTCATGATCTCTACTCCTAGACCGTTTGCTTCTTAGCTTTAAGTCTTCATGGCGAGATTCAGATGTTGACTTTCTATCCTTATTTAAATTAGAAGGATCATTCCACTTTCTTGATTCATGCTTCTTCCCGATATCATCATACACATTTTGTGTCCTTTTACTAGCATGTTCAAATTTACCTCTATCCCTATCTTTAAATGCATAATCCTTACCATGCCTCTTTCCATGTTCATGTTCAAAGTCATCCGTTGACCTATCTTGATTCTTTCTTTTCTCATGAGCACCTTTTTCTTTCCTGCTATCTTTCACACTATCATCATTAATCTTTGATCTTCTATAAGTATTACAACTTTCTTTATATTCACTTTCCCCTATCCTCTCTTTTGTTCGTGAGCTCACCTTAGAAGCATGATATACACCATCATCAACAATATCCTTGTGTCTGTACCTATCAGATTCTACACGACCATAGACAACTCCTTGATGTTCAAAACCTTCAGAAAGTTTTTTATTTCTCCTTCTAAGCATTATCTCATCAAAACTAAACGGCCTTGTTCGGGCAGCAGTGCCCTCATCAGAGTAAGTCCTTGAGATCTCAGATTTAATCAAGTACTTCTCCTTGTGCCCAGTCGGCTTCCTCATCATGCTCAAAACAAACCCGCAGTAAATGAATGATCTGAACCAGTACTATGCAAAATCCAAATAGCTTACTGTCAAACAGTCCTTAACCCTCAAGCTTCAAGAAACCCTAATCCCTGCAAATCATACAACACCGATCAATTAAACCATAAAACCCTAAAATCCTGAAATAATCACACCAATTCGAATCACAATTTCCGGTTTTAAAAAATGTTCATCGACAAACAAAGTTTGAATGATTTCAAAACATGAATTAGAAAATCAATTTTACAAAACCAAATGGTGATATAAACATAATGAAGATGAACGAAGAACAAAACATACAAGAGGAAATGATTTAAAGAAATCAAGAGGTTACCTGATAAAGTGGTCGGAGATATACGTCGGAACGACGTCGGAACGGCGTCGTATCCGTTGTCGCCGGCGCCGGCAGAGATTTGAGTTTCAGCGCTATATGATACGTCGACTCCTTATCGCTGCTGCCTGTCTGGCAGCAATTGTTTAGGTTCTTTTCTTTGATAGTTCTTCTGATTTATGGCTGTTCAGGTACTTACGCTTTTCTTTGTTAGTTATTGATGTGCCCTGTATTTTAACTTTTTGCTATTAACACCCCCTTAGAGTTTAACTGATATAAACGGGCGGTCACAAAACTTGTAAAATCATTTTTTCTAACAGCAAGCACTCGGTCACTTTATATTACCTTGACAAGTGACAAGTAGATCATCCTTTCGTCCAATAAACAGAACATGATGACCTGACTCACTTGTTCAGAAGAAAATCCACAACTAAAAAAATCACTTGACTCAATCTTACTTTATACGAGACTCCAAGCCATATCCTTTCATAAAAAAAATCAAGAGTTATCGCTAGCCTAGAAGCCCTTTGATAGTAAAATCATGTGTTAGGATACTTATATGAGATAATAAATAAACTCGGTCTTACTTCAATGTCTATTTTCGTCTTCTTTATCATTTTTTCACTGTATACATAAGAAGAATGAAAGTTCATTCTGACAGACTTATTGGAGATATAACAATAAAATTTTGGGAGAACAACGAAAATATTAATAAATAAAATAAATCAAAAATAGAAGAGAATTGTTTCAGGTACATGTATACTTTTGTTGGAGTTCGTCCTTTTAATAAATGGATCAACTCTATACTAAGTGTTTAATAAACACGTTAATCTAAGTACAACTTGTTTTATAAATGGACTAATCTTTTAGCATGTTTAAGGATTCTTAAAAAAATGCTTTTAGTCAATGTGAGACGAGCCCACTTAGCAGAGGTATTGTCTCTTAAAAAGGAGGTATTGGCTTCAAATCCAAGCAAGAGAGGAAAATTGAATGTAGTGTAGAAGTATGATAGTATGGTTGTTAAAAAAAATTAGATGTTAAAAGGTTGTATAAAAATCTAAGGTGTAATATTTGTATATTTTTAAATGTGTTAATTTCTAAAAGCAAAATTAACTTACTTTCTTGCAAATTATTCATTGATTCTAACTTTTTTTAAAAACAAATAAACGAATGTGTATTAAACTTTTAATTTTAAATTTTATTGTATGATTTAATTTTGCATAATTATGTGTTTGAGCCAGAAAATGCAAATAACCAAGGTTGCAAAAGTCGCTAAGCGTTCACAGGTCAGAACAGCTCCTTGGAACGAGTAATCGGGGAGTACTCGGCCTAGTCGGGAAGTACTCGGGTAATACTCAAAAAATATTCGGTCTCCGAACAACTCTTTAGAGAGAGTACTCGACCTTGGGAAGTGATTTTTGCAACCATGTAAAGAACAAAAGTCATATGGTTAAAGTGAAACAAGTCAAAACAAAAGAAAGACAAAACACTAATTTCCTTTTTGATTTTAAGTATATATATAATTATAAAAAAATGAGATTTTCGGTCTTTTTATAAATTCAGAGTATGGTATAAAAAGAAGATTCATTTCTTTCAGAATGGTATAAAGAAACCTAGCCACCAATTGAAACATCATGTAACAATGCACGTTGATTTGGAGTTTCCACTAGAGCTAGCTATGATAATATTTTTAGGGTATTGTTATTATAACATTTTTTTTACGATTATCATATAGTTTGTATAGGGTTGCATAGGTCATATAGTATACTCAATACGACCCATACACCGGGTGTACATACATATAAGACCATATATGTTAAGTGAGATCAGACTAGTATAGGTCTGCACGGACCGTATAACACCCTTTTATACGACGGCCCGTGCAAATTTGTACATCCCATATAATTAAATAGGGGAGTTAAATTATGGTTACAAGTTGTATAAGTTATACATGCCTAATTTTTTTTAAGCTAAATCATAATCGATGAACAAGCGCGGGCTAGACTTGGAATATCCACTAGAGACAGCTATGATATCTGGCTATCAATGATTGGAGCTGAGATTCCTTGTTTCGGGGTTAGCCAGATTTGAGTTTTTTTTTAAATGAGTTTAGATGAAAAATATATTTATCAAACAGGTGTATTTGAAAATTTATTTACCAAAATGAGTAATAAAGAAAAACACTCATTTTGGTAAATAAATTTTCAACTACACATAGTTGGTAAATATTTTTTCAACTACACCCATTTGAAAAAAAACTCACCTGATTGTGGCTCGATTTGGTTGGCCATAACACGTGGCATTCGGTGTGATCCCTGAGCCCATGTATATGTTGTATGCAATTGAGGTTCAATTCCACATGTGTTCTCTTTGATTGGTTGTCTATGAGTCATACACCCTACCGGTTATTTACACACCTAACTTTTTTATTTTAACATCCTACCGATCTTATACGAATAATTCGACAATAATTGATCTCGTTTTATGCGAGACGTATAGGAGTACAATCATTGACGCTGACAAATCCTAACAAAAAATGATCGTCTATACACATCGTATATGCCTATACAAAACGTATAAAGAGTATGGAGGGTGTGAGAATAATAAAACCCTTTTATATATATCAGTTGATCTCTAGTCAACTTTAGGATAAAATTAAAGTTTGTTTTTATTTATCTCCCAATCCTTACTCAAAGATGAGAATTTATTAGATATATTTGATTGTTTGATCTCTAATCAACTTTGCTTACTAGTCTTCTTTTGATTGTTGCATTTTTTAACGTTTATTTCTATAAAAGATCAAAAATCAAAGTGTGTTTTGAGCATTTCTTATGTCAAAATGCAATTTAAATAGTTTCCCATTAACATTGATAACGTGCCCCGTTTAAATATACTAACACCTCCTTTTAACAAGTTAAAATGCTCCCATATTTGTGTTTATATTTTTTTTTGAACGACGATGAAACTTTATTAATCGTAAAACAAAACCCCCAACCAAGCAAGCTACTTGTGGGAATAAATACCAACTTTACAAATTTCTCATAAAGCTAAAATTACACCAAAATTTCCAATCTACTCCTTTCATTTTTCCATATTAGTGATCCATAAAAAGCTCTAATGAAGTATCCTACTCCGGGCGGGCATGATGTCGGGTCAAGTAATGCGTTGCTATCCTGAGTCAGGTTACGCCTTGCTATCCCGGGTATGGAACCTATCTGCAACAACATAGAAGATCTACGTTAGAGGGCCCGAGGGGATTTCCCTCGAGGGCACTCTGACGCTCAAGTCAATACATTTATGAAGAATATACAATCATATAAACAAGTAATTATGAACGATAAGAGATAAGAGAAGTGTGGGTGCCAGGAAGGCTAGAAGAGCTGTAAGAAAGGGTTGTCTTGGTCTTATCATGAACCAAGACCTTACTTTAAGCCTGGTTAGCAATATATGTAAGAAGTATGACTGGGAGAAGAAACACCTTGTTATAGTTGGCAAGTTGGCAAGACCAACTCATTCGTATAACCCACGTTGATATATTTACTTACTAGGTCTTGGTAGCAGACCTGGAGCTACCATTCCTTACTATCCGACTAAGGCAAGAACGACACTCTTGGGTCTACTGCAGGAGGAGACCTCCTGCGACCATGCTCCAACGTTGGGATCAGTCACCGGTAAGTCAGAGATGATATATAAGTGAAAGTGAGAGTAGAGGTGAGAGCTAAGGTTGAATGTGTGGAGTCCTTTGTTGATATGCCTTGCTCCTCTATTTATTGTGCTGGGAGTCCTGGAACCTGTGATCTCCCAGATTCACTCTATTCTTTTTTGGGTATCATATCTTCCTGGTATCCAGACATTTTCCTTAATAACAGTGACTAGTTCCTTTTTGGTATAAGAAGTTGACTACTGTTGCTCTGCTAGCTTTTCCTAGGGGCTGGCATTTTGTGAAACACCAGCTTTATCCTTTAGACACAAGGTGGCTTCCTTTGTCACCTTCTAGGCTCCTTTCCCACCTCTACATGTACAATCTACTTTGTCAAATTCATGTGTGTTTGTTGTCTGGCCATCTGGCTGTCTTGCCTTGTGTCGTTGGATTGTTTAGCAAGTTAGTCAGGATATTTCACTTGTCCTTGCCGTCTTGGTAAGTCAGCCAGGACGTTCCATTTTCTGCAGTATTTATGTCTTTGACAGGTTAGCCAAGATATTCTATCCTACACCATCAGCCCCCAGTCAGGACAGCTAGTCATTCCTGGGAGTAACTATCCTCCTGTCATGCTAGCATTTCCCTTTCTTTATTTTTATTTATTAATTGGTACACTTTCTTGCTTCTTTTGGACGATCATTAAGCCGGTGTGACTGGCTACTTGGTAGTAGAGGCACCTCTCTTGATTTAATGTGAGATTGCGCCATTTAGTTAGCCTTCTTTTCTTTAAGACAAAAGGTAGCAAATCCGCTTTGCTTTAAATCTTGTTACACTTAAGGATTACTAGTGAGTGAGAACTAGCTCCTACTTATCAAGTCTTTTCATACTTGTAAGCTTGATTGTTGTACATTGGGGACAATAAGAATTCTTTTTGACAGGCAAAACCAACGATGTAAAAACCTTTAGGTGTACTTATATCATGTAACCTTTAATAGAGTCAATGCCATTGATCTTTCATTTGTTACAAACCAAATATCTAGATTGGTGACACGATTCAACCACTGAGCCTTCATGTTGGAGCGTATGATCCATGTTCACTAAACCTTGGAAGCAATTTAGTAATCTATTTGTAGAATACAACAAATTTCAAACGAACGTGTGGTTTTGATTAGAACGATAATGTATACACATTCTAAAACTCCCATCTTTCTTCTTGACAAATAACACCGGTGCACCCCAAGGTAAGATGCTCGGACGAATAAAACCCTGGTCAAGAAGTTCTTGCAATTGATTCATCATCTCTTACAATTTAGATGGCGCCAAGTGGTATGGAGCCTTAGCAATGGGTTTAGCCCCGGGCACCAAATCAATTCGGAACTCCACATCCCTTTTGGGAGGTAATCCCGGTAGTTTATCCGAAAAGACATCCGAAAAATCATGAACTATAGGAATGTCTTCTATCATCTTCACTCCCTTCTCCGAATCCACAACATAAGCAAGAAACGATCATCCACCATTGTTCAAATACATCATAGCTTCGATTAAGGAACATAAGATCATGCCACAACGTTTCTCCCCACGAATACACACCTCAAGCCCGCTAAGAGACATCAATTGAATTATCTTATGTTTGCACACAATGTTAGCCCCATGAGCCGAAAGCCAATCCATCCCAACTACCACGTCAAACTCCCCCAATAGCATAGGTATCAAATCAATATCAAAATCCTCCCCATCGATAGTTAATTTACATTTTCGATAGACATCACATACTAGGAATCATTTAGAATCCGCTATTTCTATTTCTAATGGCACCGATAATTTTTCAACAACAAAAGAAGAATGGTGTATAAAATTCGTAGACACAAATGATCTACTAGCCCCCGAATCAAATAAAATGTAACCAGGCAAGGTATTGATGAAGAAAGTACATGTCACCACATCAGGTGTGACTTTGGCTTCCTCTACAATAATTTGAAAGGCTCTACCCTTTGGTTTGGGTACCACAACCTTCTTCCCACTTCCTTGCCCCTTAAACGATCGATTTTTCCCACCAAATCCAGCCCCCTTAAGTTCCGGACACTCACTCCGAACATGCCTCGATTTGTAGCAATTATAACATAAATTCAATAGGCTTGAGTATTGATTAGCAAGATGACCTTGCTTCCCACACTTGTAATAAGATAAAGGTCGTACCGAACAATCACCCATGTGGTCTTTCCCATATTTTGTACAATGCTTAACTCCCTTACCTGAGTGGAACTTTGTAGGTGAGTTAGAGAACTTCCCCTTTTTAGACGACCCCGTATCCTTCTCCACCTTCGGCTTTTCACCGCGGTCTTCTTGTCTCTTTAACTCCAACTCGCGCTCTCGAGCACAGTCAATAAGTTCCGCCAATGTCTCACACTTTGATGGTGTAAGAAACTCGCGGTATTTGGCATTCAACATACTGTGGTATCGATTGATCCACATCCGCTCCGTTTGCAATAACTCCGGGCAAAACCTCGCCTTGTCGTAGAAGATGGCTATGATAGTGTCAATGCTTTCCTCCTTATGTATCATATGAAGGAATTCCTCAGTAATTTTGTCGATCGCCGCCTGCGGACAGAATCGTTTAAGAAACAGGTCATTAAACTCCCCCATGTTAGACTCTTAATGCCATCCCTACCCCGCTCCTTTCGAAGAAGCTTCCACCAATCCTTCAACTGATTCCCCGCAAAGATCACCTCATCTTCCGGATCACAATGGCTCGTCTCGAACGTGCCCTCCATGTCTATGATCCACTGTTGACTTAGTAATGGATCAACCTCCCACTTGAATTCGCTTGGCTTGCAAGCTACAAACTCCTTATAAGTTACTTTCTTTGGAGTTCTCTCCCCATCTCGCCCTGTTAAAAGAGTTGCAAACTCTTGTTGAATGAATTCCCTAATGGAGGCTTGTAGACCCTCCATATGGTGAGGAATCGAAGCTTCAAGCGCTCTTGCCACCTATTCCCTCACTATAGTTTGTGTTTCGGTGAGATTAGTTTCATGACTTCCACCACCAGCCATTTTACGGCTGAAACAAGTTATTTGATACATTAGTTTCGCTATCTTGTTCATACAACTAAGCACACCATGAAATATGAGCATAAAAGCATCACAACATCAACCCCTAAAACCTTACCTAATTTTCCTAACCATAGTATGAGTTGATTCTATTAAGATCATTTCCATGTCAAGAATATAATCTTATGTTGGCCAGGCATAACATTATACACTTCACATATCCAATCCCTTAACTTCACCTCCTCACAATATGACTAAGAATTTCGGTTTAACAAGCAAATTCACCCCAAACACCAATAAACATATACAACTAAGGTAAAAAATTCACAAACTTGTTACCTTAAACCCACGGCTTCGTGATCGGATCTCGGATCAAACAATACTCCCTATATCAAAACACAACGATTTGAGTTCAAGTGTTCATGACGCACTTGAATTCCTCAAACCAATGGCTCTGATGCCAACTTGTAATTCCCAAAACCCACCAACACATGACACGTGTTATAAACAACAACTCAAAGATAGGTCTAGATTTTTCAACCAAACAAGTGAATTAAACACTTAGAACACCCCACTTTACAAGACTTTACAAAAATTTGAAGTTAAAAAACATTCAACAACTTAATTTCATTTAAAGTTATTCACAAAAACTTTGTTCGACTCCAACAAAGATTAAACCCCAAAACAAGTTTGATCCGAGTCCTTGCATAGCAATCGGATCACAACCGCATTCACCCCTTCCGTTCACCTGAAAACACCATATTTAAGTCACCGTTAGTTCGTTAGAACTAAGTAAGATCACCATGCTCGCCCTCCCGAGCTTACATGACCAAAATAGTCAATTTTGGTCAAAATCAGCACCTGGCGTATTGGTTGGCATATTGGTCGGCGTATCACAGAGAATTTCAAGCATTTGAGCTGAAAGTGGCGTATCATACGCCCCCTAGCGTGTATGATACGCCGGGCACCCCCTGCACGGCCATTTTTGATGTTTGAAACCATCTCGACCCAGTCCGCTCATTTCCGACCATTCCAATACCCCCATAAACATTATATAACACCATATAAACATACAAATCACCTTAAATCACCAATTTATAACCCTCATGGTCATAATGTCAAACGATTTACTAACGGGTCGTTTGTACCCAAAATACCATTGAAATCTTATTCCACAAGATTTCTCAAGTTAAATAAACCACACCACTTGTGTTTTACTAACTTGATTACACCCAGCAAAGGACATTCACTTACCATGTGAATAATCCAATGTCATGATCACACCACTTGTGATTCAAAACATCGATCCAATTCAATTTCAATTATGAGTTAACACACCTTATGAACTATTTTCATATATTCACCACGCATACAAATTTACACCAAGTCAATCATGGACTAGAATTAAAACGCCATATTAACAATAATCAAACAACATATAACACCCATTGCTTATCATTGTCTAACAATAATCACCATATCACCTATTCACCATAAAGTCAATCTTCTACAAAACATACATTCATGCATAACACATTACACATAACAAGTAGAAGATTTTGGGTGACTTACCTTGATCCAACGAGCTATCCTCTATAATAATTTCCTTCCAGGGTCATTTGCTGCCACTCACACCTTCACAGTCAATTCCTATTATCACAACTAATAGGTTTAATATAAAGTTTGACTACAATTAGTCAAAATACACCCATTCACCCAATGTCACCCTTTTAACTTTAATTACCTCCAATTGACCCTTAATCAAATCAACTCAACCTTGTTGATTTAGTATCCACACATAATTTCACATCCCATTAGTTTTTAACTAGTTTTTAAGTTGATTACTCTACTTGGCATTTCATCAAACACCATATATGCACAAGTTCATCTTCTAATGATCATTCATCATTAACACATCTATGTAACTCCATTATTTTGTTTATAAATGATCAATTTCATCATTTTCACCACAAACTACATCAATTTAGTGATAATTATCAAATCCCAACCATTAAACACTCACTATACACACCATGTTCATCTACTCCATGAACACCCAATCCCCCATTATCATAGCACATCAATCATGAAAGAAAACAATCAAAAGTTGTTCCTACATGATTATCAGCATCATTAACAACATTTGACACTCTCAAAACACCCAATTGAGAGTTTTACACATCAAACCCACAACCCCAATGGTGACCTACGAAATTTACACCCTAATCACCCAAAAATCTTACCTAAATGTAGTTTGATGCAAGAAGAACTCTAATTCAACCTTGCATTCAAGATTAGATCATGAATAGATCACCAATTTGAGCATTCTTTGGAATTTCTTGGTTTTTCTCCTTGGTCTCCCTTCTGCATGTCGACACCCACCAGGGAAATGGTCTTATGACCAATTTTGACCAGCCCCAATTTCATATAACCATCTTTTAATTTAAGTTTCAGCTATTTGCATTACTAGCCCCTCCATTACTAGTTAATATTTAACTAATCATTACTAACTGATGTGTAGTTATTTACACATCCTTTTAGTATTTATTTTATATTATTTTATCTTATTTTATTAGGCTTTTAGTTAGTTTTTATTAGATTTTAATTATTTTTACTACTTTTATTTTTAAATGTTACTTTTATAGGTTTCGTGGAATAAACGTTCGCATTTACGAAGAAACCGAAGCTCGGAATAATTTTTATGAAGTGTGGAAGCGAGAAATATAATTTTTATAAGTTCTGGGGTTAAAAAGTAACATTTCAGGAAGTTTCGGAGCTTAAAAAATGAATTTCTGGAAGTCCAGGGGGTAAATTGCACATTCTGGAAAGTCTGATAGGCCTGGGACACGTGGCAGCCCCTGGGCGTGCCACGTCAGCCCTAAAAGACCCCTTTGACCCACGTCTGGACCCGCTGGAGCGCTCCAACCCGCGATGCAAACCAGATACACACACACGTGGACCCGCGTGTGATCCATCCGGCAGACCAGGCGCGACCCATCCGGAGCCCCGCCGACCCGCGCCTTCTTTCCCTCTGTTGACCGGCCTCCTGGCGCGTTGACCAGCCCCATATTGGGCCTTTGACCGTCAATTGGACTCCTTTTTAGCCCAGTAAACTGTTTTTTATGGCCCAGATCGTGAATTAAGCTTAAATTCAGCTATTTAAACGACTTTTAAACCCTAATTCGGAATCTAATCACCCAAGGACGGCTGGAAACGAAGGAGAAACATATTTTTGAAGATTTTGAAGCTTGGGGATCGATTCGGACGTTCGGGGGAAGCTCAGATCGCGTATACAAGTGCTCGGATTGCGTTTTCGGGTTTGTTTATGCATCATAGTTTTTCGTTTCAGTTTGTTTTCGAATTTTCTACCATGTTTGGATCTGATTTCATGTTTATGAATGTTTGGATGATGATTCTAGGCTAAATCTTTAATTCTACCTAGATTACGGATGATTATTGGATGTTTTTTCGGTTTTTTCGGGTTTGTTTGATTGAATGAATTATTTCTTTTGATTTGAATCTGATTGTGAATGATTGTGATTGTTATTAAACTATTGTGAATGATCTGATTATATGCTTAAACTATTTTGTGGAAAAGGTTTGATTCGGTTTCGATAAAAACTCGATTTTTACATGATTTTAGGCTAAAAACTCGTTCTTAACCTAATTGTGATTTGACTAATCCTAGTAAATCATAAGAATTTCATATAATCAGATTGTAATCAGTGGGATAACCATCTTTAAAGACTAATCAAGTAACAAGGTGTTGGGATATCGTGGTTTAAACGGGTTTTCGGGTAATTTGCATGATCATTGGATTATTTGTTGATTGTTTATGCCATGTATTTCAAATTCATACTTAATCTAGATTAGATTGATTGTGGTTGTTGATATTGACCTAATTATTTAACCATAGAAGTCTTAAGTATTGCCCGTTTGGAGAGACCGACTCGGTAATCCGTCATTACACCCCGGTAAGCTTTACACAACTAGTAGGATATTTCTAAGTGTTGGATTGTCTGAACAGGAGATCTAGCATTCCTTAAGTTTCTGAATTGGTTGTATCATTAGATCCGGTGTCATTCAAGCAAGCATTCCTGATAACTGTTAGATTCTTTTAAGATTCCTAGTCTAGGTAGAATCTCCTTCGTATTTGGTTTTCTCGTTTTTGAGGTGTTGAGTTGAATTATTTCGTTGTCTTTATTTCTTTTATTGTTAGGAGTCAATTTCTTAAAACAAATTCCGTTTTCTAAATTTAGTAAGTTTCTTATTTCGTTAGGTTTACAGTTAGGGTTTATTAGCCGATTCCGTGTCCTTAGGTTCGATATCCGGACTTTCCTTAGCTATACTTCATACGTGAGGTACACTTGCCTGTAGTTTGTAGTTCGGTTTAGGTTAATTCGATTTATTACTCGATAGTGTTGAACTAGGATTTCTATATATATAAACCGACACATCAAGTTTTTGGCGCCGTTGCCGGGGACACGGTAATCCTTAGATTTACCTTAACTTTAGACTTAGCTTTCCTTTTTAGTTTCGTAGTTTCGTGGTAAGTTTCTAGTCGTAGGTACCTTCCATATTTAGTAACTTTCTATTTTTAGAAACTTTCCATTTTTAGGAAGTGTCTGTTTTTAGTTGTTTGACGTCTTTTCGGGACTTGCCATTTTTAGCAGCTGCTATTTTTGGTAGGTTTCTATTTTTAGTAATTTTTGTTTCTAGGATTCCTTTTAGTTAGTAGGTTCATCTTTTGAGTCTTACTTCTGCTTGGTGATTGTTTCTTCTTTAGGTTAGTAATTTATTAGATAGTTAGTATTAATTAGGTTAACTTTAGTGAGTAATCATATTTCTTTTCTTTTTCTTTTCTTATATTGTTACAGTGCATGCACCGCAGTAGACGGCCGGAGTCACCTGAGTACACTGCTTTTGATGAGCCAGAGAGAGAGTTTCACTCGAGGTTACGATCTCACCTTCTTTTACACTACACACACAACACCGTCATAGGAGAGATGGCTGCACCTGCTAGGAGGACCGTTGCTGATTTTGCCAAGCCGACTGCTGCTGGCAATCGTTCTTCCATCACTCGACCAGTTGTCACCGAGGACAACTGGTACATCCCGACTCAAATCATCAATCTGATCATTCACTCATCTAAATTTCATGGACTGCCCGAGGAGGACCCCAATGCTCATCTGGGTCAGTTCCTTCGTATGTGTGACACCTTTAAGATCAAAGGTTTTTCTGATGATGCAGTTTTTCTGCGTCTCTTTCCATTTTCTCTTGAGGACAAAGCCATCACTTGGCTTGAGTCCCTTCCATCGGGATCGATCACTACTTGGGAAGAGATGCAAGAACTGTTTCTGACCAAGTATTTCCCACCTGCCAAAACTGCACGACTTAGGAGCTTGATTCATTCATTTCAGCAGGAGGAGGGAGAGAGTTTCTTTGCTACTTGGGAGAGGTTTAAGGAGATGTTGAATAGGTGTCCACATCATGGGCTTGAGGATTGGGCATTGGTTGAGAAGTTTTATAATGGAGTTACTTTT
Organism: Mikania micrantha; assembly: GCA_009363875.1. Taxonomy (NCBI): domain Eukaryota; kingdom Viridiplantae; phylum Streptophyta; class Magnoliopsida; order Asterales; family Asteraceae; genus Mikania; species Mikania micrantha. Next base: position 50,509,931 of record CM018695.1, on the reverse strand, counting down.
GCTACAAGGCATACACTTGATTCCACTGCTGGGGGTAACTTGCTTACCAATATGACCCCCGATGAATGCCTGAAGTTGTTTGAGAACATGGCTATGAGTAGCTATCAATATCCCACCAGGGGAAAATCCACTGCCACTCAAAAAACTGGAGTCTTGCATGTTGATTCGAACACTGCTTTAACGGCCCAAGTTGAAGCATTGACCAAACTAGTCAAAGACATGCAAGTGAAGAACAATGCAAGGTGTGAAGTGTGTAGGGGAGGACATGAGACCATTCAGTGTCCTCAGATGACTGATGGATCTCAAGAGCAGGTTGAATATGTGGGAAATCCTAACCGAGGACCTGGAAATGCCTTTGGCAATTCCTATAACTCGGGAGGGAGGAACCAACCAGGTTTCACCTGGAAGAGTGGTAACCCACCTGGGTTTAACTCTAGACCTCCGATGCAGAATCTGTTTAGAGAACCAGGTCAGAGTAGTGGTGGTTATAGGGAGAAGAAGTCCACTTTGGAGGAGATGATGCAACAACAGGCCCAGCTCTTGACTCAATTCATTACTGAGAGTAAGGCTCAACACAAGGAGCATGATACTATGATTAAAAGTCAAGGGGCAGCATTGCAAAATCTTGAGAGGCAAGTTAGTCAGATTGCTAGTCAGCTGGGTGAGAGACAGTCAGGTTCTCTACCTAGCAAGACAGAAGAGAACCCGAGAGGGTATGCTAAGGCAATCACTACAAGGAGTGGAATGAGTACTGGAACAGAGAAACCGGTTGTTGAACTGGCTGAGGATGAGGAAGTGATGGACGAGGAGATAGAGATGGAGGCTCCAGGAGAGGTGCAACCCACTAGGCTAGCCCCAGCAAGTACAGCACAACCTGAGAAGACTCCCGAGAAGAAGAAGGATCCGGAGATTGACCTTTCCAAGATACCATACCCTGCGAGAGTCCTTCAACAGAGATATGAGAAGGAGTATGGGAGATTTCTTGAGTTGTTCAAGCAGCTTAAGGTGAATATCTCATTTGTTGAGGCACTTCAGCATATGCCTAAGTATGCGAAGTTTCTGAAGGATTTGTTGACAAACAAGAGGAAGATGGAGGAGTTGTCAACTGTTACTCTGAGTGAGAAATGTTCTGCAGTTGTTCAGAATAAGCTGCCACAGAAGAAGACTGATCCGGGTAGTTTCACTATCCCGTGCACATTAGGCAGCTCATCTGTTAGCTATGCTTTAGCGGACCTTGGGGCGAGCATAAATTTGATGCCTTATTCGATTTTTGCTAAATTAGACTTAGGCGAGCCTGAACCCACCCGCATGAGCATCCAGCTAGCTGACAGATCAGTCAAGTATCCCAGGGGCATTGTGGAGAATTTGCTAGTTAAGATAGATAAGTTTGTGTTTCCTGTGGATTTTGTGATTCTAGATATGGAGGAGGATGAGAAAGTTCCACTGATCTTAGGCCGTCCATTCTTAGCTACCGCTAAGGCATTGATTGATGTCTGTGATGGTAAGCTTACTCTTCGAGTTGCAGACGAGACAGTGACTTTTGAGATCCGTAGATCTTTGCAGCATACAGAGAGCCAGGACGATACCTTGTACTTCATCGACACTGTCATGTCACACATGGATAGTTGCTTGAGTGAGATTAGGATAGGTGATCCTGAGGTTGTTGAGGATAGGGAGGTAGGGATGTCTGTTTATTCTAGTGAGCAACATCCAGATGTTTTGATTGATGAGATCCCGATCTCTCAAGAGGTTTTAGATAGAGCAGAGCCAGCGGATAAGCCTTCTGTCGAGGCACCCCCGTCCTTGGAGCTTAAAGAACTTCCATCTCACCTTGAGTATGCATTTCTGGACGAGGATTCCCGATTACCCGTCATTATTGCTGCTGAATTGACGGAGGAGGAGAAGAAGAGATTGATTGAGGTGTTGAAGGCACATAAACAGGCAATTGCGTGGAAGCTGATGGACATTAAGGGTATTAACCCTTCTTTTTGCACGCACAGGATTCTTATGGAGGATGAATTTAAGCCTGTTTTGCAGAGCCAGAGGAGACTGAACCCGAACATGCAGGAGGTAGTTAAGAAAGAGGTGCTTAAGTTGTTGGATGCTGGTCTGATTTACCCGATCTCAGACTCTGCATGGGTCAGTCCGGTTCAGGTTGTCCCCAAGAAAGGGGGGATGACAGTGGTGACTAATGAGAAGAATGAGTTGATTCCGACACGGACAGTCACAGGTTGGAGAGTCTGTATTGACTACAGAAAGTTGAATGATGCCACGAGGAAAGATCACTTTCCCCTACCCTTTATCGATCAGATGTTGGAGCGTCTGTCAGGGCAACAGTTCTACTGTTTCCTTGATGGATTTTCTGGTTATTTTCAGATCCCCATTTCTGCAGAGGATCAAGAAAAGACCACGTTTACATGCCCTTATGGCACTTTTGCGTATCGCCGCATGCCATTTGGTCTGTGTAACGCTCCAGCCACTTTTCAGCGATGTATGGTGGTGATATTCCATGATATGATTGAGGACTCCATGGAGGTGTTCATGGACGATTTTTCTGTGTTTGGGAGTTCCTTTGATCACTGCTTAAGGAACTTGGATAAGATGCTGGCACGTTGTGTAGAAACGAATTTGATGCTAAATTGGGAGAAATGCCATTTTATGGTAAAAGAGGGGATAGTGCTAGGGCATAAGATTTCACGTGCTGGGATAGAGGTTGATAAGGCTAAGATAGAGACCATCAGCAAACTTCCACCACCCACCAACGTGAAATCCATCAGAAGCTTCTTAGGCCACGCCGGCTTCTACCGGCGGTTCATTAAAGATTTTTCCAAAATTTCTAGGCCTATGACTCAGCTTCTGGAGAAGGATGCCCCATTTGTGTTTTCTGAGGAGTGTTTGAGGGCATTTGAGCTACTGAAGGAGAAGTTAGTGAATGCCCCGATTTTGATTGCCCCCGATTGGAGCTCGCCCTTCGAGCTTATGTGTGACGCGAGCGATTTCGCGGTTGGGGCGGTTTTAGGGCAGAGAAAAGACAAGCACTTTCACCCCATCTACTATGCGAGTAAGACCTTGAACGACGCACAGGAGCATTACACGACTACTGAGAAAGAGCTCCTTGCAGTGGTCTTCTCATTCGACAAATTCAGATCTTACCTCGTGCTTTCCAAGACAATCATGTACACCGATCACGCGGCATTGAGGTACTTGTTCAATAAGAAAGATGCGAAACCGCGTTTGATTCGATGGATTCTGCTGCTTCAGGAGTTTGATATTGAGATACGGGACAAGAAGGGCGCAGAAAATGTGGCCGCCGATCATTTGTCGAGACTTGAGAATCCCGAGCGAGAGGAGATGCAGGATATGGCCATCGGGGATACCTTTCCTCATGAATTTTTGATGGTAGTAAAGGCCGAGCAGCAGGGGTTGCCATGGTTTGCTGACTTTGCGAACTATCTGGCTGATGGTGTGTTACTGAAGGGGATGACTCACCAGCAAAAGAAGAAGTTCTTTGCTGACGTGAAGCACTACTTGTGGGATGACCCATACTTGTTTAGAGTTGGAGCGGATCAGGTGATTCGACGTTGTGTGCATGAGGCTGAGGCAGCCGACATACTGAGGCATTGCCACGAGGGGCCGACCGGAGGACACCATGGAGCGACACTGACAGCGAAGAAGGTTTTTGACTCTGGTTTCTTCTGGCCGACTATATATAAGGATGCACATGTGTTCGTGAAGAGTTGTGACAGTTGCCAAAGAGTTGGCAACATCTCATCCCGTAATGAGATGCCCCAAACATCCATTCAGGTTTGTGAGATTTTTGACTTATGGGGTATTGATTTCATGGGACCGTTCCCAATGTCTCGAGGTAACCGTTACATCCTGGTTGCTGTTGTCTAAGTGGGTAGAGGCCCAACCTTGCCCCACGAATGATGCCCGGGTTGTAGTGAGATTTTTGAAGAAGTTATTTGCACGCTTTGGTACTCCCAAAGCCTTGATCAGTGATAGAGGCACCCACTTCTGCAATAAGCAGATGGAGAAAGCCTTGCAGCGATACGGGGTGACCCATCGTCTAGCTACGGCTTATCATCCACAGACGAGTGGGCAGGTTGAAGTCAGTAATCGGGGGGTATCAAGCGTATTTTGGAGAAGACTGTGAGTTGGAATAGGCTAGACTGGGCAGATAAGTTAGATGACGCACTGTGGGCTTTTCGCACTGCTTATAAGACATCGACCGGTTCTACACCGTTTCGGATGATATATGGGAAAGCCTGTCATCTACCAGTTGAGATGGAGCATCGAGCATACTGGGCACTGAAGACGATGAACCTAGACATGGCTACTGCGAAGGATTTGAGGTTTCATCAGTTGCACGAGTTGGAAGAGTTGCGCGATCATGCATACGAGCATTCTCATGACTACAAGGCACGCACGAAGGCGTTGCATGATAGGAAGTTGAGGGGTGATAAAGACTTTAAGTGTGGGGATGCGGTGTTGTTATACAACTCGCGACTGAGATTGTTCCCGGGTAAGTTGAAATCCCGATGGTCTGGACCGTATAAGGTGAAGGAAGTGTTTCCGTATGGCACAGTCGAGATTGAAGATAAGGATGGGGCAGCGTTCAAGGTAAATGGGCATCGGTTGAAGCACTACATGAGTGGCCCGTTTGAGAAGAAAGTGGTCGAGGACGTCTATGTAACATCAGTGCCGGAACGTCACCGGAACAGTGATCGTAAACAGTACGTGAATAGTAATCAGGTACAAATCTTATGTAATTTAGTGTATTTCATATTCATATCGAGTTTCAGTATCATTTCATGCTATCAAAACGGTGAGTTCATAATCATTTGAGAGAAATCAGTTCAGAACAATGATTCTTGAGTCAGATAATTATCTGGCAACACAGAGTCATCATGTGATTTATTTGTTAGGATTTTATTATGTATAAACGTATGTGAGGCTTTACAGAACAAAACAACAGTAATGTCGTTACGTGAATGCTAAACCGACGGATTATTCGTATAGGTGACGATCTGTACGAATAAATCTGAAAGTTTAACGTTCTGAATGATATTCAATAATTAGAAAACAATATTGAAAAGTGTAGTTATCGTCGTGTTTGATCGGGTGACGATTCGAACAAATACGCGCGATGACCGCGCGATTCGATTTAAACGTTAATTAAAGATTTTTGTAATTTATTTAAATAAAAGATATTTAGTTAATTTATTAGGAATCACAACCTAAAATGATTTTATAATTTCTATTTTAAAAACCGAGTCGTTTCGTAACGAAAACGACGCGAAACCGACGTTTCTACGAGAAACCACGCGAAACCGAACGAACCCGAACGAACCCGGGTATTTTCCCCCACATTTAATGTGGCTTTAATGCCACAACCACCCCCAACCACCAGCTCTCTCTCCCAATTTTCGTTCATTTCAAACCCCTCCTCTCTCTCTCTAAAGTTTTCATCTTCTTTCTAAGAGTTCTTGTTGAATTCTCAACCATTTAGCGTGTTCTTGGTGTCTAAATCACCACCATCACTAGTAGAACACGAAAGTACAACAGATCTAAGCATTCTTCCAACAGATTCGAGGTAAAAATCCATTTATGTTGCGGTTTTAGGGCTTGAAAACCCTAATTCGAACCCTCTAAGAAGCCGGCTAGAATCATGTAAAACCTTAGGGGAAATCACCTCACAACTACCTTAGGATAATGTAGGAACAACCCTCCCTTCATTCCTTGGCCGGTTAGCTCGACAACCATGACAGCCAACCACCAGACCGCTACGGCCGAATGAACTAACATCAGGTGGTCGAATGGCCCTCGGCCGAAAGGCCTTGGCCGAAGCATGTTGATTCGCCGAATGGCTTAATGCCTAATCACTCTCATTCGATCGGCCATGATATTCGGCCTACCCTCATTCGCTGGAAACCTCATTCGACCATCTACCTATTCGGCCCAACTCATTCGCTCCCTCCCTCTTTCGCCTGAACTTCTTTCGGCCTACACCCATACGCCCAAGGTCTCATTCGACCCAGTTACACTCGGCTTAGGGTTATTCGACAGAATCCCATTCGCCAAAACCATACGGTCTAGCCCTCATTCGGCCTTAGGTCTAGTCCAGTCGACCCATTCATGCGGCTAGGATTGATCTGGATGAGGTTCTAGTCCACGCGTATGTTTGTTTGTATAGATGCATGCATGGTGAGCAATTATAAATGTGTGTGCATGGGAGGTGTATTAGGGTTTCATCTCATGCCACCAACTTTGAGGGAACATGGTTTTATCATGAGGCCATAAAATGAGAACTTATCTTTAGTTAACAAATTCCATAAGGAGATGTAATTAACCTAAATGATTCATCAAAGTCCTCCTGGCTTAGTTCGTCAGAGTACTAGAAAGGAATCATTTGAAAATGAACCAAGTCAATTAATGGGCCGAGGTCGGCCCAATGGGCTTAACTTAAGCTCATCATGTTATGTATATTCATCTTTTAAATAATTATATTTTAGTAAAGGAAATGATTTATAAACTTTGTTAAACCACAATAAATTATGTTTTCTAAACCCTTAATATAAAATGGATAACTTAAAAATGTTTAATTAAAGACTTATACTCAATAATGTGGAATAAGGGTTATCAATGGGTATGTGTTTATACTTAACTAGATAGAATTCTAGGAACACATTAGTATCATAGGACACGTAGTTGCACACCGAGACCAAGCCCTAGATACGGCTATTATACATACTTATCGTATGCGAATTCTCTTAAAATAACTCAGGTACTGAAGATACATAGGTTACAACAAACGAGCGCGCATTTTGTGGTAAAACAATACAGAGCAACACAGGTGAGTTCATTGCCCCTTTTCTAACATTTTTGTTTTAAAACGCGGGGCTGAGAAGCATGCGTAAACTGTTTTATATATACTGTTTATTTAAATGCTTTTAATTATTATATGTTTACATATATATGCTTGTTGATACTCCTAGACTCCTGTCCAGGAAATTATTAAACAGATCACATTATCAAATTAATTAAAGTACTCTTATGAGTAATACTTTAATTTAAACTCTAAATCAACCCTTAGTCCATCAAACTCAAATTCAAGAATCTAAACTCAAAGTGGAATCAAATGAACAAATTCAATAGATCACATTCAAAGGAATCATAACTCAGTGTGGGATCTGAGAACAAAGAATCATAATCAAGAATCAAACATCATTGTGAATCATGGAAATTCTAAAGATCAAGATCAAGAGATTCAAGGAATCAGAAATCATAAATGTGTGTGAATCATTGAAATAATGAAATCATTATAATCTAATGATATCATTAATAATCAAGTCAAGGTGGATGTCAGTTGTATATGGAATCAAGACCACGTGTAACACACATATAAAGTCCCTTCAGGTATAGAAGACTCTTGTAGTCAGGCTATACGGGCAACAACGTGAACAATCATTGAAATCATTATCAAAGTCTAAGAGAATCAAGAGATCAAGAATCAAAGGATATCCTTAAAGTCCCCGCATGTACAGAAGACCTTTGGGTCAAGCTGTAAGGGCAAAACATTAAAGTCCCCGCATGTACAGAAGACCTTCGGGTCAGGCTGTATGGGCATCATTAAAATCCCGTCACGCCCAGGTATACTCCTTGTGAGTTATGCCTGGTATGGGTCACGTGTGAGAGGTTACAACTTGGACAACCACCAACAACTAAGTCTAATTGATTGAGTAAAATTTTACCCACTCATCATGTCTTAGTTGTATTTAAATGTTTATTTATTTATTTCATTAAATAATTACATTTTATTCACTATCACTGATTTTTGGGAAAATCATGTATCTATGTTCAAAATCAAGGGAATCAAAGGTAAATCAAGTTTTGGAAATCATAATCTAAATCAGAGGTGTGTTAGGTAAAAAAATGTTTAATTATCATTAATATCAATGTCCTATGCGGATTAGTATGTGGTGGGATGGCGTCTGGGCGGGGTTGTAGCCTTGACCCAGGGGTATGCCCTATATATAAGCATACCGATCTGGATGATACAGGTGATGTTAATGAGGTTAGGGTCTTTACCGGAAGAGGTTTTCAAATCATTTTCATTTACAAAACTATATGAACTCACCAACCATGTGTTGACTTGATTTTTGCATGACTTCTCAGGTGACGAACGGGTCAACTAAGGAGTTATTCCTTTTGGACTAGGACTTCAGATAGAAGGCTTAGCTTTTTGGACCTGCATACTTTTGAAGACATCATTATACAAATTTATTTTGTATATCTTGTGTAAATACAAGATAGAAATTTATGATGTTGATGGTAGATTTACATGGTTAAATTATAAACAATACTGATGTAATTTAACTTTGTAATTCTATTATATTTAGCATTTTCTCATTTGTATCATGTGCAATGTAAACAATCTGATCATCACGATTATCACTCACGATATCGTGCCCCGGGAACCTTCCGCCCGACGGGACAACCGATCCTATCCCGCCGGCTCGGGGTGTGACAGTCTACCTTGACCCACCGACTGAGTGATTGTGGGTCCGAGTCTGGCTGAAGACTCGTTAATAAACCAAGCGCTTTTGGGAGGCAACCCACATTTATGTATAGTTTCGTTCTTGTTTTTGTTTATTATTTTGCATTTTTAGTTTATTTTATGTTTTGTTTGTGTGCTAACCTGATTGTCGAGCCATGCAGTCACGCATGAGCAGTTGTTACAGGATCCCAGGTACTTTCATGGTTGTTTCATTTTACTTGGATCTCAGCAAGTCACTATGGAGCTTACGCGTTTGCAGGGATTGCCTGTCAGGGAAGTATCTCGTTTTTCTTTCTTTTTACTATCGTTTATTATTTTGTTTCTATTTTATTTTAGTTTTTCCCTGTTTTTAGACACATTAGGGACAATGTGTGTTTCAAGTGTGGGGATGGGGAAATTCCTTTCTTTTCCTTTCTTTCTGTTTTAAATTTTGAAAAAAAAAATAAATAAATAAATAAAATAAAGCTTGAACTTTTGTAAGTCCTGGTTACCTTTTTGCTTATGCTTAACAAGTCTAGTTCATTGTAAATCGTTAACAAAAGGCGAGTCGGCATGGGTTATTGAGTTTGTTATACAGTTAGTCTTTAAGTTGCGTGATAAAGTTTTCCCAATTGGACTTGTTTTCAAAACTTATGGGTTGGGATTCTTAAGATAGTGAAACTTGTTTGATAGTTGAAAACTGTTTATGTTCATATCGTTAACCCGATTACACACGTTTCCTGTGAGATTTTGAGCCTTAACAGTCTATATTTATTCACTGATTCGTTTGTGTGATTTGACCTACCAGTTGCATTGCTTTAAAACTTGTGCTTGTATACAAATTGAGACTTTGATTGAGATCTGACACAGAGATGATTAAGGCATTAGGTTCACCCATTTCTTAGCCTTTCCCAGTTCTTTTGTTTGAAAACCTTAAATACACCAATTAGACACCCTGTTGAGCCTAAACCCTTTTCAATTGATCACCCAGTTTAATTTCAAAACATCCGGTTAGTTAGACAGTTACGTGTTTATGTTGATTAATTCTAGTGGAAAAAAAACCAAAGAAAATGAAAAAAAAAGAGAGTGAAATGTGTGAATAAAAGGTCAAGGAAGACCAAGTGTTGGTAGCTTATTTCGTTTAAGTTATTGTTTGTGAATAAAGTCAACTACCGGACTTTCTTTTGTTTTTTTTTTTGTTTTAGCCACTTTAAAACCATACGTTACCTACCCTTAACCTAAGCCCACCCTTTAAAGCCCTTTTGATCTATGTTAATCTTGATATTATGTGGAGATTTGATTATAGCACAAGCTTATGTTAGCATTGTTGCAGTGTTAGGTTATGAGAGTTCACTCGGAAAAAAATTCATATATTTAACCGAGGGATGAGTGACAATTGTGAGTGGTGTGAGCATATATGGTTGGATGCTCGAAAAACAGGTGAATCTTGATTAGGAAATCCCATGTTTTTAAAAATTGCTTCATTAATGTCTGATTGGGTTGTAAATCTATTGACCGTTGTAAGTCTTGTGATTGATTGTGTAATTAATTCGTAAACCCATGTTCGGTTTTGTTTGATTTGAAACGTTTTTGAATTAGGTTTTGTTTTGCGTTGTTTTAGGTTTGCTTAGGGACAAGCAAAGTTCAAGTGTGGGGATTTTTGATGTGTAGTTATTTACACATCCTTTTAGTATTTATTTTATATTATTTTATCTTATTTTATTAGGCTTTTAGTTAGTTTTTATTAGATTTTAATTATTTTTACTACTTTTATTTTTAAATGTTACTTTTATAGGTTTCGTGGAATAAACGTTTGCATTTACGAAGAAACCGAAGCTCGGAATAATTTTTATGAAGTGTGGAAGCGAGAAATATAATTTTTATAAGTTCTGGGGTTAAAAAGTAACATTTCAGGAAGTTTCGGAGCTTAAAAAATGAATTTCTGGAAGTCCAGGGGGTAAATTGCACATTCTGGAAAGTCTGATAGGCCTGGGACACGTGGCAGCCCCTGGGCGTGCCACGTCAGCCCTAAAAGACCCCTTTGACCCACGTCTGGACCCGCTGGAGCGCTCCAACCCGCGATGCAAACCAGATACACACACACGTGGACCCGCGTGTGATCCATCCGGCAGACCAGGCGCGACCCATCCGGAGCCCCGCCGACCCGCGCCTTCTTTCCCTCTGTTGACCGGCCTCCTGGCGCGTTGACCAGCCCCATATTGGGCCTTTGACCGTCAATTGGACTCCTTTTTAGCCCAGTAAACTGTTTTTTATGGCCCAGATCGTGAATTAAGCTTAAATTCAGCTATTTAAACGACTTTTAAACCCTAATTCGGAATCTAATCACCCAAGGACGGCTGGAAACGAAGGAGAAACATATTTTTGAAGATTTTGAAGCTTGGGGATCGATTCGGACGTTCGGGGGAAGCTCAGATCGCGTATACAAGTGCTCGGATTGCGTTTTCGGGTTTGTTTATGCATCATAGTTTTTCGTTTCAGTTTGTTTTCGAATTTTCTACCATGTTTGGATCTGATTTCATGTTTATGAATGTTTGGATGATGATTCTAGGCTAAATCTTTAATTCTACCTAGATTACGGATGATTATTGGATGTTTTTTCGGTTTTTTCGGGTTTGTTTGATTGAATGAATTATTTCTTTTGATTTGAATCTGATTGTGAATGATTGTGAATGTTATTAAACTATTGTGAATGATCTGATTATATGCTTAAACTATTTTGTGGAAAAGGTTTGATTCGGTTTCGATAAAAACTCGATTTTTACATGATTTTAGGCTAAAAACTCGTTCTTAACCTAATTGTGATTTGACTAATCCTAGTAAATCATAAGAATTTCATATAATCAGATTGTAATCAGTGGGATAACCATCTTTAAAGACTAATCAAGTAACAAGGTGTTGGGATATCGTGGTTTAAACGGGTTTTCGGGTAATTTGCATGATCATTGGATTATTTGTTGATTGTTTATGCCATGTATTTCAAATTCATACTTAATCTAGATTAGATTGATTGTGGTTGTTGAGATTGACCTAATTATTTAACCATAGAAGTCTTAAGTATTGCCCGTTTGGAGAGACCGACTCGGTAATCCGTCATTACACCCCGGTAAGCTTTACACAACTAGTAGGATATTTCTAATTGTTGGATTGTCTGAACAGGAGATCTAGCATTCCTTAAGTTTCTGAATTGGTTGTATCATTAGATCCGGTGTCATTCAAGCAAGCATTCCTGATAACTGTTAGATTCCTTTAAGATTCCTAGTCTAGGTAGAATCTCCTTCGTATTTGGTTTTCTCGTTTTTGAGGTGTTGAGTTGAATTATTTCGTTGTCTTTATTTCTTTAATTGTTAGGAGTCAATTTCTTAAAACAAATTCCGTTTTCTAAATTTAGTAAGTTTCTTATTTCGTTAGGTTTACAGTTAGGGTTTATTAGCCGATTCCGTGTCCTTAGGTTCGATATCCGGACTTTCCTTAGCTATACTTCATACGTGAGGTACACTTGCCTGTAGTTTGTAGTTCGGTTTAGGTTAATTCAATTTATTACTCGATAGTGTTGAACTAGGATTTCTATATATATAAACCGACACATCACTAACTTAGATAAATTAGTTAACACCACCATATGTTATATTTTAAATCAAGTATTTATTAAAACATCCACCAAATAATGTTTAAGATAATTAAATTTTATAAAACACCCATCAATCAAAGTAAAACATAATTTATACTCCAATTACATTTTACTTATAATAATTACCCAAAATGGGTTGTTACAAAAATATTCTATGTTTGTAATTTAAATGAACATATTTTAATTTTCATTTAAATAATAACTTATTTAACTATTTATTAAGGACTTTAATTATTTGTTTTAAATAATCTTTCTAACATTAAATTATGCTTTCTTTGTGAAACTTGATTGTTTTTAAAATAAATCCTTAGCTTAAAATAAATGATTCTTTTTGTTGTTCGATAATGACTATACCCTAGTTTTTTTTAATAAACATTTCAAATTAAAGCTAAGGTTTGTTTATACAACTTAATTTTAAAAGAAAACAATAGTTACCTAGTTTGTTTACATAAATAGTTTAGAAAAAAAACTTTTAAATATAAACTAATTTATTTTAAGATCATAAAACTTATGTTTTATATAAGTATATGATTAAGTTCTAAGTATACATATATATATATATATATATATATATATATTTATAAGTAATAATAAAATTTTTGAATCATAACATACTTTGTTTAGTATACCCATAATTAGTTTAAATAATAAAACAAAACAAAATAGAAAAAATTTAGGCTTTTCATTTTAATAAAAAAAATACTTTTTAAACACAAAATATGATTTTAAAAATGTTCAGTTTAATGTATTAACTTATTCTTACAAAAGAAATTAAATTAAATCTTGTTCATAATGTAATTAACTTTAACATAATATATGAAATAAATTTTATGATTTTTGTTATTTGTAATAAAAAAATATGGATGAATTAAAGAGAATAGCTCAAAAACCGGTTTGGGATGTTGTTTGTGAGATTCGACCTCACGACCATCCCCTCAGCCAGCATGGTTGTAACCGCTGTGCTGAGGGCGTGGTTTGTTGTAACAACTGAACTCTTATTAAACTTATACAATTTATAAAATCAAGCCCCAAATTCATAAGAACCCTAATCGTTCTTGATTCAAATATGTTTAATTTGTGGTTCGTGAGAGATCAAAAGCTTAGGGCTTTTGATCCTCACATGATAGCGAATCTATTGAGGTGAGGACTTACTTGATTAGCATTCGAATGGAGCGAATTCGAGCAACTATTATAATGCGGTCAGTTGTTGCAAAGAATCCGTCTCTGAAGTGTTTATAGATGCGTTCTCAGTGCTCATATACTTTCGTGTGGATCAAATAATAGTATTGGAATGATTAATTTGGGTTATTATACTATTTATGTATGATTTTGAATTCGAGTTAATTTGTTTGATATTTTAGCACAATATACGCATCAACACTGATTGCCAGCCCCAATCGAGTAATCCAAGTGATTTATGTGGTTAAATGGTTGCTTAAAATAGTCTTGATTTAAACGTACACGCGTTCTAGTGAACTGGAAATCGAACGGGTCATGCATGGGTCTCGGGTTGGGACCGGTGGTTCATGGGTAAAAAAGGAGGGGAAGTTTGAGGGCTTTACAAGTTTAGCCCCTCCCTATTTCACTTTCTTTCATATTTTGTTTTAAAGTTTCTTCACTCACAATCAATTTTATTAAACAACCATTTTTAGCCCCTCTAGTTCTAAAACTAATTTTCTAAAAAATATTTTATAAAATCTTTTTATAATAACTTATGTTTTTATAATTTTAAATAGTTTGTCATTTTATTATCCTTTGTATCATTAAACTAAAATACTATTTAATCATACCTGTATATAATTATGTATATAATTTTTTTTTATGATTTTTGTATTTAAACTTATAACTGTTAAGTATTAAGAGAATTAAAATTAAACTTTATAATAGCTTAAATTTTTTTAGGGTTATTATTAGTATTATTATATTAATATAATAAATATGAATACATATAAAATCTATATGTTTATTAATACAATTGTTTCAAGGAATTAGTGGTGTTCAAAATATCCGAAACTCGAAAAAATTCGAAATCCGAATCGTATCCGAAACCCGAAAAAACCTCATCTGAAATCTATTTCGGGTTATTCGGGTCAGATAATATGATTTTGTTTCAGGTCAGGTCGGGTTTTGGATATGCAAAAACGAGTTTTTTCAGGTCGGGTATCCGAATAACCTGAATAAAACCGGTTTATTCGGGTTGTTCGAATGTTAGAATTCGGGTTTTTTAGCTTGTTCAGATTTTTTGGGTCGGATAATATATTTTGAGATTCAGGTCAGGTCAGATTTCAGATAGACTAAATAAATTTTCACATCCGAATAACCCGATTCGAAAACCCGAATAACTCGTTATCCGACCCGATGAACACCCTTACAAGGATTAACATATACCTTATTTATTTATTTTATTTAAATCGAAGATGATTATACCATTTGAAATCGCAACAGAAAACCTAGGGATTACAATTATTATTATTATTATTATTATTATTATTATTATTATTATTATTATTATTATTATTATTATTATCATTAATGAAATTAAATTCTCATTGCAATCCCTCTTTCTAATGAACCTAGAGTTGTTGGATTCCATGTCTGCATTAACTTTGGGCGCCTTTTCACTTTCCTACCAACTTCGCCGAAATTCATGAGAGGCCCCGAGCCCAGGCACCTCCCAGAGTTGGGTTTACATCATCATCACATAGTTTTAAACCAAAAACTTTCATAGATAAGTAGTGGAATTTAAACATAGTTTGTCAAAACATAATATACTCAATTGTCTGTATGAAAACATATCAAATTGCCATAACCACCGGATCTTTTAACTTCGTGCCAGAGGCTCCATCCTATTCTCGTACCTATTCCTCAACCTGACATACATACTAAAAAGTCAGCTTACGCTGAGTCGCTGATGAGTTCTAGTTTTCATAAATCGTAACAAGTGTTTTATAAGTTAAAACATCATTTACCGGAGGCATCATATATTCATCATATGTAACCTTAACACATAATCATCATACATTCCTTATGTGCAATCATATCACATAATCATCATACAACCACTACTACTGAGCGTAAACAGTGGGCTTATGCTACAAGGATCCTTAACGGTGACCTGACTAGCCGACGCATTCCGCAGATCCATACTTACCCAGTACAAGTACTGGAGCATCATCATGCTTACCCCATAACTAAGATGGGAGCATCATTCATACTTACCCCGTAACCAGTACGGGAGCATCCTCATACTTACCCCATTCTAGTATGGGAGCAACATCATACTTACCCCATACGGATATAAGAGCAACATCACACTTACCCCATATGCATATGGGAGCAACATCATACTTGCCCCATATGAATATGGGAGCAACATCATACTTACCCCATACGAATATGGGAGCAACATCATACTTACCCCATACGAATATGGGAGCAACATCATACTTACCTCATACAAATATGGGAGCAACATCATGCTTACCCGATATGAAAATGGGACTAACATCATACTTACCCTATACGAATATGGGAGCAACATCATATCATCATAACATTCTTAACACATCATGTCATCATATCATGTCATGCTAGCATCGTATCATCAGAACATCATAACATCATTTCATCATAAATGTCATGTTAGCATCGTATCATCATAATATCATAACATCATTTCATCATAATATTGTCATACTAGCATCGTATCATAAACATGTTATACTAGCATCTTATCATAGTCATGCATCATCATAACCTCCTAGTATCATAGCATCATGGTCATATCATACTAACATCATATCATCTCGTCATCATACTACCTTATCATACATTGTGTAGCATCATATAGCATCATATAGCAATGTTGTAGCATGTATGTCAGCCCAAAACATATTTACACATAACATGTATAAAAGAGGGCGTCAATAACTCACCTGGAAATGGAACGGCTCTTATCTCCCTAAACCGAATCGCCTTAGCTAGGATTCAAGAACCTACATCGTTACATCATCTCATTACATTTCATTCCTATACTTAGAATTTATTCTAAGTCCTCATAGCTTACTTAACCAGCCCCCAGTATCTGAAAACCATTATGTTCTCGAAACTTAACTAGTATTCGAAACATGGAGTACATGAAGTGCATGCAGTTCACGAAATCCCAAAGTACACGAAATTTCTGGACTACACAAACCTCAAGGTACACGAGTTTGAGTTCACGAAATTGAGGTTCACGAAGGGTTTCAGATACTCCAATTTCGTGTACTCTTCGGATACTCATCTTTTCATCATAAAACATCTCAGAAAACTATCCAAGACTTGAGGGCTAGTTCTAGGTACATTATGGCCTTACTAACACACTGGAACAAAAAAGAAACGAACTTTCTACATAAAGGCATGACCTTTATGCATGTTTTTATTTTTGTCTCAAAATCATAACTTTTATGAATCAAACTTTGATGACCCTCCTCGTAGCTTCCCGTGCGTTTCCTCCTCGTTTTGGTTGATCAAAAGTCATTTCTAGTAGTTCACGAACCTGCCCACTTTGAGTACTTGAGAGAGAGTGCTTCCAGCCAAAGGTAAGCAAGTTTTACAAGGCACTCATATATATAGGATAAGCTCACGAACTGGTGCACGAAAAAGCGAGTTCACGAAGTTAAGTTCGTGTACTCTGGCTTCGTGAACTTCGGGTACTTTCCTGTACTTCCATTTTCGTGATCGTTATCCTTGTTTTTATTTTTCGTCTCTTTCCTAAAAATAATTATTTGTTATCCATTCGTAAGTTCAATTAATCTCCATAGAAAATTTGGGGTGTTACAATTCACCATCTTCCAATTCGGAATTTTTTTTCAAAATAGGTGTTTAGTAAAACAAAGGTTGGGTTTCTAGGTGGGTATTGTGAGGCTTGGTTTTTCTAGGGAAGTCGCAGGGGGGTATGCGAGTTCCACTGAAGTCACTAGAGGAGGGGGCGAATTCCATTGAAGTCGCATGGGAGGAGAGAGTTCCAATTCTCTGCAGACAAGGACACAAAAGGACTCTGAAGTCGCTAGGGGGGTTTCCTTCCAAAATGTACAAAATGAAAGGAAAAAACAAAGCTTGTACAGATACAATGCAATAAAGCTTAAAATAACAAAAAAAGAAGAAGCAGTATTAAATTATGTCAAACATAAATTCACAGGTTTTCTTTCAAACCATTTAAAAACATGAGAGACTTCAATTTTTTTCATAAATCGAAGTCGCTTTCTTTACAAACGAATTTCATATTTATCGTGTTAAAAAATATAATTAGTTTATGAGTAAATCTGGATGCAATTAAAGAACTGTCAGATACTCATAGAGCGCGTGCTTTGTTTACTAACACCATACTAGATATGGTGATCACAAAATTTGTGAATATATAAGAGATCATCATGTGCCAGATTCGTAACGTATATACTGTGGAATCAATTCATCCACATAAGATCATCATACAAGTCCCAAATCAATCTAACACCATGAAATTAGGGTTACAAATACTTACTTGTAAGAGATGCTTCAATCTTGTAAGTAGAAGAGGATGCCATGATGATTCTTGATTATAAGTCCAATTTGCCTTTATTAGATGGATTGCATTTCTTGATTAAAATGTTAATCTTCTATTGAATTTCTGATGATAATAGGATACGCAGAGGAGAAGAAAAGAATGCATACGCTATTAGGGCAAATTGA
Organism: Mikania micrantha; assembly: GCA_009363875.1. Classification (NCBI taxonomy): domain Eukaryota; kingdom Viridiplantae; phylum Streptophyta; class Magnoliopsida; order Asterales; family Asteraceae; genus Mikania; species Mikania micrantha. The sequence goes on along the minus strand of CM018695.1, from coordinate 50,492,034 downwards.
CTTAAATCATTTAACCACCATTAGTTACACTTTGGTCCCTCAAGATACCAACTCCCATCACATTAGACATCTTGAGTGTAAGGACCATAAGTGTCAAATGGTCAAAGCCATTTAAAAGATTTCTAACATTCTCCCACTTAGTTGCTAGACCATTTGACAATACATTCATATACGTATATATAATATAATATTAATTTTTCAAGTGAACAAAGTTGATTATATTCATCAAACCTTCTTACGATAACATCAAAATAATTTGACACAATCAATAGCATTATCATCAATGCAAGACCCATATCAATTATGACAATGCTATCATCTTAAATTTATAAGTTATGTGGTAAATAACATGTTTGTCTAAGATAAACATAATAGGGCACATAAATACATAAGTACATACAAACTTTAAAATTGAGTGAAGTAGGTAAATAATATCATAAATTGTTTACATGACATTTACATAAGGTCTCGCTTGAAACCCATATTAGTTATATGATCATTTAATACCTTAGGCGTTAGACCTTTAGCAACTGGATCTGTTAACATGTCATGTGCGCTGATATACTCAACATTAACACTGTGATCTTCTACTCGCTCGTGCACAAATAAGTACTTTGTGTCGAGATATAGTCCAGCACCACTTGAGCTATTATGTTTTGAAAAGCTCACTACTGCAATGTTATCACAATAAATCTTCATTGGCCTCTGTATGAAATTTACTACTTTGAGTCCCTTAATTAGATATCTTAAGAGCATCGCGTGGCATTTGGCATTATAACACACAACATATTCAGCCATCATAGTCAATGTGGTAGTCAACTATTGTTTATGACTCTTCCATGAAATGGGCCCACCTGATAGCACTAAAATGTATCCCGAAGTATATTTTTATCATCTTTACACTTCGCAAAATCAAAATCAGTATAGCCGACAACATCAAGATCATTTAATCTCCAATCAGTTAACTTATACACCTTTTTCTCTTGTAAATATCGCAATACCTTTTTGGTAGCTTTCCCATGATCAAGGCCAGGGTTTTCTTGATACATGCCTAGCATGCCAGTTTTATAAGCAATAACAGGACGAGTAGAAACTGGAGCATATATTAAGCTTCCAAGAATAGAAGAATACGGTATGAGCCTAATTTGATCAATTTCTGCCTCTGATTTAGTACACTGATAAGACCCAAACTATCACCCTTAACTACAGGAGCTACAGATGGGGAGCATTGTTGCATATTAAATCATTTCAGTATCCGCTCAATATATTCCTTTTACGAAAAACCTAATGTCCCAATGCTTCGATTGCGGTGTATTTCTATGCCAATAACATAAGAGGCTTCACCGAGATCTTTCATATCAAAGTTATCACATAATAAACTATCACCCTTGATCTACGTGATTTTTAATGAAGTTTTGCTTTGTCATCACTTCATCAAATTTAATGTACCATTGTCTGGATGCTTGCTTCATCCCGTAAATTGACTTATTTAATTTGCAAACCAAGTGTTATTTACCTTTAGGCTCAAAACCTTCAGGTTGTTCAATGAACACATCTTCATGCAAATCACCATTTAGGAACACAATTTTAACATCCATTTGATGTAACTCTAAGTCAAAATGTGCTACTAAGGCCATGACTATTCTTAGGGAATTTTTTCTTGATACTGGAGAAAGGTCTCCTGGTAATCAATTCCCTCCCTTTGGGTATACCCGTTTGCAACCAAACGTGCCTTGTAATGTTCAATGTTTCCATTTGGGTCTAATTTAGATTTATAGACCCACTTACAACCAACATGTTTGGAACTTTTTTGGTAATTCAGTAATTGTCCAAACATTATTTGTTTTCATTGATTTCAGCTCATCTTTCATGGAATCTAACCATTGAGTTGATTGGTCACAATTCATGGCATCTTTGAATGTAGCACAGTCATCAGCTTTACCTAAATGAAAGTTAGTCTCATGAAGGTAGGTCACGAAGTCATCAAAAGTTATAGGTCGCCTAGGTCGAGAGGACCTTCTTAATGGTGGTTGAAGTTCTTGAGGTTGTTGTTCATTAAGTTCTTGAGATGTGACAGGATTTGTAGTAGATGGTTTCACAGTATTAGTGATATCATGAGGAATTGGCGAATTAAGCGATGATTCAAATGGTTGATTAATAGGTATAGGCACATAAATAATAGGCGTCTCTTCGGTACCATCTTGAAAATATATTCGCCTACCATCAACATTCCCACTCAAATCAGTCACCTCAACAAATTCAGCATGTCTAGTCTCAACAATTCTTTTATTATGATATAGGAAATCGGTATCCCTTAGAATGCTCGGGGTACCCAATGAAAAAACAACTGACGGTTTTCATATCTAATTTGTTGGACTGTGGATTATACACTTTAGCTTATGTCGGACATCCCCATTCTTTGAGATAGTTTAAATTAGGTTTCCTGTCCATATTTCAAAAAGAGTTTTTGGGACAGATTTTGAAGGAACTCGGTTAAGGATGTGGATGGTTGTCTTTAATGCCTCGGTCAAAAGAAATTCAAGGAGATTACAATTAGCCAACATACTACGTACTATATCCATAAGGGTATGATTACGCCTTTCAGCTACCCCTTTTTTTTAGGAGTTCCGGGCATGGTATATTGATTCACTATGGTACCATGACCTTTACAAAATTCATAAAACGAGCCGACTTTGTCCTACATCGGTGTGTCGACCGTAGTAATCCCATACTTTGAGTGGAACCTTTGTTATTTATTTTTGTCATTTTTCCTTTTATACATTGTACACATTTTTCAAAATCTGAAAAATAAAGTTCTAGGAGTATTCCATCTTTCACAAGTCTATTCATTCTTTCTTGTGAAATATGACCTAATATTTTATGCCATATTTTGATGAATTCTCCATATTTCTTTTCTTTTTATTTTTAACTAAGTTGTCTTCTACATTATAAGACAATAAGGATTCCGAAAATACATGATCTAAACTTAATTTATAAAGATCACCATCCAATAGGCCATATCCAACGATACGAGAATCGAAACTAATAATACATTTATCATTTCCAAATGTAACAACATATCCATCACGATCATGTTTTGGACAAGAAATTAAGTTTCTAGTAATAGTTGGTACATACAATGTTTTAGATAAATTTAGAATAAAGCCTCCTTCTAGAACTAATCAGACCACCATGTATTACAACGAACATTAGCATTAAATGATTCATAAATCATTAGGTTTAAGGCAATACCTTTCTTTGAAAGCCATTCTTTGAATTCCGGGCAATCCCTTTGAATATGCCCCTTTTTTATGGTAGAAACGACATTTAGGGGTACCTTTGAATGTGCTAGTACTTGCTCCAAGAGTAGAGAACTTATTGGGTTTTGACTTATCTCCCTCTAACCCTTGTTTTTAAATGAGCCCTTTTTCTTGTTGAGATTAGAAGTGGTTAAGTGAGCAACATTAGGCTTCTCAAGTTTTAAGCATTCTTCTTCCAGAACGCACATGGAAATCAACTCGCTCATCTTTCATTTCTCCTTTTGAGTGTTATAGTTGATCTTGAAAAGGTCAAACTGAGAAGGGAGAAATGTCATTATGAAGTGAACAAGAAATCCTTCACTAATTTCCATGTCTAATGTTTTTAATTGATTAGCCATGTCATTCATCATCATGTTGTGCTCACGCACACCATCAGTCCCACTGTGCTTGGTTGTAAGCATTTTGAGGATTAAGATACCAGCATTGGTTTTTGAAGTACCTTTGAATTGTTCCTCAACCAAGTCTAAGTAAACCTTTGCATTTTCAGAATTTGGGATGGCTCCTTTAATGGTAGGAGAGATTGAATTCTTGATTACCATAAGTGACACTCTATTAGAACGCTCTCACTAATCATGAATTTTCTTTTGTTCTACTGTAAAATCAGTGTCAAGAGGAGGTGCAGCATCACGTCTTAGTGAATAATCAAGACCCATAAATCCTAAGGTTAACTTAACTTGTTCCAACCAAGTACTAAAGTTATTCCCGTTTAAAGGTTCAATTCCGTGCAAGTAACCAGAACCTCCTCTTAAGGTAGATGTTGATGCATGAAAAGAAGAAATATTATGCTCAATAATGACTATACATAACATAATGAGGATACAAATAGAAAACATGTCAGATATCAAATAAAACCTATTAGTAACACCAAATAATAGGTAAGAATACAAATCATGATCAATTATCAACATCCTGTTGGTTCAGTTAACAATTAAACTTAAAATGTTATATAAATAATTTATTAAACATACGTATTGCAAAACATCATTGGTTAAGTTTCAATAGATATATACATTTCCATTATCTAAATTATTAAAACAATTCTCATTGGGTTCATGAATCAATAATTTAAATAATGTATATTAAGTGACTTAGTTTTAATGCTTATCTTGACTCAAATAGTTTCCCGTTGGTTCCGCAATTCAAATCGTTAAAGCATAAGTCATTTAAGGTTAAACAAAATCATGTGACTCTTATATGTGAATTCATACTATGGCTTCATATGAGTAAAATCATAAATAAATATATACTCATGTAGCCATATATTGATGTATTATTAATTAGACAGTAAATTGCGACCAGACATGAAAATCCTTTTGAAGTTTCTCGAGTTTATGAATGATTCAAAATTTATAGTGGTAACTAAATTGATGCAAATGATTTCACGTAAACATTTCCATGTATTCATAGTCCACTAAATATAATGCAATCCACGTATGATTTATTGATATTACTCATCAAACCATATACTTAATGCAATAACTTAAAGAAACATAAATCATAATCCGAAAACAAATTTGAATTACATCGTTCAAATATTAGGTAAATTCGTGTAAAATCAAATTCAAATAAATAATTTATGATTAGTTCCATGCGATTGGTTTTTAATATGTAGAACCAATATGTGCCAAGAATTTCAATGCTTATCAATCAAAAATTTATTCTTGAAATGGTTACTTATCCATTCAAAACGTGGCAACATATAAAAATTGTTCAGTCAACATTATGATGGCAACGTTCATATATGCATTGGCAATTGAAATTTTGCTTGACAAGCAAACATAATTGAAAATTCTTGTATCACATGTTTTCTGTTTCTTATTGACAAAATCCTAAATCAATTCTTCATTAACGAAATCACAAAAATATATAGTTTCAATCAGTGTTATGGATTTCTAATAAAAAAATTAGTAATATCGATTTCATAAACAGTCAAATTACAATGGATGGCAATCAATCGATCCATTCATTAACGTACAAGCAAACAAATTAAAATTGTGATTAAATTGATAAAATCAACAAGGCTCTGATACTACATATGGAATCAATTTACCCACATATGATCATCATACAAGTCCCAAATCAATCTAACACCAGGAAATTGGGTTACAAATACTTACTTGTAGGAGATGCCTCAATCTTGTTAGTTAAATGGATGCCATTATGATTATTGATTACAAGTCCAATTTGCCTTTATTAGATGGATTGCAATTCTTGATTAAAATGTTAATCTTCTCTTGAATTTACGATGATAATAGAATACACAGAGGAGAAGAAAAGAATGCATACGTTATTAGGGCAAATTGACTTGAAATCATTTAACCACCATTAGTTACACTTTGGTCCCTCAAGATACTAACTCCCATCAAATTAGACATCTTGAGTGTAAGGACCATAAGTGTCAAATGATTAAAGTCATTTAAAGTTTTCTAACATTCTCCCACTTGGCTGCTAGACCATTTGACAATACGTTCATATACGTATATATAATATAATATTAATTTTCCAAGTCATCAAAGTTGATTATATTCATCAAACCTTCATACAATAACATCAAAACAAATTGATACAATCAATAGAATTATCATCAATGCAAGACCCATATCAATTATGACAATGGTATCATCTTAAATTTATAGGTTATGTGGTAAATAACATGTTTGTCTAAGATAAACACAATAGTGCTCATAAATACATAAGTACAGACAAACTTTAAAATTGAGTGAAGTAGGTAAATAATATCATAAATTGTTTACACGACATTTACATAAGGTCTCTCTTGAAACCCATATTAGTTACATGATCATTTAACACTTTGGGCGGTGGAACTTTAGTAAGTGGATCCGCTAACATGTCATGTGTGCTGATGTACTCAACATTAACACTGTGATCTTCTACTCGCTCGCCCACAAATAAGTACTTTGTGTCGAGATATAGTCCAGCACCACTTGAGCTATTATTATTTGAAAAGCTCACTACCGCACTGTGATCACAATAAATCTTCATTGGCCTATGTATGGAATTTACTACTTTGAGTCCCTTAATCAGATTTCTTAAGAGCATCGCGTGGCATGTGGCATTATAAAACACAACATATTCAGCCATCATAGTCGATGTGGTAGTCAACTGTTATTTATGACTCTTCCAAGAAATGGGCCTACCTAATAGCATGAAAATGCATCCTGAAGTAGATTTTTTAATCATCTTTACAATTCGGAAAATCAGAATCTGTATAGCCGATAACTTCAAGATCATTTAATCTCATATAAGCTAACTTATACTCTTTTGTCCCTTTTAAATATCGCAATACCTTTTTGGCAACTTTCCAATGATCTAGGCCACGGTTTGATAGATACCTGCCTAGCATGGCAGTTATATAAGCAATAATAGGAAGAGTACAAAGTTGAGTAAACATTAAGATTCCAACAACAAAAGTATACAGTATGAGTCTCATTTGACCAATTTCTGCCTCTGGTTTAATGCACTGATAAGACAAAAGAATCACCCTTAACTACAAGAGCTACAGAGGGTGAGCGTTGTTGCATATTAAATCTTTGAAGTATCCGCTCAATATATACCTTTTGAGACAAACCTAATGTCCCAATGCTTCGATTGCGGTGTATTTCTATTCCAATAACATAAGTGGCTTCACCGAGATCTTTCATATCAAAGTTAGCAGATAATAATCTTTTAGATTCATACAACATATCTAAATTATTACTTGCTAGTAAGAAGTCATCGACATATAACACTAGTATGACAAATTTACTCCCACTCATTTTAAGATATATACATTGATCTACCTGATTTTTAATGAAGTTATGTTTTTTTCATCACTTCGTCAAATTTAATGCACCATTTTTAGGATGCTGCTTCAACCTGTAAATTGACTTATTTAACTTGCAAACCATGTGTTCTTTATCTTTAGGCTCAAAACCTTCAGGTTGTTTCATGAACACATCTTCATGCAAATCACCATTTAGGAATGCGGTTTTAACGTCCATTTGATGTAACTCTAAGTCAAAATGTACTACTAAGGCCATGACTAGTCTTAGGTAATTTTTTCTTGATAATGGAGAAAAGGTCTCCTGGTAATCAATTCCTTCCCTTTGGGTATACCCTTTTGCAACCAAACGTGCCTTGTAATGTTCAATGTTTACATTTGGGTCTAATTTAGATTTATAGACCCACTTACAACCAACATGTTTGGCACGTTTTGGTAATTCCATGAGCGTCCAAAAATTATTTTTTTTCATTGATTTCAGCTCATCTTTCATGGCATCTAACCATTGAGTTGATTGGTCACAATTCATGGCATCTTTGAATGTAGTAGGGTCATGAACTTTACCTAAATGAAAGTCAGTCTCATGATGGTAAGTCATGAAGTCATCAATAGTTATAGGTCGCCTAGGTTGAGAGGACCTTCTTAATGGTGGTTGAAGTTCTTGAGGTTGTTGTTCATTAAGTTCTTAAGATGTGACAGGATTTGTAGTAGATGGTTCCACGGTATTAGTGATATCATGAGGAATTGGCGAATTAAGCGATGATTCAAATGGTTGATTAATAGGTATAGGCACATAAGTAATAGGTGCCTCTTCGGTACCCTCTTGAAAATCTATTCGCCTACCATCAACACTCCCACTCAAATCAGTCATCTCAAGAAATTCAGTATGTCTAGTCTCAACAATTCTTTTATTATGACATAGGCAATAAAATCGGTATCCCTTAGAACGCTGGGATTCCCAATGAAAAAACAACTGACGGTTTTCATATCTAATTTCTTGGACTGTGGATTATACACTTTAGCTTATGTCGAACATCTCCATACTTTGAGATAGTTTAAATTAGGTTTCCATCCTGTCCATATTTCAAAAAGAGTTTTTGGGACAGATTTTGAAGGAACTCGGTTAAGGATGTGGATGGCTGTCTTTAATGCCTCGGTCAAAAGAAATTCAGGGAGATTACAATTAGCCAACATACTACGTATTATATCCATAAGGGTACGATTACGTATTTCAGCTACCCCCTTTTTTCTGAGGAGTTTCGGGCATGGTATATTGATTCACTATGGTACCATGACCTTTACAAAATTCATAAAACGAGCCCGGACTTTGTCCTACATCGGTGTGTCGATCGAAGTATTCTCCTCCCAAAATTCGATCTCACAATGTTAATTTTTTGGTCTAGTAGATTTTCAACTTCAGCCTAAAAGTTTTTAAAAGTTTCTAAAGATTCGGATTTCTCATGGATTTAATACAAGTACATATAACGTAAATAATCGTCTATAAAGGTAATAAACGACTTTTACCCTCCAACGCCTGTTGGAAAAGGACCACATATGTCCGTATGAATCAGTTCAAGTAATCCCATACTTCAAGTGGAACCTTAGTTATTTGTTTTGGTCATTTTTTCTTTTATTATATTTATTCGGTGCTACTCTATTTCCTGATTCTGATTACCATATGGTACATTTGTTTCATTTAAATTATTTAATTAATTTAGAAGCATGTAACCAGCATAGTTGGGGAAATGGAGTTTTAGCTTGTTTGTATAGAAATATATGCAAGGGAACATTCTATTTGGCCAAGAAGATATCTGGTCCGATGTTCTTGTTACCAATTGTGGGATATCCATGTAGTTTTTTCCATGCCCACATTTGTATCCTAAAATTAAGAAAAATATATGTTCTGGAAAACTTACCGATCAAATTCTATTTATTCAATAAACAACATGCAAATATTAGCGTCATATTTTTAACAAAATTATTCAATTTATTAAGGCAATATGTTGCTCAAAGTTATATATTTAATGCCGAGAGTTTATGAGAATAAAATAGACATAACAAATATACAATTATAAATAAAGTGTGACAGCTAGTACCAGATAGTCCGGCAATCCGTACGGTATGTGTACTTTCTCAATAACTATGTGTAAATAATTATGTGTGAATGACTATGCGTGAATAACTATTCGTTAAATAGTTGTGTGACAACAGAACTATAAAACAGTATAACAGTTGTATGTATTTGATGGAAATCAAAATACAACAAATCATGAGAAATAACACAGTGTGAAATAAAATTACAAAAACATATCGGTTGCGATCTGAGTTCCCTAAATAACTGAAATCAGATGGCCGATAATTCAGTAAGAAAACAAAGTGAAAACAATATAACTATGTGCAATTAGGTAGGTTCAGTTGAGTCCGTCTGCGAGAATGTTTGAATCAAAACATTATTTCAGTATCGATTCAGAATAATAAGTCGACAGTGTGTTTACGTGGGTGATGATTCACACAAACATATATGTGGGTTTAACGTTCTGAACGACAACTGAAAAGAAGAAAACCAACTCAGAAAGTGAAACGTACGATCGTATTCGTACAGTTAGCGCTTTGTACGAAAACACGCGTAAGTTAGGTTTTCTGACGAACGACGAAAATAAATGATTTCGACTTTAAAAATAATGAAAATTAAATAAAAATAAAATTTATTAGAAATTACCACCTAAAAAGATTTAAGTTAAACTATTTTTATAAAATTTCACGTATTTAACGTTACGTAACGAAATAATGAGATTTAACGCGATCGATCAAGACCGAACACGCGGGTAAACACCTAGAGTATAAAATCCCATTTTCTTCTTCCTCCTTCTTCATTCCAGCCAATATCTCTCTCTCTCTCTCCTCTCAAGAATTTGTCATCTCTCTCTGCTCTCTCTAGCTTCTCACACACTCCACCATAGTAAACGACCGCCAAATTTCGCATTCTTGGTGTCTAAAAGACCCTCTCAACGAGTAGAACAAGGAAGTTCTAAGGATCTAACCCAAAACGAGCTCATTTGGACAGAAATCTAGAGAGAAGTTGCGGCTGGAAGTGGGTTTTCATCATCTCTGAGGTATGAACTTAGTAACCAGTTTTTAGCCTTCAAAACACTTAGATTCTGTACGAGAATGAGTTAGGATCATCATAAACATGCTAGTTTGTATGTTTGGAGGGATTAAGATGGTTGGATGTGGCTGGGAAGAACAAGATCGACATAGGAACAACCCGGATTAGTGTCGATGGTCTCCATATGCAGCCCACTAAACCCACGATGCTTCTGATCAGTTCCAACTCCATTGATACTATCCCCTAGATGGGATCCTAGTAATTCAGGACAAGAATTAAACAATATGGTTCTTCCTTAAAACCTTAAGGGGGATCTGAAGCTTAATTCGCAGGTTCCCGCTTTTTGTTCTTCTTTAAGAACCTTAAGGGGGATCCGAAGGTTAAGTCACGTGTTCCCTCTTTTGGTCCTTTTACAATACCTTCTGGGGGATCCTAATCCCAGACAACAGGTTTCCCTTTTTGGTTCCTGTACAACACCTTCTGGGGAATCCTATTCCCAGACAACAGGTTTCCCTTTTTGGTTCCTATACAACACCTTCTGGGGGATCCTAATCCCAGACAACAGGTCTCCCTTTTGGTTCTTGTACAACACCTTCTGGGGGATCCTAATTCCAGACAACAGGTTTCCCTTTTTGGTTCATGTACAACACCTTCTGGGTATCCTAATACCAGACAACATGTTTCCCTTTTTGGTTCCTATACAACACCATCTGGGGGATTCTCAGGTTAATTCACGTGTTCCCTCTTTTGGTTCTTGTACGATACCTTATAGGGGAACTTCTTTAAACCTAACTTTGAGCTTCTAAGTTAGCCTTCATTTATGTTGGGTTAAAAGTTATTAGCGATAACATCATAAAACTAATTAGTTACAAACCTAGTAACTCACTAGAGTGATCTTTAGGACACTTAGTCGATACACACAATTCTCATCATAACTCTTAAACACATACTAATGATAGTAATGTGAACACAAACAAATCAAAAACAGGTTGAATCCAAAATCATTGCAACAACAGTGAGCGTGTGCACTCCTCTAGTCTTAGTCAACCACTACAACATCTAGGTGAGTTCATATGCCCATTTTTACTAAACTTTTTCTTTAACAGCGGGGCTGATAACATGCTAAAACTTTTTCTTAAATGTTTTAGTACATTGTATGATAATGGGGTTTTACTTTGTTATTATAATTGTAGACCTCATTATGTTATTGTTAATGACTGTGAGTTTATAACTGTTATTTCTGTTGTGATAAAACTGTTATTCCTCTGTGATTACAACTGTAATCCTCATGAGGGATACATGCTATTCCTATTGAATTATTTTATAAATTCTAAGGAAAAGTTATAACTGTTAAGTCCTTGGGAATAATTGCAGTTAATTCTAAGCGAATAGATATGTTATTCCTATTAGAACATGTGTGTATATATATTGGATTTCTATGAGTTGATGGTTATGGATAGAGAACTATAAGAAATCTTTTGATTTTTAGTCAGCCTATTCCAACTCTATCATTTCTGACACGGGTGATAAGAGTATGATAGTGTCTGCTAATTATCTCACCACTTCTACTCTGTGCACTGGTAGATTGAGTGACTGACCTCACTCTAGTCACAGGCCGGTGACAGATAGTTGTGAGGCCTTGGGAAAACTAATGGATGGAAATGAATTGAGCACATTGTGGTTTGCCTTTGTGGTGGCTGCAATGTGGTCAATTCAATTCCATAGATCAATTGGGATATGACTACGTGTCAGAGTTGCTCTCACTTCCTAATCAGATGTGAGTAATAGTAAGTCAAAGGTTATACCATCCCTAATAACTGTGGTAATACCACCATTAATATTTGTGGTAATCCACCATTTATAACTGTGGAGAATTGTACTACTCAGAAACCTATTGTGTTATGTCAATATCATGATAATGGTTTGTCATATTGGAGATTTTGATTGTGATTAAGCCTATGGGTAATGAAATGGATATCTATAGCTACAATATAGGTGGTATTGAGTTCTATCAAGTGTGTGGTGTGATGTCGGCTAGGGCTTGTTCCCCTACGTATGCCCTATATATAAGCATGCTTGACTGGACAATATCCTATCTGTAGGTGTATCTATAGCACTGTTGCAAAAGTCGGCCTCCAAGGCCGAGTACTCGCTCCAAGGGGTTGTCTCGAGGCCGAGTACTTCCTGAGTTTTACCCAAGTACTCCCGACTAGGGCCGAGTACTCCCCGATTACTCGCTCCAAGGAGCTATTTCGACCTGGGAGCGCCTAACGATTTTTGCAACCTTGATCTATAGAGAGGACATGGGGATGAGTTAATTCCAAATGAAAATAACTGACTTGTGAATTACAAGATGTTGTGTAAATAACTCTGAAAGTTTTTAAACAACTAAAATTATGAACTCACCAACGTGTTGACTTTGTTTGAATGCATGTTTTTCTCAGGTGATGAACATGTCTAGTTACCAAGCATCAGGATTAAGCTAGGGGACTTTAGAAGAGACCTAGCTTACTTTTGTGATGTGCATATTTTGGATGACATAACTTTGAATCATATTTTGTAAATCTTGTGCAGATACCAGATAGAAAACTCCATGATTCTTTTGGTAGATTTACTTAGTTAAATTATGAACATGTAATGTGTAATTTAACTTTGTAATTCTGTATCAATGTCATGTTAGCATTTCTCGTTATATATCATGTGCCATGTAAACAATCTGATCACTATGATTATCACCCGGTATCGCGCCCTAGGAACATTCCGCCCGACGGGAAAGTCGATCCAGCTCGACAGCTCAGGGTGTGACATAAAGATTAAGTTAAACTAAATACGCTCTTTACCCCAAAAATTTAAGAAAGATCATGGGTCATTAGATCATTAACCAACTACTATAACTAAATCAATTTGCTGAATGGTATTTTAGTAATTACCACTTTTGTTGACTTTTTATTAAGTTCTCCTATTTTTTAAAGGTTCATAACTTGTACATACGACATTATTTTTCGAAAAAAAATACCATAAAAATAATTACTTTTTCATCTTCAAAATGAGTATAGTGTTGCTATAAAAAATCTGTTTTTTCAGTTTATTTTGTCTTTTGTACAAGTAAGTGTTTCTTTTGTGTTTCCTATTCAATGAGATATTTTTCTAAACAATTCAAGTACTTTATACATAATGTTAGACAAGAATGACACAATGACGAGTATGAATGACACAATAAACTTTAAAAAAACACAATGACCTTTAAGGAAAACACAATTACCTGCAAGAAAACACAAAAAAAGTTAATTATACATAAACGTTTAAAAAACATAATGACGATAATTTCACACAATAAATTGAAAAAATTCATTTTTTTATAGGAACACTATACTTATTTTAAAGAAAAAAATACCCGTTCTTATTATATATTTTTGTAACAAAAAATAATATTGTATGTAAAAGTTATGAAGATTTAAAAAAGATAAGTAGAAATGGTCATGACTAAATTACCTTTTAATAATTTTAAATTCTAAAATTTTGAATTTTTTCTCTCAATATTAATCTCATAGATCTAATAATCCATAATTATTCTTAAACTCTTTAGGATAAAGAACATATTTATTTAAACCTCACCCTCATAATACACGTAATAATACGATATATACTTTTTTGCTTCCTAGCATGTTTGAAGTAAAATATAAAAAAAAAATTTAGATTTTAAAATTTTGAAGATATACATGTAAAAGTCATTCTAGTACACAAAACAAATAAACATGTAAATTACATAAAAATGACACATTTTTTATAAATCAAACAATTAAACTGTTAGTAAATTATATAAAACTAACACATTTGTTTTCAATATTTCACTCTCCATTCTTAGGTTTCAAAAAGTACTCGTATGATACAAAACTTTAAGAATTTGTAACACATATAGTTCTTATGCGATAATAATTTGGTCAAGCATATAATGATAATTTAATGACCTAATAAGTGTATGTGCTACAAATATTTAAAGTTTGAGACTGTACGAGTAATCTATTAAATTTAGATACCAAAAATAAAATATTCGTAAATCACATGAACCATTTTGATAATTTTATTAAAAAAATTTGAATTATGGTAAAAAATCAAAAGTCGGCCAAAGTATTATTACTTGAATAAAAATTTTTTAACGATTAATTTGGATTAGTCCATTCAAATTGTATGTTTAAAAACATCAACAAAAAAGACTCAAGTCCTCCAAGAAAGTGACTAAAAGCTTTCAATGACAGCACAAAAGCCACTAGCCGTTGAAATAATTTGGCAAACTAGCCGTTACAACTTAAACGGTCATAAAACAGCTCATAAGTCATAAGCCTCTGTATATAAACCCACACATCACACCGTATCCTCAACTAAATCTTCATCTTCAACCTGCAATTACACCGCCACCACCACCGCCACCGTGATCGCCGGAAAATTTAACTTCAAATGGGTCTAACAAGCGACATTCAAGCCCACCACAAAACCCATAAATTCTTCCTCATCTGCAACTACATCTTACTCGGATCCGCCTCCAGTTGCATCTTTCTCACCCTCTCTCTCCGGCTAATCCCCTCCGCCGTTGGCGCACTGCTGGTCCTCCTCCACGTCATCACCATCGCCGGAGCCATCGCAGGGTGCAACGCGGTGTCAGATGGGTCAAACAAGTGGTACGCAGCCCACATGGTGGCGACGGTCCTGACCGCGATCTTCCAGGGGTCGGTATCGGTTTTGATCTTCACGACGACTGATAATTTCTTGAGCGCGTTGAAGTCGTATGTGAAGGAAGACGATGCGGCGGTGATTTTGAAGATGGCCGGTGGTCTGTGTGTTTTGATGTTCTGTTTGGAGTGGTTGGTTTTGACGCTGGCTTTCTTCTTGAGGTATTATGCGTTTGTTGACGGTGGCCGGACCGGCGGGAAGGTGGCCGTCGAGGACGAAAAGACATGGACACCTCCTTTCCGTGTTTAAGGAGATGAAGGATGGATGAAATTCGTTTTGTATGTAATTTTGAAGTTATGTTTATGTTGTTTGAGAACCTTTAATTTAATTTATTATTCGAAATTGAACTTGATGTTCATAGTATTATTAATTCTTTGTTCTTTATTGCTTCCATTTTAAAGTTGAAATTCAATTTAATACTAATTGTTGTTATAAATGCATCTTTTTAACTCTTTGCTTTCTTTTTTAAATTCATATTTTATATCAAATTTGTTTTTGTAGGGTTTGAGGGATAGTGAAGACTTAGGAAATTTTTTCTCAGGGTTACAAATTTTTTGTTAACAATTATATGTCTATAAACATTTTATTTTTTAGACGGACTTGAATCAATTTGAGTCAAATCACCTAAGCAAATAATAAAACTAAAATTAAATCACACTAATTGTCATCTTTTTATTATAATGGTGGGAACAATTTTTTTTCTTACAGAATTCGATGAAAAAATTTGACAAAAAAGGTGAGGCGTCTAGGTTTTCTTTTAAATTTTATGTGTTCCTACAAATTATACAAATCAACAAATCTTTTTCATTAACAAATTTAAACTTTTAAATTGTGATATGAAAGGTAACAAGTTATGTTAATCGAGTTTTATAATGTTATTTGGTTTTCAATGAGCATTACAAGAGCTGATAAATTTTCATGAGAGTCAATGACAATTTCTTAGAGGTGAATTAAGATCAGATCCCATAAATATTGAGTCGGTGAGAGTCAACTTTCAAGTATGGATGTAACCCATGGAAATTGAACTAGTTCATAGTTATATCATGCGACGGTTAATCTAAAAAGTAATATTGTCACGTGTGATTTTTCTTTTTTTAATATGAGAAGGTATTTATGATATTTTGTAACAACTTAAAAAGCTAAATTAAATAGGATCAGCCAAATGTCAGCATCTAATATATTTTAATAAATATAATTTTTTATATAAAGTTTATCTCCTCTTTTTTTTTAAATATTCATAACTTTTTAAAAATATATTATATTTTTTTAAAAATGACATCATTATACTAGTCTCATTTTCTATATAATTTCGTTATAGTCTTGACTAGTATTTTTTTTAGATGCACCGTATTACATTATTGTAAAAGAGCTTAAAGATAACAATTTAATTGGTGTAATTTTGATTATTTTGATGTAATTTATTATTTACAGTGTTGTAATTTTTCTCTTTAATTTTGTTTTAATCCAGACTAATTTTTTAGTTTTTTTCCAAATATATCGCTTTACATCGATGTAAACGAACAGAAATGTAACATATTATTAAACTTTTTCTAACAACGGTAAATTAATGTAAATTGAAATGAATGATCTAATCATATACCTAATGTTTATAATAGTGAAATTTTCATTTAAATATCACTTGATTAGATTAGTAAAAATTCGAATATTTTGATAAACAATATAGATGTGCAAATATGACTGATAATTTGTTAGGGAAACAGATAATTCATGATCACAATATGCTCATCATGAAAATAAGGGACAACGGAATCGACCATGCTCATAGTGAAAATTACAACAAACCGAGCTTTTGAAAGATAATCGTAAAATGGCCCCCATAATCATTACATAGGAGGTGTGCTATATATGGTTGGAAAGATCTCAAAAAATCGTGAACGTGGGCAAAAACTAGAGGTGCCAAAAAAAACCGGTTCGGTTTCCCAAACCGGTTTCCAACCAGGTCCGATCAGTAGGTTTGGAATAGGTTTGGACCCGACCCGACCTGATTCCCAAATCGGTTTCCCAAACCGGTTTTCAAACCCGTTTGTAACGGCTATATATTTTTTGGCCTTTTTTTGCAAAAAACTAGCCGTTTGAGGCTAATTTGACCCTTTTTTTTGACGATTTGTTTGTCATTATACACCCCATATCTTTACTATAAATAGGTAGTGGTTGTTTAGGTTCAATCACACAACTCTCAAACGAAAAAAACGCTCTTAAAACTCAAAAAACGCTCTCCAAATATTTTATTTTTTATTTTTGTTTTTTATTTTTTATACTCCTTTGTATCAATTTGAGTCAAATGACCAAATGATAAAACTTAAATTAAATCACACTAATTGTCATCTTTTTACTAGGACATATATGAAAAAAAATTCTAAAAGAATTCGATGAAATGCTATTCAAATTAACAAGAGTAAATTGCCTTTTTCTCCCTGTGGTTTGGATGAATTTGGCATATTCATCCAAATTCTTTTTTTTTGCCAAATTGACTACAAGGTTTCAGCTTTTTTGCCATTTTGCTCCACCTGGTTAATCTCATCCAAAAGTTATTTAAGTTTAAGGGTATTTTTGTCATTTATCTTAAACCATTTACTAAAATATACTGAAACTAAATAACAATCAATATATAGTAGAAAACCGAGTACAAACGATTTGACTGTCATGTAAATATGTTTTATTAATAACATATAATAGTTATAATATTTTTATTAAATATAAATAAGCATATACATCATGATTACTTAAAAACTATTACTAGTTATGCAATAAACCTATATGAAATTAAGTTATTTAAACTGTATATAAATAACTTAATTTCATACTATCTTGGTAAACTTTTATCATATATCTATTTATCTCGGTAACATAAAAACTATATATATATATATATATAGAGGAAATATTAAATAAGGAGAGATTTTTGCCTAAAAAGAGTAAAAACTAATAGAAATTCGATGTGTCATAATAATTTAGGTATAACACCTTATTTTTTGTATTGGATTTTTATTTTTTGAATTATATATTTTTTTTGTTATATATCTTTTGTACAAGGTTTTTAGTTTTTTTTTTGTGCTGTATTTTATTTTTTGTTATACATTCTTATTTTTTGTACTGGTTTTTATTTTTTTGTACTGCATCTTTTTTGTACATGATTATTTTTTTGTATTGGATTTTTGTTTTTGTATTTTTAGCATGTCACATTTCAAACTCTTATTAATTCTTACTCTTCTTAGGCAAAAAAATTTGTTTAGTAGATCAAATCCCTGTGTGTGTATATTTGTGTGCCTATTAAGCCATTATTTATACAATTAGAACATAATGTTGTTTTATCTTAATCTTAGCTTTTTTTAAGATCCTCATTTGGAAAACGAATTTAATGTATATAGTTTTTAAAAGTTTAAAGCTATAGATAACTACAAATGATAGTTGGTTTAATTTTTTAAAGTGATCAAGGTTTATACACAGTTTAAGTAAGTTTATTTTATATAGGTTAATTGCATAAACATTAATAATTTTTAAATAATCATGATGTATATGCTTATTTATATTTAATAAAAATATTATAACTATTATATGTTACTAATAAAACATATTTACATGACAATAAAATCATTTGTACCTAGTCTTGCACTTAATATTGGTTGTTACTTAGTTTCATAATATTTTTGCTGAGAGTTTAACATAAATGACAAAACTACCCTTGAATTTAATTGACTTTTTTAATGGGGTTAACCAAGTGGAGCAAAATGGCAAAAAAACATAAACCTTGATGTCAATTTGGCAAAAAATAAGAATTTGGATGAATATGCCAAATTCATCCAAACCACAGGGAGCAAAATGACAATTTACTCAATTAACAAATTTGAAAAAAAGGGTGAGGCGTTCAAGTTTCTTTTAAATTTTATGTTTTTCAATATACAAATCAACAATTTTTTTGATGCAAACAAATGAGTTTATCATGAGCTATTATGTTATTTGGGTATTACTTTTGGTTTTTAAACGAGCATTACTGGTGTCACACTCCAAGCCGACGGGATGGATCTACGTCCCGACGGGCGGTATAGTCCCGGGACGCGATATTTGATATATTAGATTGTATTCACAGCACATTATAATAAAGTACTACATTTCATTTACATTAAAAAAGTTAAATTACATATTGTTCTACAAAATTATTTAACTTTGTTATAAACGAAATTGTTTATAAATCTTGAATCTTGCAACTAACAAGATTCCACAAAAGTGTTTGCAAAAGAAGTAGGGTCCATTACTCTCTCCCCTAACTTGCATCCTAATAGGCATTCAGCTTATACATGTTCATCACCTGAGAAACATGCAAAAATCTTCCCAACATTTACGTTGGTGAGTTCGTAATATTTTAGATTGGAAATAGTGATTTTGAAATAATGGTTTGTAAAATTTGTAGCTTACCCCAAAAGCGTTCGCTCCAAACCTCATTACTTAACACTTTCCTAAACCATTGAAGGTCATATATGTATGTATAGGGCATACATAGAGCCAAAAGACTCAACCGCCGGCCCACCACGTTTCCGGTGATCCATGATTGGGTACTTAACGGAAATTGGAACCCTACGCTTCTACACGTCTCTTCTTCATTTTATTTTTTAAACAACCTAATTGTATTATCACCGAGTGTAAATGTAGCATCTCACGTTAATGAGTGTGATTATGAAAACCCCTGATTTACACTCTACATGGAGCTTAACCGTAAAATAAATTTGAGGTGGTTTATTTAGGATGTTTGTCTATACTATCACATATGCGATCATTTACCAATCCTAACTTAAGTTGCACTTGTTAGTTAGATCACACAGACCCAACCCTATTAATTGATTTGTTTGACATGTTCATGTAATGTACCGACCTCGACATTGGAAGTTTGTCAAACTAATAGTGCTATCATGTTACCGTCGGTTGGCCACTGCCAACTAATGACAAATGATTTGTTAAGGGTCTTACTTGATTCGTCCATGAATTTCGTCTTGCACATGTCTAGTGAATATGCAAGACATAACTCTTCTGAACTTGTTATTTGTTTATTGATAATTCTCAAGAAAATGCAGATTATGGTAATGAAAATGTGAACATAATTATCCCAAATTGTGTTCGTTTCCTTTTTGAACTAGTTAAAAGTGTAACATCACTGTACTTCCGGTCGTCCGTACATCCGTACGATTGTACTGTTACGACCTGAGATTTTGTAATTATTAATATTGACACATTATTTGATGATTATCACTGTTACTGGTATACATGTTTAGAACATATTATACGCGTAAACCATGGGAAGTTTAGTTGTAACTCAACCATGGTTGTAAAAATCGGCCTAAGCGGCCGCCTAGGCGGGGCGCCTAGGCGCTAGGCGCCCTTCTCCCTTGTAATTTTTGCCCTAGGCGGTGCCTAGGCGCTAGGCGGTGCCTAGGCGGCCTAGGCGGGGCCTAGTCGGCCTAGGCGGGGCCTAGTCGGCCTAGGCGCCCCCTAGGCGGCCTAGTCGGCCTAGGCGCCCCCTAGGCGGCCTAGGCGGCCTATTTTTTTTTTTTTTTTTTTTTTGGTTTTTTTGGTTTTTTTGTTTTTTTTGGCTTTTTTCAAGTAAAAATGACCCAGATAAATGATTATTCGAGACATTTCTCAACCCAAATACGTAATATGTCTCTAAAACATCAAATCCAACATCTGAAACATTGAACCCTGCCACTAAACATCGTAATCCATCTATAAACTCTGAATTTTCTGTTTAAATATGTAATTTGAAGTACTTAATTTAGTATGTTTAAGTTTATTTTTTAATATATTTGAAGTATTATATTATATTATTGATATTAATGTGTGTATATAATAAATATTTGTAAAATTACATATAAAAATTCCAATCCGCCTAGCGCCGATTAATCCCGATTAATCCCTAGGCGGTACCTCGCCGCCCGACTAGCGCCTAGCGACTTCTACAACCATGAACTCAACTAAACAGAACCAGAGAGTTTATCGCAGTTATATTGTTGATGATTATGGATTTGATTTGGAAATGGAAAGGGGATTTAAGTTGGTTGTTGTTTGGTTACTAAACATAGTCAAGGACACATGGTCATGGTTTATCGAAATAGCGGTGGGACGGTGGCTAGGGTAGTTGCGACTGACCCTTACATATGCCCTATACATATGCATATTTCGGTCTATCATGGATGTGTCAGTGACTTGGGTTTAGTGGGTTTTGGTTTGGGAAGATAATATTAAAGTTAATAAAATAATGGAAGTGTAACTGGAATTAATTACGCGATGGTGAGGTTACGAACACAATGTAAACGCGAATATAAATTCAGAAATATTAACTTAATAAAAGTATTCGCGTGGGTGACGATTCACACGAATATAATTATTGAGAATAATATTCTGAAATAATATTCCTTAAATAGTAAATCGAATCGAAATACGGTACGAGCGTTGGATTCGCAAAGGTGACGATCTTTACGAATACGTACGCGAGTAACGCGTTTCGACCAGATATAATAATATCTAACGATATTAAATTAATAAATAAAAACTAAAAATATTTATTAGGAATCACAACCTAAATTAAATGTGACTAAATTGTTTATTTAAATGAGTAATTTAACGAAATTAAAACGAAAACCGTTTTACGAAACAACTTTATCAGAAATCGTTTTATGAAACAATATTAGTTAAAACCCCTTTTATTTGAAATGGAATATAATTATTTAAACATCTTGTGTTCTCATTATTCACGAGTTAAACCGAATGTTTAATAAGAGTTGACACGATAAAAACCGATCATTTAATAGTGTTATCGCGATAAAGACGAGACCGAACGAGCGGGAATGGGGTAAATTTAAGTAGTGGAAGACTCCATCCTTCCCCTCATTCTCACAAATCCTCTCTCTCTCTAAAAACAAGAAAATCCGTCATTTTCTCTCTCTACATCTTCTCTCTAGCTTATCTCATTTGTTACTCGACGGATTCGCGAGATCTTGGCGGCTACGCGTTCGTGGGATCAAGGAGAACAAGAATCTACAAAAAAATCCAACATTCACCAACTGATTCGAGGTAAATCTAAGCTTTTACTTTTCGGTTTTATTGGAAACTTAATTCGAAAATGGCAGCCATCTTCTTAATAGGTTCTTAGGGTTTATGTGTATTGAATCGGGCTAGTAGTAACCATAGGAGACCATGAACGAACTCACAAGGATAGGTACATGATGAGGAGAACGATGAACAAGTCTTGCTCGTAAGGTGCACAGGTCGGCGAACCTGTGTGGTTCAGCCGAACCATGTAGCCGTCATTCAAGGTGTTCACGAACCCTCCCATGTGGAACCGAACCTTGGCCAGCCGAACTTTACACTGACGAACCTAGGTATACATGGGGTCGAACCTTTGCTAAACCGGGGATGACAGGCCGAACCATATGTGCTCACCGAACCTGGATAGTGGTTGTATTCGAAATCTAGTCCCATGGGAATGCAGTGAACCTTTCGGGGTGGGGGAAAATGGTAGACGAACCTAGCTTGTTGGCGAAACCTAGATGTCTCACGAACCTTTGGCCTCCAACGAACCTTAAAGGAGCCGAACCATCCATTTCACCTTTTAGCTACGAACCTACTGCCTATCGGTATAAGTTGGCCGAACCTTTAGGTGGCCTAACCAACGAACCATGTGTAGCCGAACCCCTATAGGGGCGAACCTTGGACAAGAGGGCAGCGAACCTATAGGTTCGCTGGTTCTAGGGTTGGGTCAAGGGCTGCTAAGGCTTAATCGCATTAACCGAACGTTGGGGATGAACAAAGAATTATGAGGATGGAATAAAGAATGCATGCATGAGAAAAATAAGTGTTGCCACCTTTTATTAATGACATAAACATTACATAATGAAGTTTTATATATAATGTAAAACTTTTAGAATAACCTAAATTAGATTTTCTTAAACTAAAAGTGAATTTGATAATTTGGGTAATGATGGGGAAATTAGACCATCATGCATGTATGATATATACTATAGACTATATGTATGTATTATAAGTGCACTATTCTAAGACTTCAGGTGAGTATAAGAAAACACTGATTCTAAGGACTTCAGGTGAGTTCTCATACCCTCCCTTTTTAAACTGTTTTGTTTTAAAACTCGGAGGTGAAACATGTATACCAATTTAAATATTATTTTGATAACACATGGATGATACCTGTTTATCAATATGATATTCATATTATGGATTATCATTATTATGGATTATAACTGATTATTATACATCCGTGTAACATTGTCATTCGCCCCGGTCAATAACAATGATTACATGTATTGCCACTTGGATTATCACAACTCCGTGAAACATTGCCTTTGACCTTGGTTAATTGCATTGGTTTCATGTATTGCCATGTGGATAGCTTCCACTCCATGGATCATGTTTTTAACTTATGTTAATTACATAATGACCATGTATAGTCACAGATATCATTTGAGAATAATGATGTTGAGATTGGTTGAATGGTTATGTGTTTGATTATCTATTATTGACTATGATTATCTCTGATTGTCTATGATTGAATTGATATGTGATTATGTGATTGCTGATGTGTTTGATTGGTTGTGTTGGGATATGTATTTGGATTGTCACACAGGTACTCTTGTGGATTTCCTCAGAAAGACCATAAGTTCTTATACTTATTTCATCTAAACTTTTTATAAAATCTTTTAAAAATACAAACTGTTATACTCATTTTATAAAACATTTTTAAAGTATAAAAACTTATGATTACTCACCAACTACTTAGTAGTTGACACTTGATTTTCCTACATGTTTCAGGTAATGAAGCAAAGTAGGTAGAGGATGAAGAACTCAAACTTTTGGACATCATCATATAGGATCTTGGACTTAGCTAATTAACTGAAATTCTGACGAATTGAATTTAGTTAGATAGCTAATTCTTTTTGTAATTGATGTAACTAATTCATGTTAGACATGATTTTTGTGTACTTATTTTGGTTGATTGAATGATATATGATGATTTGATTTAGATGCCCACGAGCTTTTGAACAATCTACACATCCCTCGTGGCATCCCGACGTTTCCGCCATCGGTCGAGGTGTTACAGATTGGTATCAGAGCCTGGGTTATAGGGAATTAGGTTACTAGAAATGGTTGACCTAGTCTATAACCGTAGGATACCCTAGTTTGAATTAATTCATACACTAGTTAGTATATTCAGGATTTCATGCTTATGTGTTTATTACATGTTACCTGAACTCCTGTTATACATCTGATATGCATATACTGCTTATTAATTTCTTGCTTACGTGTGCCCTAATGATTCGATAAGGACATGCACGTGGTGTATCGTAAAGGTGGTGGGACGTTGCCCTATATATATACCATTTACGGTACATTAGGTGGATGTCAGTATTGAAGAATGTGGGAACTACCCGTTTGGGAAATTATCTGTTTAGGAAATTAACTGCTTAGGAATTATCTGCTTTAGGGAACTATTTGTCTGATTTATAAACTCCGGACAAGGACGCACTCGTGGTATACTACAAAGGTGGTGGGACGGTGGCTAGGGCAGTTGCGACTGACCTTTACATATGCCCTATACATATACCATTTGTAGTATATTGGGGGTCTGTCAGTGTCAGGAACTTAGGATATTATTAGGGATTGCTTTAAGGTTATGGTTGATGGATGTTGATGATATGTTTGTTGGAGTGGTTTGGATTGACTCATGGATGATCACACTTGATAAACACTTATAAATTCACATATGAAACAAACAGATTGGACACGTAGGGTGCATAGGATCAACGAACGATAGGAACGATTAGTGATGGAATATGGACTTGGGTGATGATATAGACACTTGGTGATAATATAAACGCTTAGTGAGGATACTAACACTTAGTGATGGTATGGACACTTAATGAGAATAAACTATAGGGAGGATATGAACACTTAGTGACAATAAGAGCACTAAGTGATGATATGGACCCTTATTGATGATTACGGACATTGAGATTTGGTATGGAATTTAGTGAACTTAGACATTAGGGGAACTTTAATGTCAGGTGAACTTAGACATTAGGTGAACTTAGAAATAGGCGAACCTACATGTCAGGTGAACTTAGACATTAGGCGAACCTAATTGTCCAAGGGAACTAGAGACCACTTCACTCAAAATTATCCTATCTAGGATAAGGTTTGTGAAGTGAGACTATGGTAAGATACATGATACACTCTAAATGCTAACAAGGGCATAATCGTGATGCAATGAAACGGTGGTGGGACGGTGTAGGGGAGATTGCGATCTACCTCTGCATATGCCCTATATATAAGCTTGTTGCATTGCATCGGGAGGTTGTCAGTGTTGGTATAGGGTGGGGAATGTTAGTTAATATTAGTTATGACCAACTAGGACACTTAGTATAGTTCTAGGAAATTTAAAAATTTTTATGAGTTTAATGACAGATATGAGAGAAATATAGTTCCTATATGTAATCTTAACTGTCTAAATGAACTCATTTGACCATTGTTTGTATGACTTACGTTGTAAATGGTAGTAACATGTTTCTAATTTCTCAGAAACATGCCGCCGCGCCGTCACAACGAAGATGACTCAAACAATGGGGATGCTAACAACAGTAATGCCAACTCCGGCATACAAGAGTTAGCAACACTTATTTCTGGATTGGTGAACCAATTGACTCAGGCCAATCAGAACATCAATCAAAACAGAGGAGGTGCAAATCCGCCAACTTGCACATTCAAGCATTTCAACTCCTGTAATCCTCTGAAGTTCACGGTTGCTGAATCAGCCACTGGTCTACTGCAGTGGTTCGAGAGTATGGAGAACACTTTCATCAACAGCGATTTCCCCGAGAACCTGAAAGTTCGTTATGCCACAAGTGTTTTCCAAAAGAGAGCACTAACATGGTGGAATGGGGAAAAACGGACTAGGGGAGTTGATGCTGCCCTTGCACTAACATGGGCAGAGGTCAAAAAGCTGATGACCACTGAATTCTGTCCTCGCAGCGAAATTAGGAAGCTTGAGACTGAGTTTTGGGAGCTCAAGCAGGAAAGCGGGGAAAATGTCATTTACAATACTCGTTTCCACGAGTATAGTCTACTGGTGCCTCATCTAGTGACACCGCTAGAGAGAGCAATTGAGAAGTACATAGGCGGTCTGCCTATGCAGATTCAGGACACAGTCTATGGTAGCAACCCTACCACACTGGAAGCTGCGATCCGTTTATCTGCAACTCTAAATGAACAATCATGTAAGGGCTGGAAGACTCACAAGGAAAGGATCTAAGAAGACTGACACCAAAACAGCTGCAAAGGAGACTTCAACTGAAGTCAAAACTGAACAGGGCAGCTCCTCAAGAAGCAACAACAAGAAGAGGAAGACTAGAAATTTTGTGGTTACTGCTCCTGCTGCTAAGTCTATGCAGCAGTCATCAAACAACACCACTGCCAGGAATTATGTTGGGGCCACTCCCCAATGTAATACCTGCCGATATCATCACGCACCTAACTTGCCATGTCGCGTCTGCAACAACTGCGGCAAGTATGGTCATTATGCAAATGTTTGTAGGAGCGCACCGCAAGCTCAAAGGATGCAACATACACCGCTTACACTGCCTGCTTCACATGCACAACCAATCCCAACTGTCCCTATTCGCCAGGTACCTCAAGCACAAGCAAGAGCTTGTTATGAGTGTGGTGAAGTGGGTCACTTCAGAAATCAATGTCCAAAGCTGACCGGAAATAATCAACGGGTGGCTCGAGGTAGAGCATTTCAATTGAATGCTCCAGCTGCTCAAGCCAACCAGGATGTGATCAACGGTACATTTCTGATCAACAACTCTTATGCATCTGTCTTATTTGATTCTGGTGCTGATAGGAGTTTTGTTTCATATGATTTTGAATGCTTGCTTGGTAGAACATGTACATATTTAGATAAACCGTTTAACGTGGAGGTGGCTGACGGAAACACTATTGATATTGACACTGTTATTATCGGATGTACTGTGAACTTAAATGATCATGTTTTTCCGATTGATCTTATACCTATGCATCTTGGTAGCTTTGATGTTATCATAGGCATGGATTGGTTAGCCACCCACAAAGCGGATATAGTTTGCCATGAGAAATACATACGTATCCCATTGCCTTCAGGTGAAACTTTAAGAGTCTTTGGAGAAACTTCTAGTAAAGGTCTTAAGCTTATGTCATGCACTAAAGCACACAAATACCTTAGGAAGAAATGTATAGCATTTTTAGCTCATATTGTGGAGAAAAAGGATAAAGGAAAGAGAGTTGAAGATGTTCCTGTGATCAGAGATTTTCCAGAAGTATTTCCTGATGATTTGCCGGGTCTTCCACCAGAACATCAAGTAGGGTTTCGAATTGACTTAGTACCTGGTGCAAATCCAGTTGCCAAAGCTCCTTACAGACTTGCGCCTTCGGAGTTGCAAGAATTGGCGAGCCAGTTGCAAGAACTGACTGATAAGGAATTTATTCGCCCGAGCCATTCACCATGGGGTGCACCGGTCCTGTTTGTTAAGAAGAAGGATGGGTCATTCCGAATGTGCATTGACTACCGCGAATTAAACAAGCTCACAATTAAGAATCGATATCCGCTGCCGCGTATCGATGATCTCTTCGATCAGCTTCAAGGCTCGGCATGGTTTTCCAAGATCGATCTTAGGTCTGGGTATCATCAGCTTCGCGTACATGAAGATGATATTCCCAAGACAGCTTTCAGAACAAGATATGGCCATTATGAATTTCTGGTAATGCCTTTCGGCCTTACCAATGCACCGGCGGTTTTCATGGACCTCATGAACCGTGTTTGCCGGCCATACTTGGATAAGTTTGTGATTGTATTCATAGATGATATTTTGATATACTCGAAGACTAAGGAAGAGCACGAGAAACACCTTAAGTCGGTTTTGGAGATCCTAAGAAAAGAGCAACTGTATGCCAAATTCTCTAAATGTGAATTTTGGCTTAAGGAAGTTCAATTCTTGGGGCACATAGTCAATGAATATGGTGTTCACGTGGATCCAACAAAGATTGACGCGGTGAAGAATTGGAGTACACCGAAGACACCCACGGAGATTCGATCGTTCCTTGGACTTGCCGGTTACTATCGGCGGTTTATTTCGAATTTCTCCAGGATTGCTGTCCCTCTCACTTCTTTGACACAAAAGAATAAACCATATGAGTGGGGACCGAAGCAAGAAGAGGCGTTTCAAACTTTGAAGCAGAAACTTTGTGATGCTCATGTCTTGACACTGCCTAACGGAAATGATGATTTTGTAGTCTATTGTGATGCATCCAACCTAGGTCTTGGTTGTGTTCTCATGCAACGGGGAAAGGTTGTGGCTTATGCATCAAGGCAATTAAAGATTCACGAAAAGAACTACACCACACACGATTTGGAACTTGGAGCAGTCATGTTTGCCTTGAAGATATGGAGACATTATCTTTATGGCACAAAATGTGTAGTGTTCACTGATCATAAAAGCTTACAGCATATTCTCAATCAGAAGGAACTTAACATGAGACAACGGAGATGGGTTGAACTGTTAAACGATTATGACTGTGAAATTCGCTACCATCCTGGTAAAGCGAATGTAGTAGCAGATGCGCTTAGTCGCAAAAGTCAAGTTCAGATCCATAGTGTACGAGTGCACACTAGTCTCCGAAGTGATGTTCTCACAGCCCAACAACACTCATTAGCTCAAGATAACTTGAAAAATGAGATGTCTTGCGGGGCTAAAATTTTGTTGGAAACTAAGGATGATGGTTTAATGTATTATTTGAATCGGTTGTGGATACCGAACAGAGGTGATCTTAGAATGATGATTATGAATGAAGCTCATAAGTCTCGTTACTCAATCCATCCGGGTTCTGATAAGATGTATCAAGACCTCAGGGACTTGTACTGGTGGCCTGGAATGAAGAAGGATATTGCTGAGTATGTGTCTAAGTGCCTTAACTGTGCTAAAGTCAACGCAGAACACCAGCGACCTTCAGGATTGTTATTGCAACCAGAAATACCGATGTGGAAGTGGGAGAATATCTCTATGGATTTCGTTACTAAACTTCCACGAACCGCAAATGGCAAGGATAGTATATGGGTGATAGTTGATAGATTAACCAAGTCGGCTCATTTCTTACCGAAACACGAAACGTACCCTGTGCGGAAGTTAGCTCGTATCTACATTGATGAGATCATTAGTCGACATGGTATTCCCTTGAGCATAATATCGGATCGTGATGTTCGTTTCACGGCACGATTTTGGGAATCACTTCATGAAGCCTTTGGAACAAGACTGGATCTTAGCACTGCTTATCATCCTCAAACGGATGGGCAGACGGAGCGAACGATTCAAACATTGGAAGACATGTTGAGGGCTTGTTTCATCGACTTCGGTGGCAATTGGGATAGCCATTTACCATTGGTTGAGTTCTCGTATAACAACAGTTATCACGCGAGCATTGGTATGGCACCGTTTGAAGCTCTTTATGGCAGGAAATGTCGGACACCTATTTGTTGGACCGAAGTCGGCGATTCGCAGATGACTGGTCCCGAGATTATTCAGGAAACGACTGAGAAGATCCGCCAGATCCGCGACAATCTGTTAGCTGCACGCAGTCGACAGAAGAGTTATGCGGATAAACGACGAAAACCTTTAGACTTTGAAGTGGGAGATATGGTATTGCTTAAAGTGTCGCCTTGGAAAGGCGTTGTGCGATTCAGGAAGAAAGGGAAACTTGCTCCACGTTATGTAGGCCCTTTTAAGTTCCCTGAACGGATCGGGAAGGTTGCTTACAAGCTAGAACTTCCTCCTGAACTTTGTAATGTGCACCCAACGTTTCACGTGTCCAATCTAAGAAAGTGCTTAGCTGATCAAGATCTTCAAGTGCCACTCGATGATATTCACATCGATGATACCATGCACTTTGTTGAAAAACCGGTGGAGATAATGGATCGTGAGGTTAAACAACTCAAACGCAGTAGAATTCCAATTGTCAAAGTACGTTGGGAATCGAAGCGGGGTCCAGAATTCATCTGGGAACGGGAAGATCAAATGAAGCTTAAGTACCCACATTTATTTACTACGGTCACTCAGTTGAATTTCGGGACGAAATTCCTTTAACTAGGGGAGACTGTAACATCACTGTACTTCCGGTCGTCCGTACATCCGTACGATTGTACTGTTACGACCTGAGATTTTGTAATTATTAATATTGACACATTATTTGATGATTATCACTGTTACTGGTATACATGTTTAGAACATATTATACGCGTAAACCATGGGAAGTTTAGTTGTAACTCAACTAAACAAAACCAGAGAGTTTATCGCAGTTATATTGTTGATGATTATGGATTTGATTTGGAAATGGAAAGGGGATTTAAGTTGGTTGTTGTTTGGTTACTAAACATAGTCAAGGACACATGGTCATGGTTTATCGAAATAGCGGTGGGACGGTGGCTAGGGCAGTTGCGACTGACCCTTACATATGCCCTATACATATGCATATTTCGGTCTATCATGGATGTGTCAGTGACTTGGGTTTAGTGGGTTTTGGTTTGGGAAGATAATATTAAAGTTAATAAAATAATGGAAGTGTAACTGGAATTAATTACGCGATGGTGAGGTTACGAACACAACGTAAACTCGAATATAAATTCAGAAATATTAACTTAATAAAAGTATTCGCGTGGGTGACGATTCACACGAATATAATTATTGAGAATAATATTCTGAAATAATATTCCTTAAATAGTAAATCGAATCGAAATACGGTACGAGCGTTGGATTCGCAAAGGTGACGATCTTCACGAATACGTACGCGAGTAACGCGTTTCGACGAGATATAATAATATCTAACGATATTAAATTAATAAATAAAAACTAAAAATATTTATTAGGAATCACAACCTAAATTAAATGTGACTAAATTGTTTATTTAAATGAGTAATTTAACGAAATTAAAACGAAAACTGTTTTACGAAACAACTTTATCAGAAATCGTTTTATGAAACAATATTAGTTAAAACCCCTTTTATTTGAAATGGAATATAATTATTTAAACATCTTGTGTTCTAATTATTCACGAGTTAAACCGAATGTTTAATAAGAGTTGACACGATAAAAACCGATCATTTAATAGTGTTATCGCGATAAAGACGAGACCGAACGAGCGGGAATGGGGTAAATTTAAGTAGTGGAAGACTTCATCCTTCCCCTCATTCTCACAAACCCTCTCTCTCTCTCTAAAAACAAGAAAATCCGTCACTTTCTCTCTCTACATCTTCTCTCTAGCTTATCTCATTCGTTACTCGACGGATTCGCGAGATATTGGCAGCTACGCATTCGTGGGATCAAGGAGAACAAGAATCTACAAAAAAATCCAACGTTTACCAACTGATTCGAGGTAAATCTAAGCTTTTACTTTTCGGTTTTATTGGAAACTTAATTCGAAAATGGCAGCCATCTTCTTAATAGGTTCTTAGGGTTTATGTGTATTGAATCGGGCTAGTAGTAACCATAGGAGACCATGAATGAACTCACAAGGATAGGTACATGATGAGGAGAACGATGAACAAGTCTTGCTCGTAAGGTGCACAGGTCGGCGAACCTGTATGGTTCAGCCGAACCATGTAGCCGTCATTCAAGGTGTTCACGAACCCTCCCATGTGGAGCCGAACCTTGGCCAGCCGAACTTTACACTGACGAACCTAGGTATACATGGGGTCGAACCTTTGCTAAACCGGGGATGACAGGCCGAACCATATGTGCTCACCGAACCTGGATAGTGGTTGTATTCGAAATCTAGTCCCATGGGAATGCAGTGAACCTTTCGGGGTGGGGGAAAATGGTAGACGAACCTAGCTTGTTGGCGAACCCTAGATGTCTCACGAACCTTTGGCCTCCAACGAACCTTAAAGGAGCCGAACCATCCATTTCACCTTTTAGCTATGAACCTACTGCCTATCGGTATAAGTTGGCCGAACCTTTAGGTGGCCTAACCAACAAACCATGTGTAGCCGAACCCCTATAGGGGCGAACCTTGGACAAGAGGGCAGCGAACCTATAGGTTCACTGGTTCTAGGGTTGGGTCAAGGGCTGGTAAGGCTTAATCACATTAACCAAACGTTGGGGATAAACAAAGAATTATGAGGATGGAATAAAGAATGCATGCATGAGAAAAATAAGTGTTGCCACCTTTTATTAATGACATAAACATTACATAATGAAGTTTTATATATAATGTAAAACTTTTAGACTAACCTAAATTAGATTTTCTTAAACTAAAAGTGAATTTGATAATTTGGGTAATGATGGGGAAATTAGACCATCATGCATGTAAGATATATATATATATATATATATATATATGTGTGTGTGTGTGTGTGTGTATGACTAAGACTACCATCTTAGATCATATATACACATATGGGGATTTTACAGTTAAGGTCTCATGAGTTGATACTCCTAATAGACAATTGAATTAACAAGTGAAAGCCCATCTTTACGATAATTATTGATGAAATTATTAGTTAGCCTAGACAAAATAAACTAAGAACTGATGTATGTAAGTAATTAAAGTAAACACATATGCACTCGGAATCGACAAGAAATGCTTATATTTATGAAAACGAATATCTATTAAATTCAGGTTATTGAGTTGTTCTGATTTTCATACGTGAGCGCGCATTATAAGAAAACACTGATTCTAAGGACTTCAGGTGAGTTCTCATACCCTCCCTTTTTAAACTGTTTTGTTTTAAAACTCGGAGGTGAAACATGTATACCAATTTAAATATTATTTTGATAACACATGGATGATACCTGTTTATCAATATGATATTCATATTATGGATTATCATTATTATGGATTATAACTGATTATTATACATCCGTGTAACATTGTCATTCGCCCCGGTCAATAACAATGATTACATGTATTGCCACTTGGATTATCACAACTCCGTGAAACATTGCCTTTGACCTTGGTTAATTGCATTGGTTTCATGTATTGCCACGTGGATAGCTTCCACTCCATGGATCATGTTTTTAACTTATGTTAATTACATAATGACCATGTATAGTCACAGATATCATTTAAGAATATTGATGTTGAGATTGGTTGAATGGTTATGTGTTTGATTATCTATTATTGACTATGATTATCTCTGATTGTCTATGACTGAATTGATATGTGATTATGTGATTGCTGATGTGTTTGATTGGTTGTGTTGGGATATGTATTTGGATTGTCACACAGGTACTCTTGTGGATTTCCTCAGAAAGACCATAAGTTCTTATACTTATTTCATCTAAACTTTTTATAAAATCTTTTAAAAATACAAACTGTTATACTCATTTTATAAAACATTTTTAAAGTATAAAAACTTATGATTACTCACCAACTACTTAGTAGTTGACACTTGATTTTCCTACATGTTTCAGGTAATGAAGCAAAGTAGGTTGAGGATGAAGAACTCAAACTTTTGGACATCATCATATAGGATCTTGGACTTAGCTAATTAACTGAAATTCTGACGAATTGAATTTAGTTAGATAGCTAATTCTTTTTGTAATTGATGTAACTAATTCATGTTAGACATGATTTTTGTGTACTTATTTTGGTTGATTGAATGATATATGATGATTTGATTTAGATGCCCACGAGCTTTTGAACAATCTACACATCCCTCATGGCATCCCGACGTTTCCGCCATCGGTCGGGGTGTTACAAAAAGAGTCAGAAGGTTCCACGTTTGAGAGTGGAAATTTCCATTAAGTTGTGATTAAAAATTTGTATCATTTGAATTTACATTCGAATGATAGGTTCGAGAATTGATTAAATTAGTTCGAAAATATTGTTTGAATGAATAAGAGGTTACATGTTCTCAACCCCAAATAATTTGAAAGGTAAAAAGATGAAGAAAAAGGAGCCAATTACTCACCTGTTGGTTGGTCTCAGGTGGTCGTTGGAATGCTCGCTCGATGATATCACTCGATTATAAAGCTACGATTTAATTAATTATCGTTTTAGTAAAGTTTGTATTTGTATTGCTTTGATGACATTCGTGAGGATGTATTTACATTATTAGTTATTTGGATTTGTTATGAATTCTTGACCAGTGATCAGCTCTACCCATACTGCCAGTATCATTAGAGTTATTAACACTTAGCCACTTTTGAAGTCTTTTGGTGCGAATGGGCCATCTGTACGAATGGTCTTTATTCGTACGAATAGAGTCCTCGAATGGCTCTAACCATTGACTCAATTCATTCGTATGAATAGATCCTCATTCTCATGATCCCTTATGCGAATGAGCCCATTTCATTCGTACAGTTCCTCATTCGTCCAGAATTTCATTAGTGTGAGTTTCTCAAGTGAATGGTGTGCCTCCCTTGAACGAATAGATCAACCATTCGCCTACGAATCCTTCAAAAAGGTGTTTTCCGAATTAATGGCTCATTGGTTATTTTTCCGGTTCTGAAGTTGCCAGAAATGATGAGGAACGTTTTTGTATGCTCATTTTGCAGTAATACTCACGGAAAAATTCAGATTCTGTATTTATACACACGGTTATGGTGGAGAGGTTGAAAATGATGATTATGATGATGATCATCATGATAACCCTTGCGTGTTTTGAAGCTCAAGGATTGCTTAGGGTTTTTCTTTGGGCTAATGTGGTGAGAAATGAGAAAATTTCTGTAAGGGTTGCTTTCATAATTGTGCTGTCATACGAATGACTCATTCGAACGAATGACTCCCTTTTGTACGAATGGTCCGTTTTCTTACTGACTTCCAAAGTTGAATTCATTCGTATG
This sequence comes from Mikania micrantha, assembly GCA_009363875.1. NCBI lineage: Eukaryota > Viridiplantae > Streptophyta > Magnoliopsida > Asterales > Asteraceae > Mikania > Mikania micrantha. Next base: position 50,457,210 of record CM018695.1, on the reverse strand, counting down.
AATGACCATTTGATTGCATATCTTCTATATTTTTTGGTAATTCAAAAGTTTTTAATTAAAAATTGTTCCTTATTTAAATAAATTGCCTTTATAGGGGTTTGTTCACGTATATATTTGCACAAATCGTCATCCATGCTAATACATCGTTTGCCTCGTCTTTTGACTATTTTTCGGGTTTTAATACACTAAGTCACACCCCACCTTTTTCAAAAACACAGGAATGCAACCGATCGTATGTCACATTACATCAGATTAATAAAACATTTCATTAAATGTGCCAAGACATACGTTCGAAAAAATTGTCTAAGTATGCATGCCACATTATAGGTTCTATCGGTATTAATCTTGTATATAAACACGCACAAAACAAACAAATATAATTGGCACTATTTACAATCCAAACAAGTACAAATCATTAATTGTCTAATAGTAGTAAAACATATAACAACAGTATTCATATAAACTTGTGTTGATGTACTAATACATCCTTGTCATTATAATTGCCATGACCTGTAAATCACACTTAAAAAATCAGCTAAAAATTTGGTGAGTTTACAGGTTTGACTCAACAAAAGTATAAACATATGCGTGCGTTGGTATGCCAAGTATATCATATAACAATTAGAATGAATGTAAATGTCATGAGCTCACAATCAAGCCTCTGACTTGTACCTAGAAACAAATGCACACGAACCTTGTCAAATTGTCCATAAAATAAATAAACCAAGTTTTGCGGAGTATATTCACCTACTTGCTTACAACAAAGCGTTTGGTGGCACAACCAAACCATAGGTGAGGGTTGTCTGCCCCAAATAGATCTTTCCAATACATGTCCACCGGCTCGCCCTACGAGTTAAATGATTGTGACAGTGTGGAACTTACGATAATGTGTTGTATAAAGTTGTCTATTTCCAACTCACTCATATCCAATTCATATCAAAGTCACATGAATACAAAGGCATAAACAATTGTCTCAAAAAAAATTGTATAATTAATAGCGTGTTTCCACCCCGAAGTATAAAATATAAAATATGTAAAGGAGGCTATGAACTCAGCTCTTAAAATATGAGTAACGGAAATACTTGTCTTTGTGAAACATTGTAAATCATGATGTCACCTTTAACCTAAAGGCAGTACAATTTTTATCACAATTCACATCTATTGCAACAATCGAACACAAAACTTTCAACCTATTAACATTGACATTTATACGTGTTCATAATATACAAAGATTTTTGGTCACACATATTTGATGATACTTGTACTATATTGTATAAGTATATTTGGTGATAATTTTATACATTTGTAACCATTTTAGTATAAAAAATTGAGTTTATACCAACTAGTCAAGTTTAAAGATTTTTAGGCTTTTTAAAATGCTATTTTTATGTTTTTAATTTTACTTTCTGTTTCTCAAGAATTTATATGTTCTGTTTACATTTTATAACGTATTATATAATTTTTTGTTGAATTTTATTGAGTTTAATTAATCCCTTGTATAATTTTTAGAAAAATTAGTACACACAGACCCAAAATCTGATTGCGTATTGAAATCGTATTCACTGGTTGAAGGTCAAAACCAACTTGAATTTGTGCCAAACTGTAGGGTTTGAAAACATAATAAATAAACTTTTTGTTTAAGAATTACTCAATTTTGATCAAAAGTGAGTGAGATATGGCCTTCCCAAGTTGACCTATATGTTCTGCTTGCATAGCATAGATTCAAGTTCTAAACTTGGTATGAACCTTTGAAAGGTCAAAAATTTCAAGAAAAATGAAAGACCACTTGGGTTCAAAAGTAGACTCTCTAAACTTAGATTTTGACTCAAAAATCGATAAATTGGTTAATATACGACCAATTTATGGTCGTTAAAAGTTGAACCAAAGTTTTTGTCAAGATTCTTGAATGGATTTTGAAGTTGCAAATTCTATTGTTTGATTGTAAAATCATATGTTTTTGTGCAATATTACTTTTTGGCATGATTTTATGTATATTATTTGATGATTTTGATATAAAGAACATAAGTTTACACTTTGTTAAATGTCAGATCAATATTTGTAAAATTAAATGTTTCAAAATGAGAGCTTTTACCACTTTTCATGGGTTGCCTCTAAGTTTTGTTGACTCTCACATCCAATTATGGATGAAGATTATGAACATTCATATATTTTCATATATATATATATATTAGTATGAATGTTTAAAGATTTTGCATAAGAAATTGAACTGAAAAGAAGGAAGAATTGCAAGGAAAAGGCCACAAGTGCTTATCGAAATGCGCAACGACAATTGTAATGCCTAACTTCTTCTTCCTTAGCCTTGAAAATGATGAAGGAGAGGGAATGGAATGCCGATTTCTACCAAATTCTAAAGAGAAAGTGTGTTGTGTTTGTAGGTGTGAAATAATAAGAAATGAGATGTTGTGATTATGGAGCTTAAAAGTGACGCTAATGTGTTTTAATGGGGTAAAATGAAAAGTCTTGAACCTCTCCCCACTTGAACGAATTCTGTAGGTCTAGAACCTTCTAAATTTGGTTTGTCACATGCTTTATAACACAATAGAAATGTTCTAGTGCAATATGTCACATGCTACAACTTAAATTAGCTTATAATTTGTCATTTCTTAAGTTTTGTGTAACTTTACTTAGTTAATTACTTTTGAACAATCTTGGTATATATTATCAGTTATTTTTAGTTTTTATAATTAATTTTAGTTTTATGTATTATCTATATGTGTCGGTTAAACCGAAATCTACAACAATCATTGTAAAACCTTGTTTTTACCGTTGTTTCTTTGTCCACCAATCAAACACCATAATATGTTGATTTTGACATGTATAACACATATTTATAATTTTTAGTCTTAGTTGAAGTTAATTTGACATGTCTTGGTCAAAGTACAATTCAATGGTCAAAGTCAATGGTCAAAGTCAAAGTCAATGATCAAATTCAAAGTCAACTATCAAAATCAAATGAATTTTGCAACAAGTTTCAGAGACTCCCCCAGTTAAAAGAATTTCGTCCCAAAATTCAACCGGTGTTGTCTATCATTAATTGACTCATAAAGATATGAGAATATTTGAGCTTCATTTGATATTCGCTTTCCCAAATGAACTATGATTTGCATTTACATTTGCACGAAAATATAACAATTTGTATACGACTTCTTTTAAAAGTTTTGATTTCCCAGTCTATAATTTCGACTCGTTCCTCAATGAAGTGTAACTTGTTGTCTAATTGAACCTCCTCAAGAGGCATGTATAATGAATCATCCCTAAACAATCCTTGAAATTTGTTATGTGAAAAAGATAGTGTACACTATCGAGTTCTAAGGTAGTTGTAATATGTACACTTTTGAACCAAGTTTGGGTGACACTTTAAAAATAATTTTGTTCCCAAACATCATCCCAACATAAAGGAGAACGATACTTAAGTATGTACAATGCCTCGAATAAGGCATATCGTATATTTGCATGATATATGAAAATTCAATTCATAGTAAATGGGTATCCCAATTACCACTAGAATCCATATGCATGCCTTGAGCATGTATTCTAATGTTTGATTTGTATGTTCACTTTTCAATCTATATGCAGATGACATGCTTTACTTAGATCTAGTTGCATTTCAAGAATTTCATGAAGTGTCTACCAAAATGTCAAAGTAATAAACTTTGTCCACTAGGCATGAGTAATACAAGCACTTCATGCCTCGTTATGATTGTGTTTATATGTTTTATTTAAGACAAATTATTCTTATATTAATCCTTCATGTTAGATATAGTGTATAATAATGAGTCAAAATCACTAGAACATACTACACCATCGAGTGATGAAGAGATGGTTAGTAATAAAGTTCCCATGAGTGCTCTCGTTACACCAATATCGTCTATTATCACAAAAGGATATGAGAATCATTGAATTACAACATGAAAGGAGATTGATGCACACAAAGTTAGAGTTTAACTATGAATTCAATATTGATGGTGACTCCATGTGGTATCACCAAACTATTTAAATGTATTTAAGTGAATTGGTACTTTCTGTATGAATTGATATAGTCACTTGTGATGAATCTCAGACAAGTGTTCATACATAACTCTAACGACTATTTGATTCATATTAAGGTCTAAATGAGCACAAAACTGAAATGATGCATTTAAATGGTTTAATCAAGGAGACGAGAGTTATTTTTCGATGAAGTATCTATGTTATCCTTTGTAAGATACTCATATATAGTCATAAGATTATTGATCTAGATTGAAATTCTAGCCTGACATTTGACAAGAAATCCATGTCAAAAAGGATTTCTTCTTTTTCTCAAGCAAGTCAAATAGAGTCAGAAAGTTGTCTTTGGCATCTACTTAAATATCTCCAAGATATTATAGGTTTTGAGAAAATAAAGTATCTAGTTTGTAGTTTAGGGTTTTCGAAAACGAAGTTAAGAACCACTAACCCTTATGTGAGACATCATCATTGTATATTATCGAAGATTAGTTCCTACTGTGGTTCTGGTCTCCATAAACGTTTTTCGACGTTTGTCGACGTAGCTCATCTGACGATCCCTAGAAGCCTTCAATCGTTCTTGGATCCACGCAATCTTGTTAGTCGTCTCATGGATTATTTCAGGACATGTAATCCTGTTTTCTCCCACCTCAGTCCAACAAATTGGAGATCGACATTTTCTAACATACAGTGCTTCAAATGGCGCATAACTGATGCGACTATGGTAGATATTGTTGTAGGAGAATTCTATGAGCGGAAGGCGCGTGTCCCGAACTCCTCCAAAGTCTATCACACAAGTTCTTAGCATATCTTCCAGGGTTTGTTTAGTTTTCTCACTCTCTCCATCAATTTGGGGATGATAGGTTGTGCTGAGATTAATGGTGGAGCTTGGTCGACTTGAGAGGGGGGGCGAGAATTTTTCTAACCCAAAATACATGTTAATTTTTTGAAGCGAGGGGGCGAAACCCCTATTTTTAACTAAAAATCGCATTTCGGCCGAAAAATTAACACTACGGATGAAAAAATAGGGGGCGGTCCCCCCACCCCCCGGTCTTAACAAAGATGCGCCCATGGCTGAGATTTAGGTGTATCCCTTGAGACCTTTGTAACGTTTTCCAGAACCGTGACGCGAAATGACTGTCACGATCAGAGAAGATGGATAATGGAACCCCATGTCTTGTTATGATTTCTTGGACGTACAGCTGTGCCAATCACTCCATAGTAAATGTTTCTTTGATCAGTAAAAATTGAGTAGATTTGGTCATTCTGTCAACTATGACCCAAATGGCGTCATACCCACTAGAAGTCAGTGGGAGTTTAGTAATGAAATCCATGGCTATCTGTTCCCACTTACACTTAGGTATATCCGGCTGTTCCAAAAGACCTAACGGTTTCTTGTGTTCAGCTTTCACCTTTAGACAAGTGAGGCATTCCCGACATATGTAGCCACATCTTTTTTTATTCTTGGCCACCAATAAAATGTTTTAAGATCTTGATACATTTTATCAGCCCCTCGATTAATAGAGTATCGGGTTCTACGTGCCACATCGAGAATAAGTTTGTAAAGTTCGATATCATCAGGTGTCACACCCCGAGCCGGCGGGGTTGGATCGGATTCCCCGTCGGGCGGAAGGTTCCCGGGGCGCGATATCGTGAGTGATAATCATGATGATCAGTTGTTTACATTGCACATGATATAAATGAGAAAATGCTAAATAGAATAGAATTACAAAGTTAAATTAAATCAGTATCGTTTATAATTTAACAATGTAAATCTACCGTAAACATCATAAATTTCTATCTTGTATTTACACAAGATATACAAAATAATCTGTTTAATGATGTTTTCAAAAGTATGCAGGTCCAAAACACTAAGTCTTCTATCCGAAGTCCTAGTCCAAAAGTAATGACTTCTTACTTGACATGTTAATCACCTGAGAAGTCATGCAGAAAGATCAAGTCAACACATGGTTGGTGAGTTCATGTAGTTTAGTTATTGAAAAATAGATTTGTGAACCTTTAGGTAAAACCTTAACCTCATTATCAACACCAGTATCATCCAACTCGGTATGCTTATATATAGGGCATACCCCTGAGTCGAGCCTACGACCCGCCCAGACGCCGTCCCACCACATACTAAGTCACATAGGACATTGTTGTTAATGATAATTAAGCATTTTACCTACCATTTTCTTCTATGATCACCTGAGATTTGAAAGCACTATGTATAATAGTTTGAAACACATGATAACATTGATAACCTCTTCGGTAACAACCTTAACCTCATTAACATCACCTGTATCATCCAGCTCGGTATGCTTATGTATAGGGCATACCCCTGAGTCGAGCCTACGACCCGCCCAGACGCCGTCCCACCACATACTAAGCCGCATAGGACATTGATGTTAATGATAGTTAAGCATTCTTACCTACACCCACTACTATGAAAAAGATTTGATTTCCACAATTTGAAATACTCTGATTTCCTGAGTTCACCATGTCTTCATGATTTCCCAAAAATGATTGTAGAAACATAACATTTGAATGATTACATAAATTAATAAACAATCATTTAATTACAACTAAGACATGATGATCGGGCCTTATTTGACTCAATCAATTAGACTTAGTTGTTGGTGGTTGTCCAAGTTGTACCCTCTCACACGTGGCATATCAAGTATGACTCACAAGGAGTCTACCTGTATGCGTCGGGACTTTCATGATTATGCCCATATCAGCTTAACCTACAGGTCTACTATTTGCGTCGGGACTTTAGGATATCCTTTGATTTATGATCTTCATTGATTCATGATTCTCTTGATTTCTTGATCTCATCTGATAGTTTAAGTTATTGCCCATGTAGCTTGACTACTAGAGTCTACTACTGTGAAGGGACTTTCCGTGTGTTACACGTGGTCTCGATTTACATACAACTGACAACTCACCTTACTTTAGGTATTAATGATTTCATTATATCATAATGAAATCATTATTTCAATTATTCACACACGGTTATGATTCCCATGATTCACTTGATTTCTGATCTGGAGAATTCCATGATTTCACAATGATTATGGATTTATGAGTCGGATCCTGAGTTTATTGATCACACACCTGATTTGATTTCATTGCATTTGATCTTTAACCTTTGGTTCTTGTGATTTCACTTTGAATTTAGATTCTTGAATTTGAGCTTGATGGACTAAGGGTTTGTTTTGAGTTTTAGCATTAAGGTATTACTCAAAAGAGTAATTAATTAACTTGTGAGTTAATTCGTCATAGAGATTTCCCAAACATAAGTCTAGGATTATGAACAAACATTCATATACACAACATATAATAATCAAAACATTAAAGTAAACAATTTAATTAAAACAGTTTACGCATGCTTCTCAGCCCCGCGTTTTAAAACCAAAAATGTTTAGAAAAGGGGCAATGAACTCACTTGTGTTGCTTTGTATTGAATTACCCCAAAATGCGTGCTCGTTGTTGTAACACAAGTATCTTCAGCACCTGAGTTATTTTAAGAGAATTCGCATACGATAAGTATTTATAATAGACATCGTAACTAGGGTTTTGTCTCGGTGTGCAACTAAGTGTCCTAGATTACTAATACGTTTCTAAGATTTCATCTAACTTGATCTAACTTATTACCCATTGATAACCCTCATCCCACATTTACTTACTATAAGTCTTTAATTAAATTGTTATAGCCTATTTCATTTTAGGTTAAATATTTAGAAACATCATTTAATGTAACTTAATAAGTTTATAAATCATTTCTTTTAATAAAAGCATCATTTAGTTAATAAAGCGTGAAATCTAAAGTTGATTGGGCCTAGGTTAAGCCCATTGAGCCAACTCTTGACCCATGACTAGTCTTTAAATTTTCAAACGATTCTTGATCCATATCTTTGATAAACTTGTCTTAGATAAGTCGAATGAATTATCCAAATTAGCTACAAGTTCTTGTTAGGACTCTCAAGGATTTGGTGTTGGTAGGCACACCAAATCTCTCGAAACTTTGGATTTTTGTTTTGTTTTGATTCTCATGATTTTCCCGATTATGTTGAACCCAAATGATGTTCTAATCATTTATATTTAACACCTAATCTTCCCAAGGTTAATGCCATATAGTAAACCCTACTTTGTTTCCCATGATTCTTGCTTACTCGTTTCACATTATTCTATGTAACCTTTATTAGAAACCCTAAAAATTCTTTGTTAATCTCCATGCACACACATGCATGTATTTCCCATGCAATCATGATCAACTCCCATGCATGCAAGTTCCTCACTCGATCTCACCTAAACAACCCAATCCGAATTAGTTTGGACCTAACAACCATGGGTCTTGCAAGCGTGGGCCGACATCAGTTGGATTGGACCCAACAATGGGCCAAGCAAGTGTTGGGCCGAGCGAATATCTCTGGGCCGAAAGACTATTGGCCGAAAGGCCTTGGCCGAATGAAGTTTGCTTCGGTGGTGTAGCCGGCGAAAGAGTCTTGGTCGAAAGGGTGGCCGAATGAAGTTGGTTGACTCCCGAATAAAGGCTGGGCGAAAGGGCCTTGGGCCATTCGGCGAATGAGGCCTTAGCTCATTCGGTGAGCTGCTTTTGAGTCATTCGGTGGCCAACGAACTAGGTGCAGCCCCCTTTCCATATTCGAGCAAATCAGCTATATATCAAAACAAAGCTTGTTCCTACTTTGTTCTAGTGCAATGTGGTGTGAATCCTACGGTTTAAAAGGGTGTAACACCTGCTGAAATGGTGGCCAATCAAATGGGTCTCAAAAACCCTAAAACCGATCCAAAAACATGGTTCTTACCTCAAATCAGCTGGGCAAAAGTCTAGATCTTTTGTATTTTCGAGTTCTACTAGTGATGGTGAACGTTTTGACACCAAAAACACACAAAATGATTGAGATTTGGGTGAGAAATCTTAGAGAGAAGGTGGGTTTTAGAGAGAGAAAGCTAGAGAGAGTGGGTAGACGAAAATGAAGTTGGATCTGGTTGGTAGGGGTGAAAGATGACATTAGTTGTCATCATAAATGTGGGGAGAATACCCGGTTCGTTCGGGTTCGTTCGGTTTCGCGTGGTTTCACTTAAAATGTCGGTTTTCTCGTCGTTTTCGAAACGAAACGACTTGGTTTTAAAATAGGAGTTATAAAATTATTTTAGGTTGTGATTCTTAATAAATTAACTAAATACCTTTTATTTATTTTAAATTTTCAAAAATATTTAATTTACAGTTCAAAATCGAATCGTACGGTCATCGCGCGTATTCGTTCGAATCGTCACCCGTACGAACACGGCGATAACTATACTTTTCAATATTGTTTTCTAATTATTGAATATCATTCAGAACGTTAAACTTCCAGATTTATTCATACAGATCGTCACCTATACGAAAAATCCGTAGGTTTAACATTCACGTAATGACATTCATATTGTTTTGTTCAGTAAAGCCTCACATACATTTATACATAGTAGAATCCTAACACATAATCACATGATGGTTCTGTATCGTCAGATAAATATCTGACTGATGAACCATAATTCTGAGCTTTAATTCTCTGAACTGAATCTGAACTGTGCTATGATACATGTAATGAAAATGACACACGAATGATAACTGAAATATGTACCTGATTTATTGTTCATGTACTGTAGAGATCACTGTTCCGGTGACGTTTCCGGCACTGATGTTACATCAGGGATATAAACTCGCTCTCGAAAGTAGATTACAGTGTCCTCCTTTGTCTCAAACTATTTCTCGGCACCACAATCGAGTTTTTTCCCTAAATTATTCCTCTTGATGGCTTGTCGTTGTGTTGACCGGATTTGGTCTCTCAAATAGGTCTGCACTGTCATTCCCAGTGCTTTGACACGAATTAGCTTATCCTTTCTTTTCCAGCTCCAGGCATCGGCCACTACGTTGTCCTTGCTATGATGATATTTGATCACACAATCATATTCGTTTAGGAGCTCAACCGATCTTCGTTGTCTCATATTAAGCTAATTTTGATCAAGTATGTGCTGCAGACTTTTATGATCTGTGAAGATTGTGCACTTTGTCCCATACAAATAATGTCTCCAAATCTTCAAGGCAAACACAACGGATCCCAACTCAAGGTCATGTGTCGTATAATTCTTCTCATGCATCTTGAGATGTGTAGATGCGTATGCTATAACCTTCTCGCACTGCATCAGAACACAACAGATACCTTGATTCGATGCGTCACAATAGACCACAAAGTTGTCCTTGCCATCTGGAAGTGCAAGGATTGGAGCATTGCACAGTTTATGCTTTAGAGTTTGAAAGGACTCTTCCTGTTCTGGCCCCATACATACGGTTCACTTTCCTGGGTTTGTTTGGTCAGAGGCATGGCTATCTTGGAGAAATTGGAGTTAAATCTCCTATAGTAGCCTACCAAACCCAAAAACGAATGAATCTCTGTGGGTGTATTAAGGCTTCCTAGTTTTTCACTGCTTCTATCTTCGACAGATCCATGTGTATACCTATCTCGTCGATAACATGACAAGAAATTGTACTTTGGTCAGCCAAAATTCACATTTTGTAAATTTGGCATAAAACTTTCCTCCCCTTATCATATCCAAAATCTTCCAGAGATTCTGTTCATAGTCGATTTTGCTCTTGGAGTAAATTAGTATATCATCAATAAACACTATCGCTAACTGATCCAAGTAGGGTCGTCAAACTCAGTTAGTGAGGTCCATAAATACCGCTGGTGTGTTGGTCAGTCCAAATGGCATTACCATAAACTTGTAGTGCCCATATCTCGTTCAAAAGGCAGTCTTCGGAATGTCATCTTCATGCACCCAAAGTTGGTGGTAACCAGATCATAAATCGATCTTCGAGAAATAAGCAGCTCCTGTAGTTGATCGTACAGATCATCAATCATCGGCAATGGATACCGATTCTTAATAGTCAGTTTGTTCAGCTATGGGTATTCAATACACATTTAGAAAGACCCATCCTTTTTCACAAACAAAACAGGAGCTCCCCATGGCAAGAAACTCGGTCGAATGAAACCCTTTTCAAGCCGTTCTTGTAATTGACTAGATAATTCCCGCATCTCTGAAGGTGCTAGTTGGTATGGTAATATAGCCACAGATGTTGCACCGAGCACTAGATCTATGCGGAATTCTACAGGATGAACTATAGGCAATCCAGGTAATTCCTCTGAAAATACGTCAAAATAATCGCCTACGAAAGGGACGTCTTGGATTTTCTTTGGCTCCTTGTCCTTGACCACCACGTGAGCCAGGTATGGCACACACTGCTTTCTCAGGCACCTGCGACCCTTCGTGCATGATATTATTTTTAAACTCCTCTTTACTTGATCCCCTAGAAGTTCTAACACATTTCCATTATCTCTGGGAATGCGAAGAAGTTTTTCTGAACAGATAGTCCAACATAATTATGGAAAACCAGTCCATCCCAACTATCACATCAAAACTACCATGTTCCATGGGGATAAGATCGATGGTGAAAGGTTGCTCATTGAGCGTCAGCGAGAAATCCTTAATTATAGTATGCAAATAAATTAACTTACCATGGTTGGTGAGTTCATATAGTTTAGTATTTGAAAAATAGTTTTGTAACCCTTTTTCAATAAAAACCCTAACCTCATTAACTTCACCTTTAATATCCGATTTGGTATGCTTATATATAGGGCATACGAAAGGGTCGAGCCTACAACCCGCCCAGACGCCATCCCACCACATACTAAACCACATATGACATTGTTGTTAATGATACATTCCACCATAGTTCTTCCTACACATAACACATTTGTTAAACTCTCGTGTAACAACCTTAATCTCATTAACACCACCTGCAATATCCGATTCGGTATGCTTATATATAGGGCATATGTAGGGTCGAACTTACCTCCCGCCCAGCCAACATCCCACCACATAATCACATATGGCAGTGCTAATAATGATAATTAAGCATTTAACCCCCATCAATAACTCACTAGTTCTTCAGTTCTTTGTTCCTGTAAATACAAAAGTTTGGGATCTCTATGGATTCCTTAAGTTCATCATTCAATCATGATCAACATATCATTCGTAGAAACAATTCAATAAATGCTTAATTAAATAAATAAATAAACATTTAATAAAATCTAAGACCTAATGATTGGGCCTTGGTCAACTCGAGTAGACTAGTCTAGCAATCATGGTTCTTAGTAGTAAAGGAGATCTATAAACCTCATCAAACATGTGACCTATAATCAATCAGTCAAGCTAGGACATCTTTTGATGTATAGGCTTTTATAGTTCTTTAGACCGTCCAAAGTTCGTATAGTTCTTTAGTTCTTTGGCACATGTTATCTTTGAGCATTTCCCATATGTTCCTCAAAACGGTTAGGGAATACTGTAAATATCATCAAACATGTGTCTCATATTCGACCAGTCTAGCTAGGACCTCTTTCAAACCTGAGATTGGCACATGCTATCTTTGATATTTCCCAGTCAGACCCTTGAGAATAGTTCTTTGTACATAGTTCTTTGAAATAGATCGTTAGTTCTTTGACAACACAACCCCGAAAATAGTTCTTTGATTAGTCCGTTAGTTCTTTGAAATAGACCTTTGAAAGTAATTCTTTGTTTTAGATCTTTAGTTCTTTGAAAACAGTCCTTTGAAAATAGTTCTTTGATTTGAAAGAGTTATATATACTCATACCGAATAAATAACCCATTTTGAAAACTTGCAAATAGTTTACCCAGACAAAATCTAGGATAACAATTTAACATGTAAAACATATATGAAGTAAAAGCATTTAAGTAATTATAATCCAAGGAAAATAATTTACGCATGCTTCTCAGCCCCGCGTTTGTAAAACAAAAATGTTTAGAAAAGGGGCAATGAACTCACATGTGTTGTTGTGCAATAGAAGTATCACAAAATGCGTGCTCTTTGTTTGTGGTTTATGTTTCTTCAGTTCCTGAGTTGATTTAAGAGAATTCAAATACGATAAGTATACGTATTAGTTGTCGTATCTAAGGTTTGGTCTCGGTGTGCAACTAAGTGTCCTATGTGCTAAGGTGTTTACTAAGGCGCTCTCTCTCTAACTAGACTAATATATTACTCCGTCATAACCCTAATCCCATGAATAATTACCATTACACCTTATTCAAAGCCTCCTAACTAAAACAGTTTAAACACTTTATTTTAAGTCAAACTATTGAGTTAGAAATTATAAATTTTAATTTAAAGAAGTTTATAATTCATTTACCTTTTATTTTATCATCAATTAATTTAAGAAAATTGTAAATTAACTTGTTAGACTCAAGCTAATCTCATTTGATTAACTCCAAGTCTCTAGTTAGTTCTTTTGTATTCCCATGGTTCATTGATCATTCTTGTGCGTACAACTTAGTTTAGAGAGTCCCATTGAACTATCTAAGCCCTTGTAGCTAGTAGATTAATTACTAAGGATTAGGTGTTAACAGTGGATAAACACCATTACTTAGTTTCTTTCTTGTTTCATTACCTTTAAAGCTTTGTGCTCCAAAAGTTATAACCCTTCGTGTCATTGCATAGCCCTTGATTATCTTCTAACCCAATGTAGTCAACAAGCGATATATTTAACATGGTTTTAGCAAGATATTGATGTTCGAATCTTTAATATGAAAAGTTTCAAGCTTACATCTTTCTTTAAGAAAAACTAGGTTGGGTTTTTAGTTAGACAACCCTAGGGGTTCCCATGCGCACACACTCACACCCGATTCCATGCATGCTTTTCACTTAACCCACCCCTCTCATGCAATCCCTATCCTTACCAATGAACCCATACCCATGGATCGGACCAACACGCTCCTGCCCTACGAATGTGTCTTTGGCCGAATCATTTGACCGATTGAATGATGCATGACCCGAATAGGCTGGGGGAGAATGAGGGCCGAAAGGAGTGAGGTGGTTGAATGGAGCTGGTGGCCGAATGGGAGGTGCCGAATAGGTGGTGGTCGAATGAGCTTGGCCGCATGAGGGGGGGGGGGGCGATCGAATAAGGCCTGAGCGAATGGCTTGTGGCGAAAGACCCAGTTGACCGAATGGAGAGGATAGTATTTCGGCCGAATGTGGCCATTCGGCCACCTGTGTGTCCATTCGTTCGGCCGTTGACTTGCATCACTCACAGCCTCCCTCTTCAAGCTAAACGGCTAGATCATCAACCACCCCTTATTCCTAACAACTCCTAGGGTGTTTGTGAGTGATTTTTCTTAAGGTTGGGAGCGGTTTTAACCGACCCAAGAATGGGTTCGAAATAGGGTTTTCAAAACCCCAAAATCGCAACAAAAATGGGTTTGTACCTCGAATCAGTCGATCTTGGGCTCCAAATCTTTGTACTTTCGTGATCTACGTGATGTGGTGGTCGTTTAGACACCAAAATGGCTCGATTTCGTGGAGAAATGGGGAAGTTCTTGTTAGGGTTTCTAGAGAGAGAAGACGAAAATGGGGAAAAAAGCTGGTAGGTGGGGATGATTATGGCATTGAATGCCATAATAAATGGCTCCAAACTACCCGGGTTCGTTCTGTTTCGCGTGGTTTCGAATAAAATTGCAGTCTTTCTTTCGTTTTCGAGTCGGAATATCACGATATTAAAATTAGAGTTTGTAAATTTATTTTAGGTGGTTATTCCTAGTAAATTAACTAAATATCTTATATTTATTTTAAATTTTCGAAAATGTTTAATTTGCTGTTTAAAATCGAATCGTACAGCATCGCGCGTATTCGTTCGAATCGTCACCCGTACGAACAATGTAATAACTATACTTTTCAATATTGTTTTCTGATTATTGGATATCATTCAGAACGTTAAACTTTCATATTTATTCGTACAGATCGTCACCTATACGAATAATCCGTCAATTTAGCATTCACGTAACAACATTCGTGTGGTTTTGTTTTATAAAGCCTCACATACGTTTATACATAATAAAATCCTAACAGATAATCACATGATGGTTCTATATTGCCAGATAATTATCTGACTGATGAACCATAGTTCTGAACTTGTTTTCTGAATTGATTCTGGTTTTGATCTTTGATAACACAAAATGATAATGATACTTTGTTATAAATCTATCAAACAATAAAATACATATAGTTCGTACCTGATTACTGTTCAAGTTACTGTAGAGATCACTGTTCCGGTGACGTTTCCGGCACTGATGTTACAATTGTCTTTTGTTTCTTGCGCCTGTGTTGTTCTCGCTTCTTGGTTGGCTCCTCCTTAGCCTTCCCAATCTCCTTTTTTAGCATTCCTTTCTCCACCATCACATCAGTCAAGGTAGCAGACAGGGAGATTGCATACTTCAATGTTGGAGGGTTAGCAATGAGTACATGACTGCGATTATACGGTAGCAGTCCCATGACGTATTGATCGATGACTTTTTCCGGAGTGGGTACCAAGTAAGGTACCAGGGCAACCAACTCGTGGAAACAAGTGGTGAGTGTCATATGGTCAGTCCCGACCATCTCGTGACCCCATAGCTCCTATTCAATCTTCTAGATTTCGTTCTGCGGGCAAAATTCCAACGCAAAAGTTCCTTTAATTCTGCCCCAGGACGATGGGGTGGACCGACGTCCCACCAAGCAGAAGAGTCCTTAGGTTTGATACCTAATTGATCAGATTGTATTCACAGCACATGATATATAAGAAAGTACTACATTTCATTTACATAAAAAAGTAAAATTACATATTGTTCAACAACATAATTTAAGTCTGTTACAAACGAAATTGTTAACAAGTCTTGAATCTTGCAACTAACAAGATTCCACAAAAGTTTTTGCAAAAGAAGTAGGGTTCGCTACTTTGTCCCTTATATTGCATCCTAACATGCATACAGCTAATGCCTGTTAATCACCTAAGAAACATGCAAAAATCATATCAACATTTACGATGGTGAATTCATAATATTTTTGATTGAAAATAATGATTTTGAAATAATGGTTTGTAAAATTTGTAACTTATCGCAAAAGCGTTCTCCAAACCTCATTACTTAACGCTTTCCCAAATCATCGGAGGTAGTATATGTATAGGGCATACGTAGAGCCATAAGACTCAGTCACTAGCCCACCATGTCTCCGGTGATCCACGATTGGGTACTTAACAAAAATTGGAACCGTACGCTTCTACACGTCTATTCTTCATTTTATTTGTTAAACATCTTAATTGTATTATCGATGAGTGTAAATGTAGCATCTCAAGTTAATGAGTGTAATTATAAAAACCCCTGATTTACACTCTACATGGAGCTTAACCTTTAAATCAATTCGAGTTGGTTTATTTAGGATGTATGTCTATACTATCACACATACGATCATTTACCAATCCTAACTTGAGTTGCCCTTGTTAGTTAGATTACACAGACCCAACCCTATTGATTGATTCGTTTGATATGTTCGCGTAACGTACCAACTAATGGCAAATGATTTGTGAAGAGTCTTACTTGATTCATCCTTGCATTTCGTCTTGTACATGTCTAGTGACTATGCAAGACAAACACTCTTTCTAAACTTATTATTTGTTTATTGATAATTCTCACGAAAATGGTAATGAAAATGTGAACATAATTATCCTAAATTGTGTCCGTTTTGTTTTTGAACCAGTTAAAAGAGTCAGAAGGTTCCACTTTTGAGAGTGGAAACTTCCATTAAGTTATGGTTAAAAATCTGTATCATTTGAATATACATTCGAACGATAGGTTCTGAAATTGATTAAATTAGTTCAAAAATCTGAATAAGAGGTTACCCAAAACCAAACAAATTATAAATACTCATTTATAGTCCAACTATCCAAGAAAGTTGAATTTCGAAAAACTCCTTACTTAGCCTTCCATCTCAACTAGTAAATAGCATTCGCGCTTCGCTGCGTGGACGGTCGGTTTGCTACACCTAATACAAACAACACAAAACTACTTTCCTTAAAGATATCACATTTACGTAGGTAAAACACATAAATCTCAAACCAAATAGAAGAAATTGTCTACAAAACATCATGAATGTATAGTTAGTTATAAACTATCCCTAAATCAATCACAACGGACCTGTTTTTTGTCTTAATTAGAACATGTATAATGCATTGTAGGGATAAATAGCAATTGAGCTTTTGCAAAAATCTCACCTTCTCGTCACCATACTAATAAAGTTTCCTCAGTAATATGTTTTTGACTTAAAAAAGTACTGCAAAAGTGGGTTAGAATTAAAAAAATTCACCAAATAAAATCCTAATAAACTCTTTTAAAGTGTTTGCAAAGCCAAAAATAGAACTTGGATTTCTTAAAAACTATATAAATTATTGTTGTATCAAAGCAAGAACACAAAGAGCAGTGCTTAAGTATAGCAATTCAAGTATTTCTAGAAAGTAAAGACCTTCGTAGGCTTGTAACAACTGTGAACCCTAAATTTGGTATCAAACTGAGAACTGAAGAATACTAAAGCGATTTTGCAGGAACTTAAGCAATCAAAATTCAGACAAAAATCGAAGAGTCAGAACCATAAAAAGTCGACATTGTATCAAGATCATCGTAATTGAACACTAAAATATCTTTCAAAATACGAGGATACGAGGAGGTCTTTTCTTTTTTCTTTTTCCATATGCCGCTTCTCGAGCTAGAATTAAATGATCGTATGTCAATTTCGTATGAGGTGGAAACTCCACATATGGTTTTGAAGTCGAGCCATTCTAGCAATGGAGCCTAGTGACCGATACGATTAATATGTGCAGGGCCGGCCCATTAGTGTTATTGGGTCAAGCTAGGGCTTGGGGCCACCCAAAAATTAGGGCCCCCAATTTTTGAATTTTTTTTTTATATATAATGTACTAGATTAATATCCTGTGTGTTACACGGGTTAAATACAAAAATAATATATAGTCATTAATAAAAATCTTTATAATATAAGTCGGCTTTTTAAAATAAAATACGATTAAAATTTTTGAAAAACTTAATACTTTAAGTAATAAAAATATCATATTTATTTTTAAATATTAATTTTTCAAAGTTTTTTTTTAAACATTTTATTTTGGAAAACCATTTTCAATATTTCTTATTTTATAATAATTTTGCTTTTGAAAAAAAAATGTTTTTTATATTAATATATTTTTATTGTCTTTAAGTATTTTCAATTTAAAAATCTAAAAATGTGTATTCAATATTTAATAATATTATTTAATGTATGATGCATTAAATAAGAGAGAGAAGCGGAAAAATTATTGTGAATATAGTCTAAATTTGTGACATGTGTCCTTTTTTATTTTAATTTATTATATATAATAGATTTGGGCCAAACACCGATCAAATGGGTGTATTTTCTCACAGGTCGCGCGGCTCAGTCGATTAAGAAAGTGGGCCCAAAAATGATTAAAGATATTAAATGTGGAGGGTAGGGAGGCCCAACCGAGAGTTCAAGAAAGAAAGAATTCTGAGAAAATAGGGAAAATGGGAACAACCATTTAGCGCATAACGGCAATACTCTAGGGCTTAAAGAAAGAATTTCGGGAAAGTGGAAATGGGGAATCGCAAATGACGAAGGAGAATGGAGAGCCAGGGGACGATCGTGGAAATGGGGAATCGCAAATGACAAAGGAGAACTAGGTTTCGTAAGTTTTTAATTAGCTATAGCTCTTGTTAATCGTTGGTTGCTTATTGTTTTGACACTTAATTGGAATTTGGTACATTAGGAAATTGGTATTTGATAGTTTATTAATTCTTGTTAATAGCTTACTGTTTGAACGATTGACCAGTGGAACTTTTAATAGCTTATTAGCCTTGTTAATCACCTAATTAAAAATTGGTATTTTGTAGCTAGTTAGCTATAGTTAAGTTAACTGCTAGCTGCTTATGGAGTTGGGGTTGTTTTGTCAATTAAGTTTTTTTTTTAATAAATAGCTTGTTAATCACTTAATTTGAATTTGGAAATTGGTATTTGATAGCTAATTAGCTATAGTTAGTTGCTGGCTGCTTACTGTTTTGACAGTTTTTTAGCACTTAATTTTAGTTTGTTATTGTCG
The DNA here is from genome assembly GCA_009363875.1 of Mikania micrantha. Classification (NCBI taxonomy): domain Eukaryota; kingdom Viridiplantae; phylum Streptophyta; class Magnoliopsida; order Asterales; family Asteraceae; genus Mikania; species Mikania micrantha. The sequence goes on along the minus strand of CM018695.1, from coordinate 50,438,161 downwards.
GTCCCAAGCCCGGGTCAAGGAAGATGGTTTATATTTATTAACATAAAATAAAATAGGGCCTCATTTTTTACTTCGCTTAGGGTCACCAAAAAGGTTGGGCCGCCCCTGAATATGTGAGACCGTGATTCACAGTTTGATGGATGGAAATCACCCTTTTGGAAACACATAGAATGTCACAAGAGCAAGCTAAGGTTTGGAACTTTACTCCGAAAGGGATGCATTTTGACAAAGCCAAGCCAACTTTAAGCCACCAAACCCCACAACTGATGAAAAATATCCTATAATACAATAAGGGAGGCTTACAAGTTGTCACACTCCAAAGGTGCCTATATGGATGAGCCAAAGCAACGACCCAAGAGCAGATTCCCCATCGGCCAAAGGGGAAGAAGTGGGAGAGAGATGCATACGTACAATGGTGAATGAATTGTTACAAGAGTAAAAGTAACATACCAACTGAATTATAAAAGAAAAACAGGCAAAAAAAAAAAATTGAGAAAAACAAATATAATTCACGTCACTTAAAAATATAAATATCTCAATTAATACAATGAAGATCCAATTCAATTCAGAAGAATAAATCAAATTAAATCTTACATAAATTTCTTGAAAATGAATAAATAAATAAATATAATAACATAGAAAAACGAATTTTCTAAACATGAAAAGGCATCGTCCGTGTCATTTCGTCCTCGGCGGACACCTTCCCGCCGGTCCGGCCACTGTCCACAAACGCATAATACCTCAAGAAGAAAGCCAGCGTTAAAACCAACCATTCCAAACAGAACATCAAAACACACAGACCGCCGGCCATCTTCAAAATCACCGCCGCATCATCTTCCTTCACATACGACTTCAACGCGCTCAAGAAATTATCTGTCGTCGTGAAGATCAAAACCGATACCGACCCCTGGAAGATCGCGGTCAGGACCGTGGCCACCATGTGGGCTGCGTACCACTTGTTTGATCCATCAGACACCGCGTTGCACCCGGATATGGCTCCGGCGATGGTGATGACGTGGAGGAGGACCAGCAATGCGCCGGCGGCAGAAGGGATTAGCCGGAGGGAGAGGGTGAGGAAGATGCAACTGGAGGCGGATCCGAGTAAGATGTAGTTGCAGATGAGGAAGAATTTGTGGGTTTTGTGATGGGATTGAGCGTCGCTTGTGAGACCCATGAGTGTGGCCTGTTGAATTTTCCGGCGATCACGGTGGCGATATGATTACAGGTGCAGGTGGATGCGTTGAGCGATTGAGATGAAGGTGAAGATGAGATTTGGTTGATGATACGGTGTGTGTGTGTGTGTAGGTAGGTGGGTTTATATATAGAGGCGTTAGCCGTTGGTGTGTGGCTTATGAGCTATTTTGTGACCGTTTGAGTTCTAACGGCTAGTTTGCTAAATTATTTTCAACGGCCGATGGCTTTTGTGGTGTCGTTAGTCTTCTTTTTTTTGAAATGCAAATGTTATTTTCTCATAAACTACTCCAAACTAATTACACTATTGTATGGGTTAGAACCCATGACCTCCCATTTTAAGAGGCAAAGCCTCTATCAAGTGGGCTACTCCCACATTGGCAATCATAATTGAAAGCTTTTAATCACATTTTTTAAAATCTATATTTATCTATACTATTTACCTAATAAAAGAGTAACAATTTGGCCACGTGTTATCATTTTAGGCAATTCACATCATATGTGTGTCACATGTTAACACTATATTAATTTTATGAATTTTAAAATTTAATTTCATTTAATCAATATAATTAATTCATACTTTAAATGAGGTAAATTAGTTAAGTTAAATTATCATTAAATGTTAATAAAAATATAATCATGTGAAAAAACCTCCAATCTCACATTTGAACAAAAATGATGAAAAATTTTTGTTAAATTGAGATAAGTAGAAAAGACAAACTCTGATATGAAGTGTAAATTAATAGAATTGTATTATCTTGATTTAATAACAAGTTTTTTGACACAGTTAACTATATGTTGTTTATTCAGAGTTAAAAGTAATGATGTTCTAATACTTTTAATTTTTAATAAAGATGATAATACTACTATTAGTACGTCCAATGTTATATACAAAAAAAGTTTTAAAGATTTATAGTTTGCATTTTTAATATGAAATGTATTCTTATATAGTAGATTATGTAATTATTTGTTATAAATATATTTTAATTGTATAATTTTTTGTACCCAATCACATGTAATACATGGGTTTATAACCTAGTTACCTAATAAAAGAATAACAAAATTGTCACTTGTCACTCTTACATTCATTCATTATTAATTTTTGTCACTTGTCACTCAAATTCATTTGTCCTTCAATTTTGACACTTGTTATTCATATATTTATCTTTCATTCAATTTTATTTTACTAACTCTCTCATATTTAATGTTAATAATTTTAAATAATTAAATTCTATACTTAAATGCAAAAATATAATTTTTTTTATTCTAATAATGTATTATAGCTTAATTATCATAAGTAAACTACAATTATATCTTATTTTAAAATATAATTTTAATTTTTAAATAGTTATAATTTATAATTTTTAAATCTTAATTATTTTTTTATTTCACTAACAATTGATATGATATTCAACACATAAATTTCATAAAACTATTAGTTTATAACATGTTAAATTTATTCAATTCATATTATACATATCTTATGTGTTCGTTGGTTGTTTGAAAAAACTTTAAGAATTACAAAAGTGTATCTTACCTATCGAATACAAATTCTGTTGTTGTTTTACTATTTAAATTATTTATTAATACTTGGTTTAATTATCTATCAAAATATTGATTTATAATTTCTAAATTATTAGTTATAAATATTTAATATTTTATTTTTGCTCCATGTAATACACGGGTTAATAACCTAGTTGGAGATATTTCGGATATATTCTGATCGGATATTGGATATACAAAAAATTGATATTTTGGATTACATATCCCAATTATGTGACACCCAAAACATTTACATACTCACAAGTGTTCAAAATATGGTCCCAGAAAATTTCGACTTAATTTTTACGAAACATTTCATTCGGAAGCGTGAAAACTAATTACATATGTTAAACATTCTTGTTTTGTTACTAGTTACTTCACAAATTCATAATTACTTAGTTTGTATGTGACTACAAACTTTCGACATGGATGATGTTTGATTCTTCACAACTTCTGCCCGATCATGATTTCCGAACCCAAACTTATTTATGACCTGAAAACACCACAATTAATCAAGTGTTAGTTCATAAGAACTAATTAAGTTAACCCCTTCGACCCCCGGAATCAAATTCATCACGAAAATTGAAATCCAGGAATTTCACACAGCCCGGCGTATGGTACTCCAGCCCCGGCGTACCATACGCGCAGACCACCAGCGTACAACAGAATGCTTTCAGTGTACCATACTATGGCCGGTGTACAGTACGCCCCCGACAACAATTTTTCAACTTTTTCACGTTTTAAACACCCAAAACCATTTCTAAACATTCCGGGGTTTCAAAATACATTTAAACTTCAATATATCACATTTCTAAACATATCTAATGATCTTAGTATCATTATTTTAAAAATCCATAATCTTAATTTAATAACTTCAAATTACATATTAACAAGCATATTTTATCAATCAAAACATCAATTCTCCATTCTCATATAATATGCTCATTTTAAGATGATAATTTGCTACCAACATCCTAACGGGTCAAACCTTCAAGCTTGGCCTCTTTCACAACATACAACAAAGATAAGCTTGTCTTAACACCCCTCAATTAGTATGCTCATGTCTACGGGATACCCACATCCCTATTTATAGTTGACCCCGTACAGTCCATTTCCTATTCATCACATAGGTCTTTTTGTTAGTTGTACGTACACAAACTAACCATCACATCGGTACATGTGAATCATATCCCTCACACCCGTACATGTGAACTCATGTAATTCACATCCGTACATGTGAAACCATCCTCCTCATCCGTACATGAGACTTATATTGCAACAACCAACAATCTGGATATCCATCCGTACATGGACTTACACATAGTTTGCTCAATGGATTCATCATCAATATTGTGAATCCATGAACATACAAGTAACACATTAGGTGACTTACATGTTCCTCCACACGAATGTGGCTTATCATCAAAATGCCATATATCATGGTCTTACATTAGTTTCACACGAATGTGAATCGTCTCCAATTATATGTGTCAGTTATTCTAAACATATAATGACACTTTCATTAGTTATGCAATTATATCATAACATTAACCAATTTCAACAAAACTCCAATTGTTACATCCAATATTTGATTCAACAATCCAAATACCACCCCATGTGGTTTCATATTCATACACTTCCACACAATGTGGATTGTCATCATTTTCTATGTCAACTACTAATTAACATTAAGTAACACCTTTCAACTTATGCATTTAGCACATAACATTCATTCAATACTACAAGATATTTATCAAGTAGTTATATACCACCCCATGTGGTTTTATTTTCATATTTTTAACATTTCATGACATATATGGTCAATTTACCTTTCAATATGTCACAATTACTACAAGTCAATTACAAGTAGTTTGAACATACATAATTACATAACACATAAACACTAATTTGTCTTATGGTTGCATATTAGTGAGTATGTAACTCACCTTGGCCCGTAGGAATGCTAAACCTCGTAACCTTCTTGGCATGTTGATTTCACTTTCAATTTCACTTCCTATACAAATAATATAGCACACATGCCATTTAGCATTTACAATTTCAAACAAACCACTTACTTACACAAGGGTCTTCATTTCTACATGTCTATACCAAATTCTCATTTTTGACCCGTTAATGTAAACATGGATCTTATCCATTTTTCAAGTATCTTAGACACTTGTATGACACACAACTATATGTATATGATCTACTAGCATCATTCATTCTTTTTCAAAAACATATCTACTAAGTTTCTCATTTTTATCACATTTTGAAAAAGTCTTATTTTTGTGCAGCAACTTCTGCTGTAATCGTCCATCTTGACCTATTTACAATTTAATTTAGCTCTTAATGTCCAAAGATAGATTGTGGTATACCCTTAGACCTTTCCATACATATAAGGCTCATGTTCTGCATATTTTTCTACCATTTTATAGAGATTTTACAAAAACATGACAGATTTATCATCTTACAAAAATTTCAGCTTTTACCAAATCTGTCACGATGTATTAAAATGCAGTTTTCATGTACTTAGTGTCTTTATATTTTCTAATTCTAAACATCAGTAGAAAGTAGACTCAATAAGCTTTCCAACGACATATTATATGTCTCAAACCAATTTTTGGTTGATTTTATATGATTTTTCAAAAATCAGCATAACAACAAAAAGAAATTCTATCAGCATGCTGAACTTACTGTTATGCTATAAAAATCGATCATTTTTACTCCCTTACAACTCGAATCTGTCTATGAGTTTCAAAGACAAATTGTAGTACTCTCAAATACCTTTCTAACCATATAAAATACGCCTCAATTGGAGGTACGGTTGATTTTATATGATTTTTCTGAAACTGTGCAGAAATCAAAATAATTTCAATTTGCATTTTTCTTTCCTTTTGATTTGGCATTTCTACAAACATCTTGTGTGCATAACTTTTTCACACTTGTAAAAATGCTTACTAAAACCTCCTATTTATCCCATGCATCATCATCCTATTTCAAAGTAGGTGATTTCAAGTAATTATACAAGATTACATGAAACCCACAAGCATTTACCACCCATAAACAACCCTTTTTTAGGTTTTTACACCAACTCATCTATACCCCATGGTAAACCCACAAATTTTACTTCAAAAATTACAAAAATTTACTTACCAAGGTGTTAGATGTTGCAAAGGATGATGATTTATGCCTCTATGCCCAAAATCATCTCAAGGATTACAAGATTTTGTATCAAATTTCTGGATTTTAGAGTTTTCCCTCTTTTCCTCCTTGTTCACGTCGCCTTCTCCCAACCCACACACAAATCTGATTTTGATTTTGATTGACCAAGAATTTCTCTTATAAACCCCATTTAAACAAGTTTTAGAAATTGACAATTCAACCCCTCAACTTCTAGTTAGATTTTATTTTAGTTTTCATCTAACTTAACTAACTTTATGTATTAAATTGTTAGTTAGTTATTTAACCAAATTAACCTATTACCTAATAACAAAGTTAAATAAAATTTTAACTTGAAATAACATCTTGATCGATTAAAATATAATTAATTGTGAAATCTGTCGTTACAAATTCAACAAAAATAAAACCGATTTTTCGGTTATTTGGGTCATTTTAATATAAAAATCATGCTTATTTGAGCCATTCCATTTATTCAGATGGATTTAGATCGCAAAAATGGATTTAGATCGCAAAAACAAATTTCCTATTTAGGTTGAGTCAAATTTTTAATAGGTTCTTAAAAATTTCAAATACAAATAAACCGAATAAGTTATTATCCAACCCGATAAACACTTATGGGTACATTTAACACTATGTTACTATTTTATAACATTGGGAAAAGATAAAATGAAAACCACATCTCAATGAGAAAACCGTGAAAACCATGCAAAAATCATGTAAAAACAACATATTTTTTTTGAATTTTTTTACAGGTTTGTAACACTATTGGACACATTTTTATAAAAAAACAAAAAAAGCGCCGACCAAATATTTTTAAAAAAAATATTTTATAAACCCACGTAAAACCTACGTAACAAATCGTAAAAAAAAATTTTACGTTTTGTTACGTAGGTTTTACGTGGGTTTATAAAATATTTTTTTAAAAATATTTGGTCGTCGCTTTTTTGTTTTTTTTATAAAAATGTGCCCAATAGTGTTACAAACCTGTAAAAAAATTCAAAAAAAATACGTTCTTTTTACGTGATTTTTGCATGGTTTTCGCGGTTTTCTCATTGAGATGTGGTTTTCAAAATAACCATACCCTTATAACATTAACTAGGTGTACTTCCTCATATGATGTTAGTATTTGCTTCTTAAAAACATCAATTTGTAAAGAACTTAAAAAACATTTAAATTTACATGATTTAAGTGGTATAAAAATAATGTTTCTTTAAGTAGATGAAAGTTACTTTTATGTCGTTCAAATTTGTGGATAGAAATGATTATTTTATTCTATAACAAAAAATCTTTTAGTTCTTAACATTCCTATGTGTGTGTATACATATATTATTTTAGTCTTATTATGGTGTGTCACATGCCGACCAGAAAATCCAATTTATTTATTTTTTAAACCACACATCTAAGTTTTAAAAAGTTTATTTAGGGTCAACGGAGAAAACAAGATGTATTGTTTATTTAGGGTCAACGCTTGAGTGTTATAAAAAGTTTTGAGAAAAGAAATACTAAAACAAAATCTTTAAAAAAAAGTTCATTATTTATATTAACTAGTAATTTTACCATCTCATGTTACATTGGCGTAAGGTAAACGGTTATGTAGTCAACTACCTGGACTATTTTGTGTCCAAACAAAATTTACTTTGAAATTTAAACTAACTAAAAACATATATAACATGAGTTGTTTTCCAAAAAAAAAGTTTAAATCAAAAAGTTGATGAGTGAAATTGTCAATCTCGAAATTAAAGACGGTTGTAGAATTAGAATTTGGGATGAAAATAACATTTTATAAAGTTTTTTAAAACTTAAGAATTAAAAATGTAAACTCTAAAAGTTTTGAAGGTTGTAGAATTAGAATTTGGAGTAAACTTAAAATAATTGTTCGAAGTCGTCACAAAATAGTTATAGAAATTAAAACACACAAAAAATACTATCATTGTTTTATCTAGCAGTGGTTTGTTATAGTTACAAAAATATTAAACGTAAGATGTTGTGATGTAATTATGACGTAACATTGAAGCAACCAAATCATTAAATAAAATAAAAAATAAATAAATGAACTCGGAGGCCTCCAAGGAAAAATCTATTTTTATTTTGATCGCATTTGAGAGTTATGACGATTTTAGCATGATTAGCCGTAAAAGAGAGGTTCCAAATTTCTCATGTTTCGGTTTTATGTATCAGGCTAAATATAGCAAAACGTAGATGAAAACATCACGATGATATGTGCGAAATTACAAATAAGCATAGTAAAAATGAGCATTATAAAACAAGGATAGTTATACCAAAATATACAGACTCAAATACATCAAGATTTTGACATGTTTATAGAGCACTTTAAGTTTGTATTCTGGATCCGACTCCTATTAAATATATCTCATAAAAATATTAAATATACTTCTTATACATTATATATTAGGGGCCTTCAAAAACACCAAAGCATTTAAAACCGAAAACGTATCCATAACAGAAAAACCGAACATAATTCTTAATTCGGTTTTCTGTTCGGTTCCTAACCGTATACAAATTTTGTTTTCGCTTGGTTATCGATTCCAGTTCCTTTTTTGGGAATTCGGTTTATTCGTTAACCGATTAAACCGAATTCAGATTTAAATATATTATTTTTATTAATAATATACAAGGTTAAATTCGGTTTATTATGTTGAACTCTGTTTATTTTGTTTTTAACTGATTTATTTGGTTTTTAATCAGTTTATTCAATTAAATTTGGTTTGTTTAGTTTTAACCGAAACCGAACCGATTTAATTCAGTTCGGATAACCACTTCTCGAATCTGGCGTGCTTTTTGGATAGGGAAAAAAATTTGAAACCTAATTAAACAGAATTGAATAAGTCGAACGAACTGTTTTAGAACTGACGAACACTTCTATTTTAAATTAAAAAGATCTTTTGATACATTAAAAATATACTAATGTTGAAAAATACTTTTTTAATCACCAAATTATTATAAGTATAAAATTTTCAAAAATAGTTTTTTTAAAACAAAATTTTAAAACCAACAAACTTTGAAAAATCAGTGTTTAAAGAATATTATTATTTTACTATTTTAAAAATTATATTATATGATATTTTCATCATATTATATATTTAACAATTGTCTATGTTATCCAAATTTTTATTGGGACTATTTATTATATTTTTAACTCATCTAATGCTCAGAGAAATAGCATAGTATTAAACTATAAGAAACAACCACAAATAAAGAAGTAATGTTATATAATATTTGATCCTAATTTTTTTTTGAACGACCAACTAATCAACTGTCGGTACTCCGTACGCGGCCCCCAATGGCTAAAGAATGCCCGAGCTGGCCACTAGTCCGGACGGACGGAGCCCCTAGCCCACCAGCCACCAATTCCCTGGTAAAACCCGACTCAGGCACCCGCCCAAAGTCACGATGGTGAAAGGCAGGTAAAATCGGATGGAATCAAGGATCGAACCCAAGACCTGGGTCTCCTATCACTTCTCACATACCTTCATCTTACCAGTAAAACAAGACATCATTTGTATATTTGATCCTAGTTAACTATGAATAAATTTATGTATGGACGTAATCCAAAATCACATAAAGTATCATAATTGTAAGGCTATGTGTTATCATCACCCCCTTTCACTTCACTTAGGCGCCACGTAGACAGGGCCGGCCCAATGGGCCAAGCAGCCCAAGCCAGTGCTTAAGACCCCCAAAAATATAGGGCCTCCAATTTTTAATTTTTTTTATACGTTTGTGGGAGATGTGGGCTTTTAATTTACGTATGGGCTGAGTTATGATAATTCTGAGGAGCAAAAGCAAGGGTGGAAGTGTGGAACGGAATTACGGAAGGGCCCAAAGACAATACGTCTAATTTCTAACCTATCGTCATATTGTGCGTACATGGAGGCTGGAGCCTCTAGCCATGGTGGGATGGAGGGAAATCGGAACGACAGAGACCAGAGGAGTGGGGAGAGGGAGAGTCGTGGCGATTCGAAGAGCGGCGCACTCTGTGGCTCTGCACTCGTGCTGATTTAGGTTAGTACATACTAATCCGAACTCCGACCGAGCGGTGATTCACCACCGTCCGCCTGTCACACCTTCGTCGTGCTCCGCCCTCGGAGATTAATCTGTGTCCATTGATTCTTCGTCGTGCCTCTACGGATTTGCTAACTAATGCGTTGTTGCCTTGACGCCCTGCCCGCTTGTCTACGTCGGCGACGACCCCCAGCCACCAGGTAACTAGGTTGGTAACTTTCTTACTTTGTTTATTTGTTACTTGGTTATTTGGAGGTTGGTTACAGATTAGTTATTAGTATTTAGTTGTTAAGTGTTAGCTTGTTAACAATTAATTGTTATACTAATTGCAAATTGAAAGTTAGTCTAAACAGATTACTTGGTTACTTCAATTGTTAATTTTATAGAATTCTAACTTGTTATTGAAACTTGAAAGTTGATTAGTTGTTAACTTTTTATACTAATTTGAAGTTAGTTTAGAACACAGTACCTCGTTATTTCATTTGTTAACTTTATAGAATTGTTTAGTTAGAACTTAGAACTTTGTAGAATTTAATTGGTTTAGTTTGACTGTTTAGTTTGGTTGTTTAGTTTAGAATTGTCGGTCCCAAGCCTAGATAAAATGAGAAGAATTTTTAACGCAATCTTTAGTGAAAGGCCCCGGATTTTTATTCCGCTTAGGGCCCCCAAAATGGTTGAGCCGGCCCTGCACGTAGACGCCACATAACCAATTAACACAATCACCCCCTTATCACTCCACACCATCATTACATATGTTATCATCTCTCTCCCATTACTTTCCTATCACTCCACGTCATCACCACCTTTATTCAATATTTTATTATTTGATTTTTATTTTTTTAATTAAAAATTAAATTAAAAATAGATAAAATATTATTAAAAAATATAAATTACAAAATAAAACTAAAAAAAAGTTACATAATAAAAAAAATTACATTATAAAAAAATACATAAAAAAATTAATCCATATTATATCGCTTCATAATCTGCTCCTTCGTCTTCTCGGTCATTTCACGAGTGTGACCGGTTAAGTGATCGGTAGATGTCCACAACAATTTCATATTATTGTTGTATTGTTTTTGCTCCTATAAAAAAATGGTGAACGCTATCATTAGGCGCCCCTTATCGACCGGTCTCACTGCCAACATGAGCGAGGTAAATCGCATGACCCACGCAAAGTTTTTTCTCCTGTAAGTCAACAAATTTTTGTAACAACTCGGAGATGGTCTCCAACGTGTCTTTGTAATTGGTTGAAGACGTGGCTTGTAACATCAGTGCCGGAACAAGAGTTCTGAACAGTAGGAAAGTACTATAGATACCGGTACGGAAAGTGTTCATGTAATATTCCGTGTTAATATTATATGAAACAACTGATATTAACAGTGCAGAAACTCAAAACTGACAAACAACATACACAAACACAATACTAATATGTCTAAACATGTTAAACTAGGACATGATACTATATACGAATGTTAGTTAGGATCTTATTATGTATAAACATACGTGAGGAAATCCAAACCGAAACCTTAACGGATGTCATTATGTGAATATTAAGCTAACATAGTATTCGCGTGGGTGACGATTCGCACGAATATATCTGTAAGTTTAACGTTCTGAATGATATCTAATAATTAGAAAACCATATTGGAAAGTAACGTTGTCTTCGTATTTGAACGAGTGACGATTCGTACGAATACGCGCAAAAACGATACGATCTGATGAAACAATAAAATAAACGCTTTTTAAATTTTAAACATAAATAGAAGATATTTAGTTAATTTATTAGGAATTACAACTTTAAAAAGTTTAAAAAAATTTCTATCTTTATTAAGTTACGTAATATTACGAAAACGACGAAAATGACGTGTGAAACAGAAACCGAACGCACCCGAACATACCCGGGCTATAAAAGCCCTTCTTCTTTCTTCTTCCTCCACATTTTCAGCCATCTCTCTCCCTCTTGAAACCCAAACCCGTCACCACTCTCTCTCTCTCTACAGTTTCTCACCTTCAAACCTTCATAACTTCTTCATTTCTTCACCAAATTCGACGTTCTAGTAGTCAAAACGACCGTGAGAACGAGGAGAACACAGAAGTACATAATATCGGAGCTGAAACGAGCTGATGTGGTTGCAGTTTTAGAGAGAAGCTACGGTTTTTGTGGGTTTTCTACTATTCCGGTAAGTTAAGCTTTTAAATCGTCTTTATCACGTCAAATCAGTTAGGATAAACACTAAAAAGACTCTAGAAACATGTAGATCGTGAAAAATGAAGAAATAGAGCTTTAAATCATCAAAAACGGACCAGAAACGAGCTCAAAAGAGCTGATTCTTGGTTGCTACTGTTTCGGTAAGTTTCTTTCGAACAACAGTAGGTTTTCAGCCGATTTTGAAGCCTTAAAACCCTAGGTCTTGCACCAAATCCACTTAGGAATCTAAGGAACATGTTAGATTGATTTTTGGGTCAGTTGGGGATCGAATTGGAGCTGAAAATTGGCAGAAATCGAGTTCAAAAGGGGTTGTTTGTGTTGCTGTTGCTGTTCCGACAAACAACCATGTTTTAGCCTGTTTAGGACCCTCTAACGGCTTAGTATTTGCACCGATTTGGTATAGGAACTCAAGAAACATCAGAGGTTAAAGATTAGAAGGGCTAGGAATGGTTAGAACCTGGGTAAATGGTTGTATTGATGGCCTAAGGGCTGCCCAAAGTGAAACCGTTGAACCCATAGTGCTGGCAGGTTATGGGATGTTGTCTCATTGATATTATTGGACTTATGACCATCTATATTGCTGTTGGTTGTTGAGATTAGCCAAATTCAGGTCTCCCAAGTACCCAGAACTTGGAACCAACCAAAACCAACAAGAATTGAGTTCATTAGAAAGGTTTGAACATGGGTTAGTCGATTGTGAGCCATTAGGATTTCTAAGTGTTTAAACCGGTTGTGTTGTTCATCGAAACTAAGTTTTTCAAACTAAAATCTTTTCTAAACTAATCTAACACTTAAACAAGTGTTTCATGTAATCAATTGGGCTTAAAACACATAAGTTTGCTTAATGAAATACAAAGTAAAATTGTTAACATCAAAAATGGTCCATGTTGACTATTTTGAAATGTTAGCCGATTTTAGGATCATCAAAAATCGCGCCCCGAGAACCTTCCGCCCGACGGGACATTCGATCCGGCCCGCCGGCTCGGGGTGTGACAAGGCTTGTGGTCGTTTACCCTTGTTGTTTCGACTGGACGGACGTTGAGGAGAGGGTGGGGGCATGTCCATTTCGACTTCCTCATCCTACTCGTTTAAGTTAACGAAACATAGACCGGTTGTGTACTTTCCCGACGATGACGTCTTCGTCCGTTTCGAAGTTTGTAACTTCAGGGTGGGATGTCATTTGGTTGATTTTCTCATAACGTGCCACACCGCAATATGAGAAAATAGCTCGTTTTCTCTAGCATAGGTCATCAACGTCTCGTTCATGACCGTTACGTCATTCTCACCACTTTTCGGTTGTTATGGTGTTGAATCCACACTCCATTAAATTTCGCGACTTTACCTTGTAACTCGCGCCATTTGCTGGAAATCATGTCGTTCGTCCGGAAGGAGTCATGACCCATTGCCAAAAAAAACTATGCTCTAATGCGTTTCCAAAATTCCATGCTCGTTTGGTTGTTACTAACGAACGGATCTTCAGAAACATCAATGTAGGCACGAGCTAGTGCCACCTCCTCAACTTCCGACCATCGAGTAATGGTCGGTTTTGTTGTTTTTTCTGGCACTTCCTTTCGTCTGTGCCTGCGACGCGATGAAGCAGGTTGGGGGTCGGGTTGTGTTTCCGGAAACATGTCAACGTCGTGTTCCGCTTGAATTTCAGAAACGTTGTCAAAAGCGGGCGATGTTTGGTTAAAAAACGTGGTTGTGGGTACCAATTTGAAAACGTTAGAAATTGGTTCGGGTTGTTTGTATTGTTTGGATCGACTTGGGGATGATAACAATTCATAAATGGGTTAAAATGGGTTGTTTGGATCCATAGTGTGTAAAAGTTTTTGAAGATTTGAAGGTTGAAATTTTTGAAGAGTTTTTGAGAGATTAAGAGAGTATGTAAGTGTTTTTGATTGTGTTGAATCTATGTATTATAATAAATCAAGCTTTTTTATCCTCGTGTCATTCAATAATAGCACTTTTGGATTTTTTTTCCCGCTCATACATCGTCTATTTTTTCCACGTGGGTCATGGATCCAACATTTTGTTTTGTTAACCCAGGTATAAAAGCTTCCTTGACCCTGATTGGCATAATAGCGTATGTTTTCTTTCTTCCACAAAAACCTAGATTATAATCTCCATCTACAGCCGTCAACAATTCTCTGAAATTGCCATCACATGTAAGTTTCTTACATTCTTTAATCATCTTGCTTCTAATTGTGGGTTCGAATATGTTTATGTTCTTCCGATTTTGTTTCGGTTATGTGTAGTCCAAACCCTAGATTGTAGTCGCCATATCTAACCGTCAGGAATTCTCTGAAATCGACATCATATGTAAACTTCATCCATCTTTACCTCATTATTGCTTATAAGCATCTTCTTCCCATTTTTTTCCTATTCTGATTTTGTTAAAATTACTCTATTGAAATTATAATTTTTACTTTGCGTCCGTCAATGCGAACATGGTTATTTCAAGTCACACTTAAGTAACATATGCAATTGATTTAATTTTTTGTCTCCTTTGATAATGTTAAAGAAATAGTTATTCTCAAATCTTAAAACGAACTAACTGATAACCAAAATAACAAGGCAACCATTATTGAGTCTAAGAATGAAACACGTGTAAGATCTAGCCGAATAAACTTGGATAAGATAAAACTTTAATCGTGGGTCACATACCTTGCACTTCACTGTTTGTGGTTTCTATATGTATATGTATGTAATAGGTAATTAGGGTTTCGAGAGGTGCAATGGAACAAAAAAAGCCGGTATTCAGTTTCAAATGAAATGCATAAAAATTATAACAATTATTTGTTTGGTTTAGGATTAAATTAAAACAAATCTTACACGTGTTCATTTATGTGTCAAATGTTCTTAGTAACAAGTAAATCATTTAGACTTTCTTTAATAATTTTTTATTACGATATATTTTTATTTTGATGCCAGCAGGGAATTTGTTTACATAAACTTAATAACTTAATAATTTTTGCAATTGTAGGCTGATATTGGTTTTGCTAATGCGATTCATGCCATAAAAGTAACAAAAGGGAGCAGTGATATAATCATTTTAGATCATAATTTTGCTCCAGTTGTATACCAAAGATCAATATGTTTCTGACCATAACATAATAGGTTGTTAGGGGGAAGATCTGTGTACGCTTATGTACGAAAATGAAAATTATCAGAAATTTATCAAGTTTGATCTTAGTGGGAATGTGACTGAGCAGAAACAAGATGCACTTCTAATGCGAATTTGTTCAAGTTTGACCCATAATTCTAAATTAGAAAATTATGTTTTTAAGTTTTTGTGAACATAGCTAACCCAAATTTTGTTGTCGGTTGATTGCAGAATGGATAAACCTTGGGCAGAAACAAGATGGACTTAAACCCATTTGTTGATCTTTTTATATCAAAGAGGTCTAGTATCTTAGTGTGAAAAACAATATCATTTTGGTTGTTCACATGGCCATAAAATGGATAATCTTTCAGGTTATGTGTCATACAAATGTTATATATTTTCTATATATTCTTTGTTTATCTCATTTTCTAATTGTCAAGCATATAGTGAAAAATTAGTTGATATATGTGAGCAAAAACAAGCTGCACTTCAATCACTTGATCTTATTACATCAAAGAGGTATATGGCATGGCAGAAAACACATGAGAAGATTATTTTCAATTACACTAAACTTTGTTTTGACATGTGGAGAGATAGATTTGATAAAGATGGTCTAATCCAGTACTGTTTAATATGTCAGCAAGTTAATGTTATTTTACTAGATGAAGTCAAAGCACGTCATGGATCTTTGAACTAAGACAACCAAACTGGCATGTAGCCAAGCACAGGCTCTACAAGAAGTTCTAGATATTAATGATCTTCAAGTTGTTATAAGGCCTGAATATCTGATGTTGAGTTACGTTAGTCGATGAAAAGGGACATGATCATTCTAACAGGGAGCTTGCTACCCATGGTTTAAGTTCTTATAGGAGACTTATAGAACAATTCTTGGATGAAAAGAGAAATGATCTTTTTATTGATTTGTTCTTAACAAAATACGAAATTATAACGGTTTTATAACAAATGAAGCTTGATATAAAATTAGTAATTTCGAATCATCTCATTCAATAATTAGCATGTACTAATTATGTTGGGTGTTCAAGAAAAAAGTTTAAAAATGGTACAAGAGTATAGAATTGACAACCTTTTAGATAAACCTTCTAGGTATTTATCATATGGAATAAACCAATCTTTCTACGATTCATATAAATTTTAAATCTCTCATTCAATACGTACATGTTTAAGTATTTTACTTAGTACACGCAGTCAACTTTCTCCAATGTTTTTTAAAATTCAAAAAAAAAAAAAATTCAAATCATTTTCATTGCTACCTTATTTATTATTTTAATCATTTCGCATGAAATTTAGAAATAAAAGTATTTTATCTGTTGTAATATAATTAAATTTATTAAGTGCTACTAATGTAATTTTTATAAATCTAATAGATTAATTATTCTCAAAATACAAATATATTCATTTGGAATAAATCTATCTTTATAAAATTCATAAAAAATAAAAAGTGATATCATTCAATACTCACCTTAATTATTATTAGATCATTAAACACTAATTTACTATTTGCAAAATTAAAATATAATTCATCTGTTATAATATAGTTACATTTATTAACCGTCCATTGATATAATTTTTTTGAATTTAATTGACTGATTCCTATAATATATTTAAATTTTAGAATCAAAATTCAATAATTTAATCTTTCAATGTTTTATTCATAAAATTAATTTCAATAGTTACCTCAATTACAATTATTAATAGCATTATTAATTAAAATATTACAAAATTAACTGATTATTTTTGAACTTTGTTAAATTATTTTTAAAACATAAGACACTAATCATTCTTATTGATCCCTTACTTATTATTACATCATTTTGAAACAATTTCATATACATTTTTACCTTTCTATAAATTTAGATAGCGTTTGGTATGCATGAATGAATGGTGGAATGCAGTGAGTTATTACGTTGGAATGAAAAGAAACGTGTTTGGTTAACTCATAGGAATAGAATTCACCATTTCACAAGGAATGGGATGCCTTCACTTCTAATGATTTTCATTCCTTGAAGTAGGGGTGTGTTTTTTCATTTTCATTTCTTGAAGGAATGATCCGACCAATCACCCGACCCTTGACCTGACTCATGACCCAAACCATGATTCGAACCATGACTCGAACCATGACCTGAATCATGAGCCGATCCATGACTCAAACAATTACCCGACCCTTGGCTCAAATAATGGTTCAACCCATGAACCAAACCATGACACGTCACATGACCCGACCCATGACCCAAATCACGACCCGATCCACAAACCAAACTATGACCCAATCCATGAAATGCCTCATGATCGAACCATGAGCTAAACAAAAACCGACCGATGATCAGAACCATGACTTGACCCATAACCCACGCCCTGACCCGACCCATGATTTGAACAATGATTAAAACCATGACTCGACGCATAATTTGTGTTCCATTCTTTATCTTCTCATGTCTACCATATGTAACCAAACATGACAATGGAACGTTAATAATTCATTTCTTTCCCACATCCATTCCATTCCCTCGTCCATTCCATTCCCCCATCCATTCTTGTCACACCCTTGTCGTTGCGGAAGCGTACAGTGTGACTTTCAAGGTTTCACAGTTATTGTTTACAACAAAAACACGTATGTTTTATATTACACACTATGTTATAACTACATTAGTTACAAGCTCAATGTCATAACAGTTTCAACTGATTTTCACACATATACTATGCTATGTTTCACACTTTTGAGTCTAACTATCATAGACCCTACTATATGTCTCCAAAGACTGAGCTCCCAGCTCCACCCCTTGTATCATTATGCATCAGAGAAAACATGATTTTTAAACAATCAGCATATCGCTGGTGAGTTCACAGGTTTTTAAAATGTCAAAATGTAAGTAATGTATCCCAAACAATATAAATGTTTGCATAAAAAGAGTTTAATAATATTTATGTCCCAAACTAGGTGTAAAACATTGGTATCCAGTGCGAACATTGTTCCTTCCAACAATGTCGTGTTTAGTTCCCGACCAACTGTCCAATTATAACTCCTGGGCTCCCGTAACCGAGTTGACGAGTTCAGTGTGTGACAATCCGGCAACTTCAAGTTAACTCCGTTAACCGAAAACTATCAGAAAAGCCATGAAATCACATAAAATCAAACTAGACGGGTTATAACTGATCAAAATCAATCTTAGAATGTTAAAACTTCAAGGATTAAAGTTGCAATTCAATAAAAGTCTCAATTTTGACTTTGAGAGTCAAAATTCGGCTATAGTTGCAAACAAGATTCTAAATTCGTATTAATTTGGTGTTAATAACCGAATTAAACTTCCTAGCAATTCATTATGGTGATGATTAATGGTTACTCAGCCGTTATCAGTACAAGATTGGTCGAATTAAAACCAATAACCACTCACAAGTCGTAACCGTAGCATTTCATAATTGAATTCGTAAAATTCGATTAAGACACTCACAATTGCACATTCCTACACCTCCATCGGCACATTCAGAATCTGTGGCATCCGATAATTTGAAGCAAAGCAAGCCGAGCAGAGGAATTGATCTTGAGGGGGCCGAACCTAGGGCAAGAAGTCGATCTCGTTCAATTGATCATCAAAACAAGTAAGTTCTCGTTCCTACACCTTCTAACATGGCCGACTAAGGATAACCACAGGTTAATTTCAGTTTCTAACATCGGAATAATGGGATTCGAATTCTAGGGTTCATGTGGAGGAGCGATTTGGGGGTTTTTGTTAAATTGAGTTTAAGAATGAAATCAATTGGCACAGAGAGTTTCGAAATCATTAGTTTAAGGAAACCCATATGTGAATTTCATGATATAACAGCGAATTGTAAGAGTTCAATAATTAGGGTTCTTGAGAGAGTATGATTTGGGGGTTTTCATGAAAACGAAACTTAAAATCAAATTAGAAGATATCTGTAGCTTCAGAATAGTTCGATTAAGAAGAAACCTATGTTGATTTTGAATCATAACATCGAATTGATTGATTTCAAGTTTCTAGGGTTTGTTTTAGGAACGAAATTGGGATTTTGATTCAAATGAGTTTAAAAATGAAATTGATTGTCATTGTTAGTTTCAGAATGTTCCGATGAAGGATAACCCTCTGTTAATTTCATATTATTGTAACGAATTGTATGAGAACTAGTTTTAGGGTTCTTGAGTAAAAAGGATTTGGGGAATTTGATACAGATGGACTTAGTTTTCGAATCAAACCAACCAGACATGTTCGAAATATCATTCACACTGAAAACCTATGAATTCAGAACATGTTGATCATCAATTCGATTGATTCGAATTAGGATTTGATAAACTTGGGTGCGAATATGTTCACAACCGATTGAATGGGTTATAGTGAATGATAGTTCAAATTAAAATCACCCATATAGTCGTTTGAATGACTAGAACAAAACCCCTAAGGTTTAAGAATCGAATTCTGATGAATCGTGGGTCAATTGGGAATTGTTTGCTTCGGCTATAGTAAGACATAGGAGAACCCGATCGGTTTTGGTTAAAGCAATTGAAGCAGAACCTTGTTAATGAAATGTGAAGCAGTTGAGATGGTTGGGTATGTGTGTGTTGGGTTGTAGGTCTCGGGTTCGAGCCCGGCCCTCAACATTTTTTTTTGGGTTTAAAACTCAATTTGATTTTTAAGCCATAGCTTCTTCGTTTGAATTCCGATTTAACCCGTTCGAGTTGCGTTGGAACCGTAATGGGAATACGAACACTTTGGAATAATAAAGGTCACATTTTAGATCGAAAACGAAATTTCGTATAATTACGTTTATTTAAATAAAATCATATATGGTTTTATTTAAACGCTTTCAAAGGCACGCATACATACGTATGCATATTCCTAACACTCTAACATACGTGTGTTGACACGTATGTGATTTAAAGCATAAAACGACATTCCGAATAACACTAGGTTATTGTTAAAACACAGGTTCTTCGTAGGAGGACTTTCTACGCGAGTTCACGTGTGATTGATCATTCTGCTACATTCAAAGGTGCGTACACAGCCCCTTTCTTATTTTAACTGTTTTGGGGGAGAAAACATGTGCAAACAAAGCTTTTAGATACATATCACTTGCATGAGTTAGCTGTTTACATTAAGTTCAAACATAGCATTACAAGTCCTTACATTACGAACCGTTTAGTTTGCTGTAGTGCAAAGCGTGGTAGTTGGAAATAGATCTATTAGGTTTGACAAACCTCACTTGGTAGATGGGATCTACGCAAGTGTTTGACTAGCCAATTCACATTACTATTGTTTGTGCTAGACAATAGTGGCAAGGCAAAATATGCGTTAGCATGCAACAGTCAGCTTCGGTGTCGACCACTTATGTAAATAGTATAAATGACTAGCTATCATGACTATGCATGTGTGATTATGTTATCTGCAAACATTATATTCAAACTGTTGTTTCAAACATTTGTGAATGCTTAAACCTGTGTAATGCACCAACCTTTGTGTTGACTTGATTTACATGTTTTCTCAGGACGCTAAGGTTACACAAGCAAGCAAGCATGGACTAGGAGATCAAGTCGCATGCATATTTTTCATTTCTGTTATTTGGATTTGAACTTGTGGAATTTTGTTTTGTAATTTACAGTTTTCAAATCATTATGTTTGTTATGTTTTAAAAACGCTTCCGCAACGTAGAACTTTGATATTACAGTTTTAGACCAAAGTATGTTTTGAAAATCATATAGAGGTCTTCGTTATGTCTAATGATCTGAGATCCTGGTTTGTCACGTCCCAAACGGTATGATTCCGTTAGTTGAAAATTGGGGGTGTGACAGATTGGTATCCCGTAGAGGACTCAGACGAGGACCCGGAGGAGGATCCGGAAGAGGACGACCCAGAGGAGGACCCAGAGGAGGATCCACAGAAGGATCCCGAGGAGGAACCACAGAGGAACCCAGAGAAAGCACCTGTGGAGGATTCCGCCGAGGAGTCTTCGTATCGTATGCCACCTAGGTTTCGTGCCTGTAAAAGGCCACGATTCGAATCAGATGATATCGCCCGATTGACATGGGAGTCAAAGTGGGCGAATGATCGGATTGAGCACATGGCACAGGAGCTTCGGGATGTAAACGCCTGATACGCAGAGCTTTATAGTGTGGTTCAGGGGATGGAGTCACACATTGTACATCTGACTACACGGATGCAAGAGGAAGAACATCGAGCCGAAATCGCTGAGGGGAGGTTGATTGCACTAGAAGAGCAATTTGTATCTGAGGCTGAAGAGGAAGAGGAAGAGGAGTTGGTACTAGTATAGGATGTTGATTCTGATGCTGACTCCACTATTGAGGATGCTTGATTTTCTTTATTTTGTTTAAACTTATTAGGGGCGGGTTGTGTCCATACATTAGATGTTTGAAAAACTTATGTTTTGATTTTGAAAGCATTGTACTCAATCAGATTATTATCTATTGAAAACTATTACTTATTGCCAACAGTTGTGTTGATTTCTACATTACATGTTTGTTGTTTGTTGTATTCTTTACACGTTTCACATTGGACTTTGATAACACTATAACATTTCTTTTAACTAGGAAGATAATGGCCGGTGAGAACATTCACATGACAGTTGCAGAGCTCAACGAGCTGATCAATAACAGAGTCGCGGAGGCAATCGCGAACTACACTCAGACACACACTACAGGGCCACATGGTCCAGCAGGGGGATTGGTGAACCCACAGGCGTGCACGTTCAAGATGTTCTTGGACTGTAAGCCACATAACTTCAAAGGATCGGAAGGAGCCATTGGACTCCTACGATGGATTGAGAAAGCCGAATCAGTGTTTGAGATGTGTAAATGTCCTGAGGAGAATAAGGTAAAGTATGCTACTGGAACTTTGGAAGGTCCGGCATTGACTTGGTGGAACTCGAATGTTCAAACATTGGGATTGGGTGAGGCCAATGACTTAACTTGGAATGGTTTCAAGACTTTACTGCAGGAGGAGTACTGTCCTCGCAGTGAGATGCAGAAACTGGAGGAGGAGTATTGGCACCTTAAGATGGAAGGGTCAAACATCGAGGAGTACATGACTCGATCCCATGAACTGGCCAGACTTCTACCTCACATGGCTACTCCAGCAAGCAAGTGGATAGAGAGGTACATCGGGGGATTGGTGCCTCAGATCTAGGGATTGGTCACTTCTGCAAATCCCACAACGATTCAACAAGCTGTTCGTTTAGCGCACCAACTGACTGATCAGGTAGTGTTATAGGGAACTCTGCCTAAACGGACATCGGCTACTAAGGTGGCAGACCACAAGAGAAAGTGGGAAAATAGCAACACTAAGAACTATAACCAACAGCCGTTTCAACAGAACCGAAAGCAGGACTCACACAAGTCTTATCATAACTCGAACAGTGGTCAGCAGTCATCATCGTCAGGGGGGTATATTGGTAAACACCCAAAGTGCAACAGGTGTGGATTTCATCATGCAGGGAATCAGTGTGATAAAATTAAGTGTCAACGGTGTGGTAAAGTTGGGCATGCGGCTAAGGATTGCCGCGGAGAGCTGCAAAACAATTCCAACAATCAAAATAACAATCAGAACAACGCACCGAAGGGTTGTTTTGAGTGTGGTAAGCTGGGGCACTTCAAAAAGGATTGCCCACAACTAAAGAAAGGCGGGACTAATGATGCAACTGGCAACGGTAACGGAAATGGCAATGGCACCAATAACAACAACAATAACAACAACAACAATGGTGCTAGGGGCAGGGCGTTTGTGATTGGAGGGCGTCAGGCACGGGAGGATCCCAACATTTTCACGGGTACGTTCCTCTTAAATAATCACTATGACTCTATGCTATTTGACACTGGTGCAGACCGAAGTTTTGTGTCTAGTTCACTTTCTAAGTTGCTAAATGTTAGTCCCACTGCCTTAGAAAATCCATACACTGTAGAATTAGCTGATGGCAAGTTAATTGTAGTTGAACAAATCCTTAAAGGATGTATCCTTGATTTGATGGGTCAAACGTTAGAAATTGATCTTATGCCTATCACTTTAGGCAGTTTTGATGTAGTCATTGGCATGGACTGGTTGTCCAAACACCAGGCTGAAATAGTATGCCATGAAAAGATCGTTTGTATACCTCTTTCGCATGGAGAGACATTGTATGTACAAGGCGAGAAGCGCAGTACGCCACTGCGTCTCATATCTTGTATGAAAGCACACAAATGTCTACGTAAAGGTCATACAGCAGTCATAGCACTTATAACTGAGAAGCCGGTAGCTGAGAAGGAGATTGAAGACATCCTAGTGGTCTGTGAATTTCCTGAAGTATTTCCAGAAGACCTACCGGGATTACCGCCTATCAGACAAGTGGAATTTCGAATCGACCTTACACCGGATGCAGCACCGATAGCTAGGGCGCCTTATCGACTTGAACCTTCTGAGATGCAAGAGTTATCTACACAACTGCAAGAGTTGTTAGATAAGGGTTTTATACGACCTAGTTTTTCACCGTGGGGAGCTCCAGTCTTATTTGTGAAGAAAAAGGACGGGACTTTCCGTATGTGTATCGATTACCGGGAATTGAACAAGGTTACCATCAAGAACCGGTATCCGTTACCTAGGATTGACGATCTGTTCGATCAGTTGCAAGGTTCGAGTTATTACTCGAAGATTGATCTCAGATCGGGTTATCATCAACTCAGGGTTCAAGAAGAAGATATTCCAAAGACAGCATTCCGAACTCGCTATGGCCATTATGAGTTCTTGGTCATGCCATTTGGGTTGACAAACGCTCCAGCTGTATTCATGGATCTAATGAATCGTGTTTGTAAACCTTACCTTGATAAGTTTGTCATTGTTTTCATTGATGACATTCTCATCTATTCTCAAAATGAGGAGGAACACGCTGAACATCTTCGATTGTTGTTGGAATTACTGAAACAGGAACAATTGTACGCTAAGTTCTCTAAATGTGACTTCTGGATGCGAGAAGTACAATTCTTGGGTCATATAGTTAATGAAAAGGGTATACATGTTGATCCAGCGAAGATTGAAGCGATTAAGAATTGGGAAGCACCAAAGACCCCTACCGAGGTACGACAATTCCTTGGTTTGGCGGGTTATTACCGACGATTCATTGAGGGATTCTCAAAGATCGCTCAACCACTTACAGCTCTTACGCACAAAGGAACGAAGTATAACTGGACGGATAAACAGGAAGCTGCATTCCAGTTATTGAAACAGAAACTCTGCAGTGCACCGATTCTGTCCTTACCGGAAGGGACATAAGACTTTGTGGTGTATTGTGATGCATCTGCACAGGGTTTGGGATGTGTGTTGATGCAGCGTGATAAAGTGATTGCTTATGCTTCAAGGCAGCTACAACCACATGAAAAGAATTACACTACTCATGACTTGGAATTAGGAGCAGTGGTTTTCGCTTTGAAAACTGGAGGCATTACTTATATGGAACCAAGTGTACCATTTACACTGATCATAAGAGGCTGCAGCATATCTTTGATCAGAAGGAGCTTAATATGAGACAGCGACGGTGGGTTGAGTTGTTGAATGACTACGAATGCACGATTAAGTATCACCCGGGAAAAGCTAATGTGGTAGCTGACGCCCTAAGCAGAAAAGACACAACAGGAACAAGACTGGTTCGCGCACTTATGATGACGATACATACTGACTTACCTGACAAGGTACGCAGTGCTCAACTCGAGGCCTTGGAAAAGGAAAACTTGGTACAGGAATCCTTACGGGGAATGGAGGAACAATTGGATGTTAAACTTGATGGGATTCGTTATTTCATCAATCGACTGTGGATACCTTTGCATGGTGGTTTAAGGGAACTCGTGATGGATGAAGCACACAAGTCTAGATATTCAGTCCATCCGGGATCAGACAAGATGTATTATGACTTGAAGGCACTGTATTGGTGGCCTCACATGAAAGCTGACATTGCTAGATACGTTAGCAAATGTTTGACTTGTTCAAAAGTCAAAGTGGAATATCAGAAACCATCTGGTTTGCTGCAATAACCAGAAATACCCATGTGGAAATGGGAACAGATTTCGATGGACTTCATTACTAAGTTACCCCGTACACCGAGTGGTTGTGATACGATATGGGTAATTGTCGATCGATTAACGAAATCTGCACATTTCTTAGCAATCAAGGAAACCGACAAGATGGAGAAACTGACTCGTATTTACATCAAGGAAGTGGTAGCACGATATGGCGTGCCAATCTCCATCATATCAGATCGGGATGCTCGATTTACTTCCAACTTTTGGAAATCACTTCATAAGTCATTGGGAACTCGTTTGGATATGAGTACCGCATATCATCCACAGATCGACGGTCAGAGTGAACGCACAATTCAAACGCTCGAGGATATGTTACGAGCTTGTGTAATTGATTTTGGCGATAGCTGGGAAAACCACTTACCGTTAGTGGAATTCTCTTACAACAACAGTTATCATACAAGTATTCAAGCAGCACCGTTTGAAGCTTTGTATGGTCGCAAATGTCGTTCACCAGTTTGTTGGGCTGAAATTGGTGATAGTCAGATTACTGGTCCAGAACTAGTACACGAAACGACAGAGAAGATATTTCATATCCGGAACCGTATGGCAGCGGCCCGGGATCGGCAGAAGAGTTACGCTGACAAACGTCGTAAGCCATTGGAATTTCAAGTAGGAGACCAAGTTCTTCTAAAGGTATCACCTTGGAAAGGTGTGATACGATTCGGCAAGCGCGTATAGCTTAGTCCACGGTACGTAGGACCTTTTGAGATCTTGAAAAAGATTGGTCCGGTTGCGTATCAACTCAAATTACCGGATGAACTCAGTGGAGTTCATGATGTCTTTCACGTATCAAACTTAAAGAAATGTCTTTCTTATGAAACATTGATTGTACCACTGAAGAAATACAAGTAGATGAACAGTTAAGATTCATTGAAGAACCAGCTGAAATCATGGACCGAGAGGTCAAACAACTTGAACAAAGTATAGGACCTAGAATGATCTCGAAAACAACACGAAATCAACAGAAATCTGCTCTACAGCCTCTGGAATAGTGCGGAATCCTATTCCACGGTTTTCCAATCGAAACCGACAGCAACCGTGGTGATCCGAAGGTAAAGGAAGAACGTTTGAGTGAAGATCGAACACCACGAGCTAAGAATCGAAGTTGGATAGCAAGAGAACGATCAAAATTCTAAGGGTTTGACACTTGAGTGCTTTGGGACGAATGAGGGTTCTCGGAAGTTCTAGTTGAAATGATTTTGAACATGTATATATAGGCAGTAGACATTCTGCCGAATGAGAGGCCGAAACAACTCATTCGGCGAATGACTATGTCGAATAGGTAAGTCAGCCGAATGAGTCATTCGGCGAATGGCTCATTCGCTGACTATAGTCATGCTCTATTCTCATTCGGCGAATGACTTCATACTCTAGAGTCATTCGGCCGAATGAGCAATACTCATACTCAATTATGAAATAAACCAAATCACCCAATCATATAATCAATTAATTAAAACATAAACATTAAGAACAATATAGAATGACAACTTCCATTAATATAACTTGAATTTTACATGATGAATGTTACAAAATGGAACTAGGGACATTAAATGCATCTACAAACTCCCCCTTGGACCTAGTTCAGCTCTTGGAAGTGTCTTTCTTGAAATACTTTTCAGAAATAGCTTTCCAATCTGCACCAGCATGAATCTTTAAGCATATGCAGATCCGGATAACCCTCATGAACTGAAGTGCCTGTTCCATGTCCTGTATATCAAAGAAAATCCGATGACGATAAAGAGCTAGGACATCTTTGTGGGACAGATTTGTCAACCACATAGGCTCAAAAATCCTTATTGTCTCCCATTTCTTATCTTTGCAAGGCACGATCACTGCTTCTCCAGTACGCCCGTCGTAATACCACCATCGGAAGCCTTCCATAAAATCTTGACGCATCTTCCGTAAAGGAATCTTCTTCAAAACTTTAGGAGGAAGCCACTTCAGGATAACCTTATGCTTCCGGGTGTCTCCATCAATCTCTGGCAAATAATAACGTTCAGGCTGTTGGGGCTGAAAGTTCACCCATCTCTTTCTGTACTCATACTGGATTTGCCTAGAGAACCAGGCAGACATTCCTGAATCTTCACTGTATGGCAACTTCAGACGAGCTAATTGATTTACTTCGAAGCCTGGCAACGTCTTAAAGTCATGAGGATGTTTGAAGTAATCTATCCCTCTTTCTCTTTTCACTGCATAGCATCCGAGGTCGTGAAAGTATGCCCAGCTCAAGATTTGACTTCTAGCCTTGTAGCCTTTGGTTCTGTAGACTTTCTTGTGTGTTGCTAGCATCTTCTCGGTGCTCTGTTTCTTTAAGGCCCCCCCAGTAAGCCTCCCACTCTTCTTTTCTTTTTCTCTAGTTCATCGGCTTCGGACTTGCTGGCTTCAACTTGTTCTTCCAAATATCTGACCAGAAGATCCTCTGTTTCTTGATCAAATGGTTCAGTAAATGTAGGCAACTCATCCTCAGCCGATGTGTACTTAGGATATTCCCCGTCCGTGATATCCTCCAAAATAACTTTATCAATATCATCAAAGAGTTCTGGCTCTGGCTCATCAACAATAGGAACAGAGGTATCATCAGTGATCACCTCTTCAGGATTTAACCTGAAAAGCTCAGCAATTTGTTCCTTTGTTAAGCAGTGAATGATTTCTCCCTCCTCCTTGTCATAGCTGACTGAGTGCTGTATGATGCCTTGAGCGTCCAAAATCATGGTAAGAGTCTCGTCTAACTGACGTCTCAAAGGCACAGCTTCTACTTCCATAGTAGCTTCAGGATCAGCTGTCTTTGAAGGAGACGAAGGAGGAGGAGCCTGAGCCTTCTTGTCATTGGCCTTCTTGGACCGGATCTCAGATGAGGGAGGGATTTGATCATCATTGTCATCATCATCATCAGTACTCGATGAATCAGAAGACCCACTCCCAGATCCGTCCTTATCATCATCATCATCATCGTCAGACTCATCATCTTTGTCTGAGTCTTCATAATCAACTTGTTCCTCCTCAGACTCTTCTTCTTCTTCTTCATCATCTTCCTTGTCTGAATCATCGGAACGAGCAGAAGAGCCTTCTATCCTAGGAGTACTATCCTTGAGACTGTCTAACTGATCTGCTAGTCTAGCATTCTCAGTCTCCAAGGTAAGTATCCTATCACTGAAGTCAGTAACTATCAAGGCAAGCTGATGATGTTCATCTATGTACTTCAGCAGCTGCTGCTCCTGTTGAGCAGACCTGGCTCTTAGATCAGCTCTCTGATCTGCGGCCTGTAAAAGCAGAGTATCCTGTTATTCCAATCTCTTTGTGAGCTGAGCAATGACCAGCTCTTGCTCCCTGTTCTTCCTCTCTTGTTCCATACTCCTCTCCATTAATCTAAGTACCATACTGTTCAGTGTGCTCAGCTGATCAACAACTGACACAGTAGGTATAGACAAATTAGCACATGAGATGGAGGGACCAGAGGAAGCAGCTGTAAATATGGGTGCCTGAGTCACCAAGGTGGTCAGAGGGGCAATAGTAGCATGAACATGAGTTGCCCTTGACCAGGTCAGTGAAGAAACTGAATCAGCTGCTACTGATGTAACAGTAGTTGTAGCAGCCGTTGTCAGTTCTGACCTCCTTTGAAAGGAGAACCTCGACCTCTTTCCTCTCCCTACTCTGGAAGCTGTCTGCTGAGAAGCTGCTATAGAAACAACAGTAGTAGCAGGTGTAGAAGACCGAGGTGGAGGAGAAAAATCAAACTCTGGAATAAATGAAGGATCAGTAATCTCCTCTATCTCTTCTTCACTCCTCTTTCTCTTTCTTATCTCCATCCTTCCTCCTTCCATCACCTTCTCAAACTCATCATCAATAGTCTCATCAGAATCAGAACTTTCGTCACCACCCTCACCAGCTTCCTCTTCATCTTCACTTGAGTCCTCAGACTCATCATCAACTTCAGCAGAAAGAGGGACTGTAGTATCAATAGGAGCAGACACTGTGGAGGTAGTAGTAACTAGAAAATCTAGCTCCATCAGTAAATCAATATCAACCTCCTCCTCTGCAGCTAAAGAGGTGCTAACTCCCACATCAGGAGTCACAACAGATGTGCTCATAGTCATTGAGCTCACACCTACCGAGCTATCACCACCACCATCAGCAGCACTAACACTTGCCCCAGCACCAACCTCACCTTCTCCATCATCATCACCACCGTCATCATCTCCACCATCATCTGGTACAACAATATCCTCAATGTCTGAATCAGAGTCATCATGTCTCCATCTTCTACCAGCTGGTGCTCTATAATCAGGCCTAGAGAGATGACCAAATAAAGATATGGATGCTGGCTTCCTCTCTTTGCCCCTGTATGACATCACCCTGTTGAGTGTGAGATCATTCATGTGCTCCAGCTTGATAATGTCAGCATTGATCTTCGGCAGATCCGGTAACTGAGCATCGATCAGTTGCTGCAGAAACCTCGGGTACATCAGAAATTTCTTGTCCCCCTTCAGCGTGACATTCTCCTTCATGTGAGAGAAAACCATCTCAGAGAAGTTGAATGGCCTGTTAAGCACCAATGCAACAAAGGCACACTGAATAGTCTCCCGCATATCACCGAATCCTCCTCTCCTGGATCCAAGACAGTGAATCAGTACATGCGCGAGATACTTGAACTGTGGAGACATGTAGGCCTTGTTGAGAATCCCTGCTCCTAGATCTCCTTCATACTTGCACCGCATGCAACATCCACGAACCAAGTAGCGGTCTAGCAAGTATGGCTGATCAGGAGAATCCTGGAAACCACAGACTCTCCTAATGTGCTCGGCAGATATGACAACATCATGCCGAGAACCTTTCCTCTAATAACGGTAGGCTCAGTCTCACAGTCGATATCAGTTGAAACCCAGAAATCCTGTTGATGTGACCGATAAGGCACATGCATAGTGGAGATGGCTGTAAATATCCTCGAACGCCTGAGAAAGGTAATAATCTCAGCATAATGCTTTGCGTTCGGAGTGTCAAGGTCTAAGTGCGCGCAGATGTTGTTCTTCGTCACAGATTTGTAACCAGCCATCCTAAAGAACAAATAAAGAAAGGTTAGAGCCATTCAGATAACATGAAAATTGAAAATCAGTTAAAAATCAGAACTTAGAAACAGTTCAGACTGATTGGCCGAATGACAGATAATTTGGCGAATGAGCACATTCGCCGAATGAGTCATTCGCCGAATGAACTTCATTTGGTGAATAGAGCACATTCGCCGAATGACAGTGAAGGTAGGAGCCATTCGCCGAATGGCGTCATTCGGCTGAATTTGAAATTTAAACCCTTGTTTTTTAAAAAAATCAAATCAGTCCATAAAAACTACATATCTACGCTCAGAATCGACCGATTAACATGTTTACAAAATGACAAAGTTAGTTTTAATGCCGTTTTGACCATTTATTTTAAGGGCGATTCAAGAAACCCTAGATTCTAAAATTTGTTCTGTTCTTGATGATTCCATGGTTGGAAATCAATGAAATTTCGTTCCCTAGTAACTGAAATGAAATAGAATATAATGATCAGAGGCTGGGTGAGGAACAAACACTAGAAATCGATCGAATGAGCGGGATTGGGATTCGGGCGAATAACACACAGTTAAGGGGTGAAAGAGAGTATTTGGTCGAATGAGTTTCATTCGCCCGAAGAACTGTTTATATAGGCCTTTCATTCGCCGAATGAGACAGGCGAAAGGTCGGATGACATTCAAACACATTCGCCGAATGTGATTTGACGAATGTGAAATTCGTCATCACTCATTCGCCGAATGAGAATGTCGAAAGAGACATTCGTCACAACTCATTCGCCGAATGAGTCTTACTTTGTCTGATTGATTCAGTCGAATGACTCATTCGCAGAATGAGGTCATTCGGCCGAATGAATGAAGTTCACACCTCATTCGTGCGAATGGAATTTTTCAACACCCAAAACTCAAACTTTTTCAAGATTTTTCATTTTGAATCATTTAAAATTGTGACAGTTATGAAGATATGTCTGGATGGTTCAGGATTCAGATGTGACAGACATCCGAACATACAAATGATCATCTAAAATAAATTTGAAAATAGAAAATCTTTTTGTATTTTTCTGAGACAACAATTACGACTGTACAGATAATAAATAAAGACAAATAAACACATATTTTTGTGAGAGATCCATTGATAAAATAACACATATCTCTAATCACATCACATCATCTTCATTGAATGCTTCACTTCAAACACAAGTTTATTATGGTACGATTACTGATATGTTTGTCCAATTTTAAACCATAATCGAGTTCCCCATTTCATTTCACCAATTCAAAATCAAACTTAGTTTAAAAATCATCTCTGCATATCTTAATACCAGTCATCATAAATTCAATAAGACCCCAACTTTATTATCTTTTTGTATTTTTCTTGTTCTATCCAAATGGACGGCTTCAGCTAGGTTCGTCCCAGCAATATGGAACGTGTATGGAATCGAACTTAATTTGTTCAAGTATTTCTCAAGCTTAATACCAGCTTGCATTATGTTTTCTTCAAGCTTAATACCAGCTTGTTTTTATTTTTCTTCAAGCTTAATACCAGCTTGTTTTTCTTTTTCTTCAAGCTTAATACCAGCTTGCATTGATTTTTGTTTTTATGTGAAACCTCAGTTGATTCCATGATGACCGGTGTATGCTTGATTTGAGTCAAAAACTATTTTTCAATTAAATGGTTTTATAAAACAGATCCCACAGATCAGACTTTCTAAGATATCACAAAGTGTTTATTCATTATGTAGAGTTGGCCTATCAATACATCACATCATAATTCTCTTGTGTTTTCAGCTAACACATTCACCTCTGCTTCTGTGACATGATAGATCAATGTATTACTTTATAAAGAAAGACCCTTTCAATTTTTAAATTTTCAACTGTTTTTGTGTTTTTCAAAATTTTTTTTTTAAATGTTTTTGGTTTTTCAATTAATAGATATCTCCCCCTAAAAACCTAAAAACATAAAATCTTTTTGAGTTTTTGAATAAGAAAAGAAACTAGACAAGAAAACTGAAATAAAATTAAATAGACAAAACAAAAACTATCTAAGAAAAGCGATGATCATTTGTTAGATTCAGATGAAGGTAGGACTTCATCCTTTTGGAAAACACCATTACCCAATAATAGATATAAAAATCTGGGTTTATCAAAGGCTTTTGTGAAAAGATCGGCTTTCTGGTGTTTGGTGTGAATTTTAACTACATCGATTAATTTCTTTTCAAAACAATCACGTATGAAGTGATATTTAATGTCGATGTGTTTTGTTTTGGAGTGCTGAACATGATTCTTAGTGACAGCTATGGCAGCAGTATTATCAACATATATAGGAGTGTTAGAAAAATGTAACCCATAGTCCCTGAGTTGCTGTTGAATCCAGATGATTTGAGAACAGCAACTAGCAGCAATGTATTCAGCTTCACAGGTTGAAGTAGACACCGACGTCTGCTTCTTGCACTGCCAGGTAACTAAGCGGTTTCCAAAGAACTGACATCCTGCAGATGTTGATTTGAAATCTCTCTTGCATCCGCCATAATCTGAGTCACTATATGCAGTAAGCTCAAAGTTATCATCATTAGGGTACCATAAACCAAGATCTGGTGTACCCTTCAGATAACGCATAATCCTCTTGACAGCAATGAGATGTGAGACTCTTGGTTTTGATTGATACCTTGCACACAAGCATGTGGCGAACATGATGTCTGGCCGAGAAGCAGTAAGATACATAAGAGATCCAATCATTCCTCGGTACAAAGTAGCATCAATTAACTCCCCCTTTTCATCTGGAGTAATCCCGTGATTGACAGCCAGTGGGGTACCAGCAGGCTTTGCATCAGACATATTGAACCGGCTCAGTATATCCCCAACATATTTGGTTTGATGAATGAAGATTCCTGTCTCAGACTGATCTACTTGTGTCACACCCCCAAATTCCCACTCGTGGTGTCAGTCCACGTGGGTGTGACGTGGCCAGGATCACAGCTCTTGGTCATATAGAACGACTCTATATGAGTTACACATTCACACAGATTGTAAAACAATACAAGTTTTCATTTAATAAGCAGCGGAAAATATGTTTAACAACAAAAACAGCGGATTCATACTTAAACAATGTTGCAGCGGAAAAGTAAATTGTTTAACAAGTACTACAAAAGTTTAATCTGTTTTAAAACACATCCAATGCACACAAGCCTAGGATATGAGTCTATATGTAAGCTTGACTCCTTAGTGAGTCCTGGTGAGCGTCCTAGCGTGTGCTCCATTAGTTACCTGAGAATACATGCGAAAAAGTGTCAACTAAAAAGTTGGTGAGTTCACAGGTTTAGACAGACAGAAATAGTAAACAGACATATACTGGGTATGTTAAGTTTAGTTGTTGGATACTACGATCCGTGGAGTGTGTCAGTTCATCTTACCGAAACTCGACTGTTTCCGTTTGCCTCCGCGGGTCATCGCTGAACCCGACATCAACATCGAAATTACACTCGTTATGACCTCCAGTCAACATTGGTGCCGAGTGGGGCTAGTCAAACCCAGTAGTACTACGTAATTACGACTCGTTTGTTATACAACGAACGGTAAGGATAAGTGAGGACTTCATGCGATAATGGTTACACTCAAAAATGGTTTTCACAACATACCAGTCATATATCTAAAACAGTTGCATTGTATTCTCACCCCAATAGTTTAACAAAACAGTTAAAGAGTAAAAGTGGGGCCGTAAACTCACCTGAGTTTAAGTAATGCGTTAGCTCAAAAGAGATAGTGTAGCTCGCCGGCTAGTAGTCACCTATATCACATAGGTACTATGAGTTTGTGTTCACAAGTGCGGGTCTCACAGGACCGTGTTAGTGTTCAGCAACACTAAGTGGTTATGTGGGTCGAGTTGACCGTGTTTGACCGTGTTGACCGTGTTTGACCTAACGACCCGTTGGTGACGGTTTGGATCAAGTATTCATGTAGTGTGTGGTTTAGTGTTGTGTGGAGTGTACGGATACCAAAATCATTCCTATGAGGAAACTTACTATCTATGGTAAGTTCCTATTTTAGGAAAGTTTCCATATTTGGCAAATCATGCATAGAATCATATTCCGATTATTCTAACATGCATATTTATCCTAAATGAGCATGTTATCACATAGCACATAATTACACATAGCCGGTTTAACATAGTTTGCGCGTAAAAGTTTCCATAATTAGAAAGTTTCTAAAATAAGCATATTTCATCAAGTTTAACAACTAATATGATCTAAACGTCACTATCCTAATCATTATTAGCCATTTATTCATAACCGTTATGTCTAGCATGCTCCCACTTACAATTTCGCGAAATAAAGTTACTATTTTTAGTAACCTATAGGAATAACCAAAATCAAGTCTCCAAATCAACATATTCTTTCAATATCATCATTAAATCACTAAAATAAGCATGTTAGACTCATAACATTATCATACTTATCAACCATGTGAAATCTCGTGATAAAATGTTACTATTTATAGTAACATTCATAAAAATCATACTTTTGACTATTCTAGACATTCCTATGCATCAAGTACTCGTCACAATAGTTTCTAAACATCATTTTAAGCATAAATCTTAGATCAAATCACATGCATGGTGGCCATTTCATCATTAATCATATACTTGCAAGAATAAAGTTTCTATTTATAGTAATAAGTCCCAAATGACCACTTTTGACTTAATCCAACATTCTAAATCATGTAGAACATCATCAATATTACTTCTAACAACATCACAATATCAAAGATCACACAAAACATCATGGATCATTCATGCATGTTGATCAAAGTAGCCATCACGTTACAAAAACAACATATGGCCATTTATTTCAATAAGAATCATCATAGATCGTAATCAAATCGTCAAATCAGTAATATACACTTCCAATAACACATGATTAACCTCCAAAATTTGTGGTTAATGTGATGATGGTGATGCATGTAGCCTACAAGGCTTGCATGTGTGCCTAGTGATTGTTTTAAGCAAGATTGATAATAAAGACTACCTTACAAGATCTGGAATCCACGAAATAGGACTTGAGCAGGTCTGGAATAACCCTCACAGCAACTCTTGGTCGTTCACGATGATGAATGGTGCTCCTTAGCTCACTCCAATCACCAAAAGCTTCAAATGGGGCTTCTCAAGTGTTGCAAATGGCTTCCAAAGGGTGCAAAAGGTGATTGGCAGGTGAATATGGTCGAGGAAGAAGGGTTCAATCGCTAGAATTCGGTGGAAGGGATAACAGAAATGATTAAGTCTTGGTTTTATAAAGATTTGGCGTGTTGGGGTCGTCGCGTACCGCGGAGGCTGCACAAAAAGCAACCCCGCGTACCGCGGTGATTAAAATATTCATTCTGTTCCCGAAACACGCCGCGTACCGCGGTGGTTGAAGATGATCGGTCGTCGCGTACCGCGACTCTTTTCGGAGAATTCAAATTTCCCCGCTCAAGCTTCGCGTACCGCGAAGGCCCAAGTTGGTGTGCATCGCGTACCGCGATGGGTCTCGGCTGATCCCAATAGGCCCAATTTCATTGTTTTGAACCGAATTTCTCGTATTTCTCGAATACGGTCATCGTTCCTCGACACCTAAGCGCTGTTCTACTAACTTAGGTTCTCTGGAACCTAATTGTGCAGTGAAAGTGTACTGTGGTGCGATCCGTTCACCAACGTTCGTCATTCAAGACACGTGCGAGTTTCGTGCGATAATTCCTCGAATTATCGGTGTGTTTGGTCCGTTGTGCCCCGTGTCACACTAAATGCATTCATTCTAGTGCCACGTATGAAATAATAATAAACATTATTAATAAAATAATAGAATTGCTGACCTGGAAATTGCGAGGTGTCACATCATCCCCCAGTTAATAGGAATTTCGTCCCGAAATTCAGTTCGTGTTGCCGGTGTTAGTCTGGTCGGAGAATAAGTGAGGGTATTTCTTTTTCATCTGATCCTCCCGTTCACAGGTGTATTCCGGTCCTCGCCGTGAGTTCCATCGAACTTTTACAATAGGTATTTTACTGAGTTTCAGCTTCTTGAGTTCCCGGTCCATGATTTCCACCGGTTCCTCAACGAAGTGAAGTTGTTCGTCAATATGGATTTCCTCCAAAGGAATCGTGAGCGTTCCGTCTGATAGACATTTCTTGAGATTTGAGACGTGAAACACGTTGTGTACACTACTCAATTCTTGCGGTAGTTGTAGTTCGTAGGCCACGGGGCCTATTCGTTTAGTGATCTCGAATGGTCCGATATAACGAGGATTTAACTTCCCCGCTTCCCGAATCGAATCATTCCCTTCCAAGGTGAGACTTTAAGGAGTACTCGGTCTCCCACTTGGAATTCCAAAGGTTTGCGCCTCTTGTCAGCATAGCTCTTTTGTCGGTCTCGAGTTGCTGCCATTCTATTACGTATCTGCACGATCTTTTCAGTTGTTTCGTGCACGAGTTCGGGTCCGGTCAGTTGGCTTTCACCAACTTCCGCCCAACAGAGTGGTGATTTGCATTTACGTCCGTAGAGTGCTTCAAAAGGTGCAGCTCCAATGCTGGTGTGGTAGCTGTTATTATACGAAAACTCCACCAAAGGTAAGTGAGTCTCCCAGTTGTTACCGAAGTCAATCACACATGCTCGAAGCATGCCTTCCAAGGTCTGGATGGTTCGTTCACTCTGACCATCTGTTTGTGGGTGATAGGCAGTGCTCATATCCAATCTTGTCCCAAGCGCCTTGTGTAAGGACTTCCAAAAATGTGCCGTGAAACGGCTGTCTCGGTCAGATATAATAGAGGTTGGGACTCCGTGACTGGATACGATTTCCTTTAAGTAGACTCGGGTTAACTTCTCCAGTTTTTCTGTTTCCTTAATCGGTAAGAAGTGTGCCGATTTCGTGAGTCGGTCGATGATAACCCAGATGGTATCGCAACCACTCGCTGTCTTCGGCAGCTTGGTAATAAAATCCATGGAAATCTGTTCCCACTTCCATACTGGAATTTCCGTCTGTTGGAGTAATCCTGAAGGCTTCTGGTATTCTACCTTGACCTTTGAGCAAGTCAGACATTTACTCACATACGTTGCGATTTCTGACTTCATGTTAGGCCACCAATAAGTTGCCTTTAGATCGTGGTACATTTTGTCAGAACCTGGATGAACTAAGTATCGGCTCTTATGAGCTTCGTCCATCACTACCTTCCTCATGTCTCCAAAACGTGGGATCCAAATGCGATCCATTAGGTAGTAAGCTCCGGCGTCTTTCTGTTTCATCTGCTTGTCCATCCCTCTCATGGCTTCGAGAGTGAGGTTTTCGGCTTTCAATGCTTCTTGTTGAGCGACCCGAATTTGATTCGGTAGTTCGGAGTGGATGGTGAGTTGCAGTGCGCGTACGCGTTTGGTTGTTTCCTTCCGGCTTAGTGCGTCGGCTACTACGTTAGCCTTCCCAGGGTGATACTTGATTGCACAGTCATAATCGCCTATTAGCTCGACCCATCTGCGCTGTCTCATGTTCAGCTCCTTTTGGTCGAAAATGTGCTGTAGGCTCTTATGATCCGTAAATATTGTACACTTGGTGCCATACAGATAGTGTCGCCAGATCTTCAGTGCGAACACTACGGCTCCCAACTCCAAATCGTGGGTTGTGTAGTTCTTTTCGTGCACCTTCAATTGTCGTGACGCATATGCTATAACTTTCTCGCGTTGCATCAGCACACAACCGAGTCCTTGCTTTGATGCGTCACAGTATACCACAAAATCCTCGCACCCATCTGGTAGCGATAAAATTGGTGTAGGGCACAATTTCTGCTTCAACAGATTGAAAGCAGTTTCTTGTTTTTCTCCCCATTCGAATTTCTTGTCTTTGTGTGTAAGGGAATTCAATGATTGCGCGATCTTCGAGAATCCCTCTATAAACCGCCTATAGTACCCGACCAAACCTAAGAACTGCCGCACCTCAGTTGGGGTCTTAGGTGCTGCCCAATTCTTGATTACCTCGATCTTGGCTGGGTCTACGTGTATCCCTTTCTCGTTTACTACATGTCCAAGGAACTGAACATCGCGAATCCAGAAATCACATTTGGAGAACTTCGCGTATACTTGTTCCTTCTTCAGTAGTTCTAAGACACGTCTCAAGTGATCGGCATGTTCTTCTTGAGTCTTAGAATAGATCAAAATGTCATCAATAAATACGATTACGAACTTATCGAGATACGGTTTACACACCCGATTCATGAGATCCATGAATACCGCCGGTGCGTTAGTCAATCCAAAAGGCATGACTAGAAACTCGTAATGTCCGTACCGTGTCCTGAATGCTGTCTTTGGTATGTCTTCCTCCTGTATTCTGAGTTGATGGTAACCGGATCTTAAATCGATTTTCGAATAGTAACTTGACCCTTGTAGTTGGTCAAACAGGTCAACTATTCGAGGTAGAGGGTATCGATTCTTGATCGTCACCTTGTTTAGTTCTCGGTAGTCGATGCACATTCGAAATGAACCGTCCTTCTTTTTCACGAATAAGACCGGAGCTCCCCAAGGTGAGAAACTCGGTCTAATAAATCCTTTATCTAACAACTCTTGTAGTTGATTAGATAACTCTTGCATTTCAGTAGGAGCCAATCGGTATGGTGCCTTGGCTATCGGTGCTGCTCCTGGTGCTAAATCTATCTGGAACTCCACTTGTCGCGCTGGTGGCAGTCCCGGTAGATCTTCAGGAAAAACCTCCGGAAAATCGCGAACAACAGCGATGTCCTCAATCTTCCGTTCCTTCTTAGATTGTTCGGAGATAAGTGCTAGAATAGCCGTGTATCCTTTATGCAGGTATTTGCTTGCCTTCATGCAGGACATAATGTTTAATGGTATCCCGCATCGTTCTCCTTGGATTGAGATCTGCTCGCCACTTGGTAATGTAACTCGTACAATCTTCTCGTTGCACACGATCTCGGCATGGTTCGCAGATAGCCAATCCATTCCAATCACCACGTCGAAGCTTCCGAGAGTTACTGGCATCGGGTCAATCACCAATTGATGGTCTGCTAGTGTTAGAACACACCCTTTGATGATATGTTGTGTTTCGATAAGTTTGCCATCAGCTAACTCTACGGTATACTTATAATCTAGTGGTGTTGGTGTCATATCCAGCAATTTACTAAATTCACTAGAGAGAAAACTCCTATCGGCACCGGTATCAAATAATATACTGGCGTAGACATTATTTAAAAGAAACGTACCGGTGACGACGTTTGGATCATCTTTAGCTTCACCGGATCCGATCACGAACGCCCTTCCCCTTGCTGGGTTGCCGCCTGCGTTCTTGTTTTGCGGGCAATCTCTGCGCATATGCCCCGGCTTCCCGCAAGTGAAGCATCCCTTTAATGTGTTGTCTTTATTGTGGTTGGGGTTGGGGTTTGATCGACATTCTTTGGCCATGTGCCCATTTCGCCCACAGTTGGTGCATTTGACCCTCTTGCACGGGCCAAAGTGATGGAAGTTGTAGTGGTTACATTTTGGGCTGTTGCCCTGGTATCCCCCCTTGCCTTGGGTGTTTGGTTGGGTGGCGGTGAAGACTTTGGCTGGTGCTGGTCGGGGTTGGGTCGGTTGTTGCGGTGAGAAAGTGCGGTTGCTGCTGGGTTCCCACTTCCGCTTGGGTTCCTGGGGTTTCAGATGTTCACCCCTCTTTGGCAGTTTCCCTTGAGCTACCGCCTGGTCTGTCAGTTTGTGTGCCAAGCGAATCAGTGGTTGGATGGTGGTATGGTCGGAAGCAGTTATCGTACTCTGGATTTGCTCCGGCAATCCGCTAATGAATTGCTCGATCTTCTTATACTCCGGCGTCACCATTTCCGGGCAGAGCTTGCACAGTTCATGAAACCGAGTACAGTAATTTTCGATTTCGGATCCCACCATCTTGTGCACCCAAAATTCCTCCTCAAGCTTCCGGATTTCGTCACGGGGACAGTATTCCTCGTGAAGCATCCTTGTAAAATTCTCCCAAGAAATGGAGTTTGCGGTGTTCAGTCCAAGTGTCTAGACATGAGTGTTCCACCAGGTGAGTGCTGGTCCTTCCAGTGTTCCCGTGGCATATTTAACCCGGTTTTCCTCCGAGCATTCGGCCATAGAGAAGACTGACTTCAGCTTCTCGATCCAACGAAGCAGTCCCACTGCTCCCTCAGTACCTTGGAACTTGTGAGGGTGACAGCTCAGGAAAGCCTTAAATGAGCATCCCTTTGCCACGCTCCCATGAGATCCTGTGCATCGGAATTTAATGCACGTGTTAGTGTCTAGGCTGCCTATACTATGTTAGTCGTGTTAGGAAGAAGTTAATACCATTGTTAGAGCCACTCGTCTCACTGGCATGTCGGTTAGCTTCGTACTCTGCGAGTACCTTGTTGAATTTGCGCTCGACCATCATGTCGATCCGTGCCTTTTCGGCCTTGAGTTTGAGTCGTAGGGCATTGGTTCCTCTTCCGGACATATCTCTATATAGAGGGGTTAGAGTGTTAGTCAACATGTGTCACGTGTTAGCCAAGGTTAGAATAGTTGTCATGTCAGACGTTAAGTTAGATATAATAACAGAGATTGTATCAATAGCAGTCATAACAATACAACAAATAATAAAGCATAATTCTCATTAATATCAAACTTTGGAGTACAATAATTTGAAAAGAAAGTACAATGCAAGTTCTCCGAGCACATCCCGCTCGTCTAGGCCAAAATGAAATAAAAGGAAAAACAGTACAAAATAAGGAAATCCACTAGTCTGAGTCCATGGAGACATGGGAGATGTCACTAGCTGCGTCCCCATCACCGTCATCCTCCTCTGGGTCCTCGTCGAGATCCTCGTCAAAATCCCCCTCTTCGAGGTCCTCGGCCTCGAACTGTGGTTCGTCGTCCTCAGCTGGCGGCTCCTCGATAAACTGCGCCGCCCGTGCGTTGAGCATGGCGTCGCTGGCCTGCACCATCGCCTGAGTCTCGGTTATGTCCGTCCGGTTCTCAGTGATGCGCCCGTCATGCTCCTGCATGACATCGACTATCTGACCGTGCTGCGACATAAGCTGGGACACCTGAAGACGTAAGGTCTCCACCTGCTCCTCCAAACGATCGTTCTGCTCCTCCAACCGGTCGCTTCGCCTTTCCAGGCGATCGTCCTTCTCGCGAAGAACGCGAACCTCATCGGCTAGCTCGGCGTGTCTCCGAAGCTCCCGCCGTGTTACGGCAACATGAGCCGCGAAGGCTCTCTCCATCGGCATCCCAAGTGCCGGTAGTCGCGGGCCTTTAGAGGTATCGCCCTTGTATCGTGGCGTAGGCACCCGCTCTCCCACTACCCAATCTCGTAGGAGGTTAGGCAACCATCCCCAGTATCGCTCCCGTGCCAGCATCTGGGCTCGCCTCTCCATCTCAGTGTCTACCTGAGCCACAATGCTGTCGATCCTGCGTCGACTCTCCTCAGTCAAGTCGTCGACCGCTGGGCGTTTGCCCGGGTTCCTGTTAGCATCTCTGTTGTTATCGGCCATCCTGTAAGTTCTCAGATTAGTAAACAACAGTTCAATAATAATAGTAATATCAGTGTGCAAATGGTAAGTGTAGTGTCTAGTGTAGAGCAGTGATTATAGTCTAAGTTTACTAAATACAAACCTAGTTCCCTATAACCAAGGCTCTGATACCAGTCTGTCACACCCCCAAATTCCCACTCGTGGTGTCAGTCCACGTGGGTGTGACGTGGCCAGGATCACAGCTCTTGGTCAAATAGAACGACTCTATATGAGTTACACATTCACACAGATTGTAAAACAATACAAGTTTTCATTTAATAAGCAGCGGAAAATATGTTTAACAACAAAAACAGCGGATTCATACTTAAACAATGTTGCAGCGGAAAAGTAAATTGTTTAACAAGTACTACAAAAGTTTAATCTGTTTTAAAACACATTCAATGCACACAAGCCTAGGACATGAGTCTATATGTAAGCTTGACTCCTTAGTGAGTCCTGGTGAGCGTCCTAGCGTGTGCACCATTAGTTACCTGAGAATACATGCGAAAAAGTGTCAACTAAAAAGTTGGTGAGTTCACAGGTTTAGACAGACTGAAATAGTAAACAGACATATACTGGGTATGTTAAGTTTAGTTGTTGGATACTACGATCCGTGGAGTGTGTCAGTTCATCTTACCGAAACTCGACTGTTTCCGTTTGCCTCCGCGGGTCATCGCTGAACCCGACATCAACATCGAAATTACACTCGTTATGACCTCCAGTCAACATTGGTGCCGAGTGGGGCTAGTCAAACCCAGTAGTACTACGTAATTACGACTCGTTTGTTATACAACTAACGGTAAGGATAAGTGAGGACTTCATGCGATAATGGTTACACTCAAAAATGGTTTTCACAACATACCAGTCATATATCTAAAACAGTTGCATTGTATTCTCACCCCAATAGTTTAACAAAACAGTTAAAGAGTAAAAGTGGGGCCGTAAACTCACCTGAGTTTAAGTAATGCGTTAGCTCAATAGAGATAGTGTAGCTCGCCGGCTAGTAGTCACCTATATCACATATGTACTATGAGTTTGTGTTCACAAGTGCGGGTCTCACAGGACCGTGTTAGTGTTCAGCAACACTAAGTGGTTATGTGGGTCGAGTTGACCGTGTTTGACCGTGTTGACCGTGTTTGACCTAATGACCCGTTGGTGACGGTTTGGATCAAGTATTCATGTAGTGTGTGGTTTAGTGTTGTGTGGAGTGTACGGATACCAAAATCATTCCTATGAGGAAACTTACTATCTATGGTAAGTTCCTATTTTAGGAAAGTTTCCATATTTGGCAAATCATGCATAGAATCATATTCCGATTATTCTAACATGCATATTTATCCTAAATGAGCATGTTATCACATAGCACATAATTACACATAGCCGGTTTAACATAGTTTGCGCGTAAAAGTTTCCATAATTAGAAAGTTTCTAAAATAAGCATATTTCATCAAGTTTAACAACTAATATGATCTAAACGTCACTATCCTAATCATTATTAGCCATTTATTCATAACCGTTATGTCTAGCATGCTCCCACTTACAATTTCGCGAAATAAAGTTACTATTTTAGTAACCTATAGGAATAACCAAAATCAAGTCTCCAAATCAACATATTCTTTCAATATCATCATTAAATCACTAAAATAAGCATGTTAGACTCATAACATTATCATACTTATCAACCATGTGAAATCTCGTGATAAAATGTTACTATTTATAGTAACATTCATAAAAATCATACTTTTGACTATTCTAGACATTCCTATGCATCAAGTACTCGTCACAATAGTTTCTAAACA
The DNA here is from genome assembly GCA_009363875.1 of Mikania micrantha. Classification (NCBI taxonomy): domain Eukaryota; kingdom Viridiplantae; phylum Streptophyta; class Magnoliopsida; order Asterales; family Asteraceae; genus Mikania; species Mikania micrantha. The sequence continues at coordinate 50,394,459 of CM018695.1, read as the reverse complement.
TCATTTTAAGCATAAATCTTAGATCAAATCACCTGCATGGTGGCCATTTCATCATTAATCATATACTTGCAAGAATAAAGTTTCTATTTATAGTAATAAGTCCCAAATGACCACTTTTGACTTAATCCAACATTCTAAATCATGTAGAACATCATCAATATTACTTCTAACAACATCACAATATCAAAGATCACACAAAACATCATGGATCATTCATGCATGTTGATCAAAGTAGCCATCACGTTACAAAAACAACATATGGCCATTTATTTCAATAAGAATCATCATAGATCGTAATCAAATCGTCAAATCAGTAATATACACTTCCAATAACAGATTATTAACCTCCAAAATTTGTGGTTAATGTGATGATGGTGATGCATGTAGCCTACAATGCTTGCATGTGTGCCTAGTGATTGTTTTAAGCAAGATTGATTATAAAGACTACCTTACAAGATCTGGAATCCACGAAATAGGACTTGAGCAGGTCTGGAATAACCCTCACAGCAACTCTAGGTCGTTCACGGTGATGAATGGTGCTCCTTAGCTCACTCTAATCACCAAAAGCTTCAAATGGGACTTCTCAAGTGTTGCAAATGGCTTCCAAAGGGTGCAAAAGGTGATTTGCAGGTGAATATGGTCGAGGAAGATGGGTTCAATCGCGAGAATTCGGTGGAAGGGATAACAGAAATGATTAAGTCTTGGTTTTATAAAGATTTGGCGTGTTGGGGTCGTCGCGTACCGCGGAGGCTGCACAAAAAGCAACCCCGCGTACCGCGGTGATTAAAATATTCATTCTGTTCCCGAAACACGCCGCGTACCGCGGTGGTTGAAGATGATCGGTCGTCGCGTAACGCGACTCTTTTCGGAGAATTCAAATTTCCCCGCTCAAGCTTCGCGTACCGCAAAGGCCCAAGTTGGTGTCCATCGCGTACCGCGATGGGTCTCGGCTGAGTCCAATAGGCCCAATTTCATTGTTTTGAACCGAATTTCTCGTATTTCTCGAATACGGTCATCGTTCCTCGACACCTAAGCATTGTTCTACTAACTTAGGTTCTTTGGAACCTAATTGTGCAGTGAAAGTGTAATGTGGTTCGATCCGTTCACCAACGTTCGTCATTCAAGACACGTGCGAGTTTCGTGCGATAATTCCTCGAATTATCGGTGTGTTTGGTCCGTTGTGCCCCGTGTCACACTAAATGCATTCATTCTAGTGCCACGTATGAAATAATAATAAACATTATTAATAAAATAATAGAATTGCTGACCTGGAAATTGCGAGGTGTCACAACTTGTAATCCCAGAAAAAATTTCATTTCTCCCATTGAGCTCATTTCGAACTTCTCTTTCATAACCTTCTCAAAATCTTTGCACAGATCATCATTTGTTGAACCGAAGAAGATGTCGTCCACATATACTTGCACCAAGAGTAAGTCACCATCCTCTTCTCAAATGAACAGTGTACAGTCAATGACACCTCTTCTGAACCCGTTGTTCAGAAGATGAGTAGACAATGTTTCATACCAGGCTCGCGGCGCTTGATGCAATCCATATAAGGCCTTTTCTAGCTTGTAGACTTGGTCTCTATGCAATGGATCCTCAAACCCGGGAGGTTGACTTACATACACTGTTTCATGTATCACACCATGAAGAAATGCACTTTTTACATTCATCTGATAAACTTTGAATCTTTTGAAGGATGCATAAGCCAAGAAGATACGAATGGCTTCAAGTCGAGCAACGGGTGAAAATACTTCATTATAGTCCAAACCTTCGATCTGTCTGAATCCCAGAACAACCGGACGTGCTTTGTTTCGTATATTGATCCCGTGATCATCTTTCTTACACCGAAGAACCCATCTAGTACCAATCACTTTTGCACCTTTGGGTTTGTCTACCAATTGCCAAACACCTAACTTTTTGAATTGCAAGAGTTCTTCTTGCATGGCATCCACCCAAGATTCTTCTTTTAAAGCTTCAGTGACTGTACGTGGCTCAACCTGGGAGATAAATCAGGAATGGGCACAAAAGCTTACATCTGCAAAATCAAGTATGTCAGCAAGACCTCCTGAAGAAAACTGATTTCTTGTCTTAACTCCATCCAAAGGACTTCCAATTATGTTTTCTTGAGGATGAATTCGATGAATTCTGCCAACAGGATGATCTGGAACTTCAACCTGAGAATCCAGGTTGTTTAGATTCAAATCCTCAAGATCTGGTACGAGATTGTTTACATCTGGTTCAGGACCAGCAGGGTGAAGATTGTCATCTGTGTCTGAGCTGTCATCATTTATCTGTGTTGATGGAATAGATTCAGATGAAGGTTGCAAAGGCTCATCAGGTGCATTCTGTGCATCATACAACATCTGAACTGCAACATCTTCATCCGAATACATGGGAGGCATATTGAAGGAATCAAAAAGACCACAATAATCAAACATCCAATCTGGGCCTTTTCCGGGAGGGGGCATAGAATATTTCTGAACATCTACATGGTACCAGTCCTCCACATTATGAGTTGATGTATTGTAAACTCTTTTATTTGGAGTACTATACCCAAGAAAATACCCCTCTTCTACCTTCTCATTGAACTTGCCCTACTCTTGTTTCTTAAGCATAGTGCACGGTGCACCAAATGGTTCAAGATACTTAAGATTTGGCTTTCTGTTGTGGAGCAGTTCAAAACAAGTTTTCCCATGTCTTTTCACAATCAGTACCCGGTTCAATGTATAGCACGCATTAGCTACAGCTTCATTCCAAAACTGAACCGGCAGGGATGAATCAGCAAGCATGGTTCGAGCAGCCTCAATCAATGTCCTATTCTTCCTTTCAGCCACACCATTCATCTGAGGAACATATGGAGCACTAAATTGTTGCACAGTGCCCCGTGCATTACAAAATGTCTCCATGTTATGATTCTTAAATTCTGTTCCATTATCGGTGCGAAACTGACGAATCTTGAGCTTGTAGAGTGATTCAAGTTTGGTAACCAATACTTGAATACACTCAAACGTTTCAGATTTCTCCTTCAAAAAGAAAACCCAAGAGTATCTGGAATATTCATCCGTGATAACAAGACAGTATTGATCTCCAGCTATACTCTTCCGGTTCACTGGACCAAACAGATCCATATGGAGAAGCTCCAGAGGAACATTGATAGAGTGAAATTTCTTCAATTTGTGAGGCTGCTTTGTTTGCTTCCCTTTCTTGCAAGATACACAGATATCAGACAGCTTGAAATTCTTTATGCTAACTCCCTCAACCAGATGATTATGTACCAAGTGATTCATCTTGCGTAGACTCAAATGACCCATCCTCTTATGCCAAAGGATTGAATCTTTCTCAGTTGCCTTTGTCATAAAACATGAAGCTGTGGAGAATGTTGTTGAAGCTGTGGCCATATTGAGAACATACAAGTCTTGTTTACTGGGAGCTGACATCAAAATCCAGTCTTCAGGAATCTTAACACGTTGTTTAAGAATGTAGCATTTGGAATCATCAAATAGCACTTTGTACTCTTTGTCACAGATTTGTGAAACTGAGAGAAGATTGTTTTCCAGCTGCTTGACATATCTGACTTTATCAAAAGGAACTTGTTCATTTGTCAGAATTCCCTCTCCCGTAATGAATCCGCCTTTGTCACCGGCAAAAGCTACATATCCACCGCGAACTGCATTCACATTGGTGAGTAAAGAGATATCACCAGTCATATGCCTGGAAGCCCCACTATCAACAATCCAATTGCTATTAACACAAGCTTTTGGGGCAACCTGCACATATATGAAACAGTTAGTTCAATTTGGGAACCCAAGCCTTGATAGTCTTGGGTTGACCCAATGAGTCTCGGATCATAACATCAATCCATTTGCCATCTGGGACAGCCTTGTCTGAAGTGGGTGGAACTGAAGTTTCAGACTTTACTTTCCAGACTGCAGTTTTACTGAAAGAATTTTTCAGATAAATGGATGATGATTTAGATGGATCAACATTAACAGTTTTGAGAACATTCAAGTTAATCAGTTTCCCTTTACCCTTTTCCACAAATTTAACTTGATTTGATTGTCTGGGTTTTGGCAGAATAGACTCAGAATGAAATTTGACAGGTTTGACAAAAAATCTACTTGGTTGTCTGGGTGGTGCAACCTTTGGTCTAAGCAACTGTGGGCAAAATCTAACAATGTGCCCAGGTGCACCTTCCCTTTCCCTATTGATCAGTACCCCTACTGATCATGTGCTCAATAATATAAGATGAACTTTCATAGCTTTTGAGCTTATGTCCCAAGGTCTCATAGTCACACTCGACTATTGCAAACTTCTTCTTGATCTCATTGATGGTATTGAGATAAGAAGTGATAGCATCTTGCTTATTCAACACTGCGATCTCGGCCTCATGCAATTGTCTATTTAAAAGATCAATTTTATCTTGAAAATCTTTTTCATTAGATTTTAAAACTTTGTTAGCTTCAATGCATAAGTCGAGATCGTTCATCAAAGCACTATTATGTGTCTGATAAGCAAGGACCTTACTCCTAAGGTCAACACAATTAAAACACTCTGAATGTGAAGATGAACAATCGGTGTATACCTGCTCAGACTCTGATGAAGCAGAAGAATTAACCATCAAGGCAAATTGAGTAGTAGAGTCATCCAGTTCTGCATCAGAATCCTGAATGTCTGAATCTGTCATGCTGTCAGACTCTGAGCTTGATGCTTCAGTATCCTTTATCTCTGTTTCTCCCAAAGTGCTTTCCTCACTGTGATCTTCAACTTGTTGAATCTCAGCAATATAGGCTTTGTCTTGTTCTCCTTGATCTGCATTGAATCTGAAATCCCAGTTCACCCCTTCATCTTGTTGTACCATTAAAGCTTTGCTTGCAGAAGTAGAAGATCCAGCCTGAGTAGGAGAGTCAATGGGAACCAATCTCCTTTCTGGATTTGCAGTAGAAGACTTCTGATGTCGAAATGGATTCTTGTTTCCAGCCTTCTTTGGTTGCTTACACTGTATAGCAAAATGCCCTTTTTCTCCACAATTGTAGCATGTCACAGAAGCCATGTCAAATCCAAATTTTGACTCCTTGTTCAAATTAATGTCTTTCCCAGTCCTCTTGACAAACTCTTTAGCTCTTCTAACTGCACTAGCTAGAGCCCACATAATATCAATCCTCTCCATATCATCTGGGTCTATTTGAGAATAATCATCGTTAGTCAGATAAGGATTGCCAATCTGTCCAGCTACCAAACCATCATATGAGCTAACAAGTGTAGATAAAAGACCCATGTGTTCTTTAGCAATCTCCACAGTAACATTATCAAAATTATCTGTTTTCAGACTGGTAGCAGGTTGATGCTGTTCCTTTTGAGAGCTGGTTGAAGAAGAGGATGACTGACTGAAATGAATCTGACCAGAGGATGGAGCTTCAGATGTCTGAGATACAAAAGCAGTTTTCAATGGAGCATGTATAGTTGATTTCTTAACTGTAGGGGTAGAGTAATATAAGGAGGGGTCCTGGACTTGAACTACTCTCTTGGCTTTCCATTTATTTTCTATCTCCTGCTCTTTCAGCTTCTGAATGAAATCATTGATATCCATATGTGCTAACATCTGATTCTGCTTGAGCACCATCAAGAATGACTCCCACTTTGGAGGTAGAGCATCTGCCAAACACTGAATCTTCTCTTGAGTAGTAGTCTTGACCTCATGATTGAATAGCTCGCTCAAAAGATGATAAAACCTAGCAATCAGCTCATCCAGTGACTCATTCCCCACATACATAAAGCTATTGAATTCCTTTCTCAATGCTTTTGACTTAATGCTCTTTAAAGCATCATTCCCTTCATATCTTTGTTGCAAAGCATCCCATAGCAGCTTCGCATAAGTAAACTGTCTAAACTGATGAAAAATATCTGTAGCAATGGACTGGGATAGAATAGCATAAGCTTTCTTTTCAGAATCATACAGTTTCCTCTGAGGCTCAGTCATCCGAGTAATGAGCAATGGAGTTCCATCTTCATTCAACGGTCTCAGATAACCTCCCTCTATCATCATCCATAGGTTTGTATCTACCCCATTGATGTGAATCTCAAACCGATACTTCCAATGAGGATAATCGTCTAGGGATAATAACTTTAGAGCTTTGTTGGAATTCCCGGTCTCTGTCTCGGTCAGTAACAAAGTCTGAATACGATGATTCTGGTTCGCCATCAATGCTAAATCCTCCATAGAATCAATAAAAACAGAAACTTAACACCTAGAAAATTTTTCAAACTGATAGGCCGAAAGAAGATGATTATGGAGAATGTCGGGGGCCAAATGTACTATCACTGACGAATGAGAGGTCGAATGATCCTATTCGCCGAATGACTTGACCTAATGAGTCTTTCGCCGAATGAATGATTGAATGAAAGCTATTCGCCGAATGAAAGATCGAATGTGGGCTATTCAGCGAATGAACAATCGAATGAGAGCTATTCGGCGAATGAGAGGTCGAATGAGGCTATTCGCCGAATGAAGGCTTATTCGGCTGAAACTATTCGGCCGCCAAGCTCATTCGCTCGATCTGAGGGTTTTTGCAACCAAAATCATGATATCTCAATATTTAGACCAGATCTAAGTACCAAATTTGGTACAGAACATCATGAGATGATAGGGAACAAATTGGATAAAAGTTTAAACAAAACCACCACAAAAATCCACGGATTAGCAATGAAACAGTAACTTTAAGCACAAAAAGTTTAGGGTTTTTGCAGATCTCGAACGAACAATCAAGGAAATAAAGATTTGGATTGGAAATCGAGCAGAATCAAGAGCCAAAGCTCTGATTCAACTTTGTAGGACCTAGAATGATCTCGAAAACAACACGAAATCAACAGAAATCTGCTCTACAGCCTCTGGAATAGTGCGGAATCCTATTCCAGGGTTTTCCAATCGAAACCGACAGCAACCGTGGTTATCCGAAGGTAAAGGAAGAACGTTTGTGTGAAGATCGAACACCACGAGCTAAGAATCAAAGTTGGATAGCAAGAGAACGATCAAAATTCTTAGGGTTTGACACTTGAGTGCTTTGGGACGAATGAGGGTTCTCGGAAGTTCTAGTTGAAATGATTTTGAACATGTATATATAGGCAGTAGACATTCGGCCGAATGAGAGGCCGAAACAACTCATTCGGAGAATGACTATGTCGAATAGGTAAGTCAGCTGAATGAGTCATTCGGCAAATGGCTCATTCGCTGACTATAGTCATGCTCTATTCTCATTCGGCGAATGACTTCATACTCTAGAGTCATTCTGCCGAATGAGCAATACTCATACTCAATTAAGAAATAAACCAAATCACCCAATCATATAATCAATTAATTAAAACATAAACATTAAGAACAATATAGAATGACAACTTCCATTAATATAACTTGATTTTTACATGATGAATGTTACAAAATGGAACTAGGGACATTAAGTGCATCTACACAAAGCAAGATCCCGATAGTCAAAGTTCGTTGGAATTCAAGACGTGGTCCTGAATTCACATGGGAAAGGGAAGACCAAACGATGAAGAAGTATCCTCATCTATTCAAAACAACAACTGTAAACACTGTGAAGACACGTTAAATTTTGGGACGAAATTTCCTTCAACAAGGGGATGACGTAATGCTTCACACATCAACATTTCAGATTTCAAACTGTAAGCACAAACACTTTATTCAATTAATTTTGTTACAAACATTTGTGCTACATTACACTTTTATGTGCTACATTTCATATGTTACATGTTATGGTAGTACATGCATGATTAGTTACACACATTTGCTATGTGCGAGGGTACATAGTACAAACAGTTGCAAACACTCATTATGTGCAAGGTTACACAGCACAGTATGATCAAACACAAAACATTCACAGTTAGGTGTACTAACTAGTGTACACGCAAAACAGTTACATAGAACAATCACACTTAATTGTGATGTTGCAAACATTGGATTTTGTGTGTGAGTACACACAAGCACACAGAATGATCAAACACCACACTATCACGCACAATCTGAACTCACAAGTAGTTTCCTAACTACTTCTAACACCTAACAATTTTCGGGACGAAAATTCCTTCAACAAGGGGATGATGTGACAATCCGGCAATTTCAAGTTAACTCCGTTAACCGAAAACTATCAGAAAAGCCATGAAATCACATAAAATCAAACTAAAGGGGTTATAACTGATCAAAATCAATCTTAGAATGTTAAAACTTCAAGGATTAAAGTTGCAATTCAATAAAAGTCTGAATTTTGACTTTGAGAGTCAAAATTCGGCTATAGTTGCAAACAAGATTCTAAATTCGTATTAATTTGGTGTTAATAACCGAATTAAACTTCCTAGCAATTCATTATGGTGATGATTAATGGTTACTCAGCCGTTATCAGTACAAGATTGGTCGAATTAAAACCAATAACCACTCACAAGTCGTAACCGTAGCATTTCATAATCGAATTCGTAAAATTCGATTAAGACACTCACAATTGCACATTCCTACACCTCCATCGGCACATTCAGAGTCTGTGGCATCCAATAATTTGAAGCAAAGCAAGCCGAGCAGAGGAATTGATCTTGAGGGGGCCGAACCTAGGGCTAGAAGTCGATCTCGTTCAATTGATCATCAAAACAAGTAAGTTCTCGTTCCTACACCTTCTAACATGGCCGACTAAGGATAACCACAGGTTAATTTCAGTTTCTAACATCGGAATAATGGGATTCGAATTCTAGGGTTCATGTGGAGGAGCGATTTGGGGGTTTTTGTTAAATTGAGTTTAAGAATGAAATCAATTGGCATAGAGAGTTTCGAAATCATTAGTTTAAGGAAACCCATATGTGAATTTCACGATATAACAACGAATTGTAAGAGTTCAATAATTAGGGTTCTTGAGAGAGTATGATTTGGGGGTTTTCATGAAAACGAAACTTAAAATCAAATTAGAAGATATCTGTAGCTTCAGAATAGTTCGATTAAGAAGAAACCTATGTTGATTTTGAATCATAACATCGAATTGATTGATTTCAAGTTTCTAGGGTTTGTTTTAGGAACGAAATTGGGATTTTGATTCAAATGAGTTTAAAAATGAAATTGAGTGTCATTGTTAGTTTCAGAATGTTCCGATGAAGGATAACCCTCTGTTAATTTCATATTATTGTAACGAATTGTATGAGAACTAGTTTTATGGTTCTTGAGTAAAAAGGATTTGGGGAATTTGATACAGATGGACTTAGTTTTCGAATCAAACCAACCAGACATGTTCGAAATATCATTCACACTGAAAACCTATGAATTCAGAACATGTTGATCATCAATTCGATTGATTCGACTTAGGATTTGATAAACTTGGGTTCGAATATGTTCACAACCGATTGAATGGGTTATAGTGAATGATAGTTCAAATTAAAATCACCCATATAGTCGTTTTAATCAATTTCCTTAACTTGATATAGCACAACGTATGAAAACTGCGACTCGTTAGATTAATCAGGACACTTCCAGATTAATCAAATTAATATGGTTGTTGATTATATCACCAAAACAGTTTGTTGATGGATTCAGGTTTAGGAATAATTAATAATTGTCATTGAGCATGTGTAAAGAATGATCAAGACAATCACAACCATTGTTATAATCAAATGGTTAAAACCATTATGATCTATGATATGGTTTTATGATAATCGGACATTATAACGGCTTATAAAACTAAGGTTTTGTATACTTGTTTTGGACAGGTCTCTGTTTATAAAAGTGAGGTTTTCAGGTTTTAAGTCCGGCAGAACCTCGACTTATATTTCTTAAGTTTCCTGAAAACAATTGGGTAGAATCTCTGCTTATAATTGTTTGTTTCCAAAAAATTAGTAGGCCAGAACCTTGACGTATTTTTGATTAAATACAAACAATTAGACATAATCCTATTATATAGTAATAATAATAAGATCTAAAACAAGCATCATAACAGATTGAAATCATACGAGATTTTTACCTCACAGAAGTTCGGCCGAGTTGAATACTAGATGATTGGAGGTGTTAAATGCGGGTATTTGGAGGTGTCGGGTCGGGATTTGAGAGATGGAAAGTGATTTTTCGCAACCAGAATCGAAATCTGGTGATCTGTTATTTATAGGCAAATTCTGGGTCTGGGCCGCCTAGCCTAGCCCCAGCGTTTGGTGCCGGGCGGTACGCCCGGATGTAGTATTTTGCATGCCTGCCACGTGTTGACACGTGGCATGCAATCTGACTGGTTTCTTGTTTTCCCGATAACTTGAGCATACGAACTCCGTTTTACGTGTGGTTTCGCCGACGTTCACGATTTTTCGAGCTCTTTCCAATGGTCATAATTTCAAGACCTGAAGAGTTCAAAATATCTGATCTCTTATTTAACGTTATATTCGACTCAGTGTATCTTGAAATCGGAGCCTCGTTTTGTGATTTCGCTTACACTCATTCTCTTTGTTTCCGAGTTATGATTCTAACCTGGAAATTGAGAATTGTCACAGTCTCCCCCGTTAATTGTATTTTGTCCTGAAATTCAGTTTGTGCTTCTCAATAATGATGTGTCCTCAAACAAATGGGGGTATTTAAGTTTCATCTGATCTTCGCATTCCCAGGAAAATTCTGGTCCTCGACTTGAGTTCCAACGGATCTTTACTATTGGGATGCGACTTTTTTCAACCGTTTCACTTCCTGATCCATGATTTCAACTGGTTCCTCTATGTAGTGTAATTGATCGTCGATTTGAATTTCTTCCAGCGGTATCACTAGTGTTTCGTCTGACAGACATTTCTTAAGATTTGATACATGGAATGTGTCATGCACCCCACTGAGTTCCGGTGGTAGTTTGAGTTTGTACGCAACAGGTCCAACCTTTGCAATGATTTCAAACGGCTCTATGTATCGAGGGTTCAATTTACCACGTTTTTCGAATCTTACAACTCCTTTCCAAGGTGAGACTTACAACATGACGCGGTCTCCAACTTGAAAAGATAATGGTTTGTGTCTCACGTCAGCGTAGCTTTTCTGACGATCTTGTGTAGCTCGTAGGCTATCTCGAATTTTGAAGATTTTATCTGTCGTTTCCTGAATGATTTCTGGCCGCGTGAGTTGACTTTCACCAGCCTCTGTGACAATTCGACTTTCTGAGTTAACTTCGTTAACTGAATATGGTGAGATCACAGGCCCAACAAGATACGTAAGGCCCAGTAAGGCCCAAGAAGGCCCAGTAAGGCCACGGAAGGCCCAATAGACTCAAGGTAGGCCCTATGAGTCCGGAATAGGCCCAATTGTATTTAAGAAGCTCAATTGGGTTAATTTAGCCCAAAAATGTTTTAATGGGCTTAATTGGTGAAAATCCGGCAATTCGAGGTTAAATTCGTTAATCAGAAATTAACCGAAATGATAATTATTCGCATAATATCAAACGAGAGGGATTAAACTTGAACAAAATAAGTTCATAAAACATTTAGATTATAACAAGTAATGTTAAAAATTATAAAATGTTAAATCTTGACTTTTTAAAGTCAAGATTCGTAGAATTTATCAAATTAAAAACGAAAATCACATAAATTTGGGTTGTAACTGAATATTAATCAACTTTAATCATCATATTAATGATGATTATCAATGATCAACCGTTATATTGCCATTAACATTCGAATTGAGGCTAATTAACACTCAAAATGTTGAAACCGAAGTCGTGGCCTATGAAATCCCCACTATTCGATCGAACTATGCACAATTGAACTCTCATACATACAAATCGGCATCCTTAGAGGGTATTGCACAACACAATTCGATTCCAGAAGTCTCGGATAGAAGAATTCGTTCAAGGGAGGCCGAAACTCAACCTAAAAGTCAATCTTCATCAATTGGGCATCAAACAAGGTAAAAACCTAATCCAATACAACCTAAAACAACCGATTAAGAAGAACCCTATGCCAATTTCTGCTTTTAAACATCGAATCTATGAAGTTCTAATTCTAGGGTTTTGATGAAGAACAAATTGGGGGTTTCGATCAAAACAAGTTTAAAAATCCAATCAAAGGTTACAGAGAGCTTCGAAATACTCTACCTAATGATAAACCTAAATCAATTTAATGTAATAACTATGAATTGAATGGAATCCATTTCTAGGGTTCTTGGAACAAACGATTTTGGGGATTTTGATCGAGATGGGTTCAAAAAATCAAATTAAATGGTACCACAGCATCAGAAGATCCCGATTAAAGTAAATCCTATGTTAATTTTATCAAAAACCTTTGAATTGGGTGTTAACCGATTTCAAGTATTCATGTTGAAAACGAGTTAGGGTTTTTGGTTAAAAAGAACACGAAAATTCGATTAAATTGTGCAGAGTGAGTCGAAACCAAGGTTGTAATGAAAACCCTATGAGTTCAGGAACAATTGATTGTTAATTCGATTGATTTGAATTGGGAATCAACGGGTTAGGGTTCGGAGGTGTACAGACCCGATTAATCGGGTTATTGTGAATTGTTTTCGAATTAAACCCACCTGTGAACTCGTTGGGATCTATGGAACAATAGCCCCATGGTTTTAGGTTCTATCGGGGTCGAATCGTGGGCCAATTTGGGCTTAGTAGTTCGGTGTGAGAAAACCAAGGGGATCCGATCCTTTGTAGATTAAAACAAATTGATATGGGATCTGTTAATGAAATCTGAACCTGAACAGTTGGTAAGATGCGTGGGTTTAGAGGCGCAGGTCACGGGTTCGAGCCTAGGGCTTCACCTGTTTTTGAAAATTTAAGCTATTTTGAGTTTTAATTTGTAACTCTTTCGTTCTAACTCCGTTTCGATCCGTTCCAGTTGCATTGAAACCGTAACGAAATCCCGAACTAAATAAAATAATAAAATCTATATTTTAACCCGAAAACGAAATCGCGTATAATTACGCTTATTTAAATAAAATCATATATGGACTATATGATTTTATTAAACGAATTTAAAGTCACGTGTAGTTAATTGTGCACATTTCTAACGAGTCTAACATACGTGTGTTGACACGTATGTGATTTCAAGCGCAAAACGATATTCCGAATAACACAACGTATTGTTTAAAACACAGATTCTTCGTAGAGGATTTTCTACGCGAGTTCACGAGTGTTTGATCATTCTGCTACAATCAAAGGTGCGTACCCGGCCCCTTTCTTATTTTAACTGTTTTGGGGGAGAAAACATGTGCAACAAACATTTTTAGATACATATCACTTGCATGAGTTAGCTGTTTACTATGAGTGCAAACATAGCATTACAAAGCCTTCTATTTCGAACCGTTTAATTTGCCGGAGTGCAAAGCGTGGTAGTTGAAGATAGATCTATTTTGTTTGACAAACCTCACTTGGTAGATGGGATCTACGCAGGTGTTTGACTGACCAAACACACATTACTATTGTTTGTGCTAGACAATAGGGTTAAGGCAAAAACATGCTATAGCATGGCAATCGTCAGCTTCGGTGTCGACCACTTATGTAAATAGTACAAATGACTAGCTATCATGACTATGCACGTGTGATTATGTTATCTCTAAACTCTATATTCAAACTGTGGTTTCAACATTTGTGAATGCTTAAACCTGTGTATGCACCAACCTTTGTGTTGACTTGATTTACATGTTTTCTCAGGACACTAAGGCACAAGCAAGGACAAGCAGGGACTAGGATGTTGAGTCTCATGCATACATTTCAGTTCAAGTGTTTTAGCTTTGATCAATTAAGACATTGAATGTTATTGGATTTGTACTTTACATTTTCAAACCGATACGTTTTGTTATTGGTTTTTAAAACGCTTCCGCAAACTTTGAAAACTTTGATGTTACAGTTTTAGACCAACATATGTTTTGAAATTCATATAGAGGTCTTCGTTATGTCTAATGTTCTGAGATCCTGGTTTGTCACGTTCCCAAACGGTATGATTCCGTTAGTTGAAAATTGGGGGTGTGACAGCCTCGGTCCAGCATATAAGGGATCAGCATGTACGGCCGTGCAATGCTTCAAATGGTGTTGCCTTGATGCTCGTGTGATAACTGTTGTTGTATGAGAATTTGATCAAAGGCATGTGTGTACCCTAACTGCTTCCAAAATCAATCACACATGTTTGAAGCATGTCTTCCAAAGTTTGGATAGTCCTTTCGCTCTGACCATCCGTTTGAGGATGGTATGCTGTACTCATATCCAGACGAGTACCAAATGTATCGTGTAGGGTTTATGTCACACCCCCAAATTCCCACTTGTGGTGTCAGTCCACATGGGTGTGACGTGGCCAGAATCACAGCTCATGGTCATATAGAACAACTGTATATGCGTTTGAAAACACAAAGTTTGGAATCATAAAAGTTAATCAACTGTTCAATTAGTTTGTAGCGGAAATACAATGCTTGTGCAACGGAAAGTAATAAAAGTTTAAAATGCAGCGGAAATAAACTGTCAGACACTACATTGTTTTAATACATAACATAAATGAAATTGTTTGTTTAAATGACATGAAATGCATGTGAATCATGTGCTCGTTCCCTAAGTGCATTCCTGTCCATGTGCCAGTCATCTAGTTACCTGAGAATACGTGTTTAAGAAAAAGTGTCAACACATAGGATGGTGAGTTCACAGGTTTTGATATACATATATAATAATCAAAAATGCTTGTCACGTGTCATGCTGTTTATCAAATGTTAGTCCCGCGCGAGGCCTAGGCTCCAAGTGTCAGTGCGTCACTACCGAACTAGACTTGTTAGTCCTTGCCTCCGCCATGTCTCGTAGTAACAATGGCATGATAGGTCAATATTTCACGTGTCCCGACCTCCAGTCAGCATTGTGCCACGTGGGGTTCATCACACCCAAACACATCTATTCAAACTCACCTTGTTGTTTGTACATTAACAGTAAGACTTTGCGAGGGCTTGTTATGATACATCACTTATGCTTGTCTAATAAACCGGCATACACAATAATTTTTGTAATAGTATAAATGTTTGACTCGATTCAACAAGTATTCCCCCCTATTTGAAAAGTTTGTAAAAGGGTTAAAGAGGAGCCGTAAACTCACCTTAGTGAAAATCAGGAAATGCTAGCGTAAGCTCCGGATAACTGCTAGCGTATAGGTTACGTGAGTTCGTGTAAGTGACCGTGTTCGTGTTCGTGCTCGTGTTTGTGCTCAACAACCCTCGGTTGTCATGTTTGCTCATGTCGGTCCATATTGACCGTGTTTGATCGTGTTTGACCGTGTCAAGTCAACAACCCGTTGGTGAACCGTGTGTTGGCTGTAATTCGGGTATCATTCGTGATCGTGCTCCATGTGTGCAAAACACGCAAATCGCGTTTAGGGACAACTTACTATTTATAGTAAGTTTCCATTTTTAGCAAGTTCCACAACACTTATCGTTTTAAATATTCTAGCATGCTCATTAGTCCTACGTGATCATGTTAACACATATCACATAGTCATATGCGATCCAATAAACACAGCTCGTTTTTAGTCGTTAAAGTTTCCTAATATGGAAAGTTTCTAGTTTTGGCATATTTGTCCACAAAATCACATAACTTATCTACACAATAATCACGTTGCATCATGTTAAGCCATTTAGCATGTCCAAATCATATATTGCATTTCTATATCGAGTTTTTACAACATAAAGTTACTAAAAATTGTAACCTTGTCAAATATTCATCACATGATTATCCTAAACATTTCTAACCCATTTTTATGCCACATATCATCATAATATCACACAAATGTTCTTTCTATCCACATGCATGTTCATAATTTCACCCATATCATCATCTTGTAGCACAAAAGTTACTATAAATGGCAAGAATATCAAATAATCCAACTTTGGTCATTAACATCCTAATAAATCTTGCAAATCTACTTCAATATCATCAAGAATCATTTTTCAATAACCAAAATTATCTAAAACACTTTAGGTCATACATGCATGCAATCATATGTCATTATTTCATAGTTTCATGGCTCCATATCACACATGCATCTACAAATCTCTTCATAGATCATCATAGATCGTCACAGATACGCAAAATCAGTAATGAAATCATCAAACTCAAATTTGAATCATTGAAAATTCGTGCAAGATGAGATTGAGTGTGTGCATGTGTGTGTGAGTCCATGCATGTGGGTTTTATGGTGTTAGAGGTGCAAGATTAACATGGGTTTACCTTCAAAACCTCCAAGATGCAGCAATGGAAGTCTCTACAACCCTTGAATCTTCTGTGTGACGTCCTTCAACAGGTTCAACAAGATGGTGATGATGGATGGTGTTCTAGAGAGCTTCCTTCAAGGCTTCTAAACTTCAAATCTCTCAACAATGACTTCCAATGAGGATGATGGAGTGTAACAGAGGTTCTGGAGCAGATAATATCGAGTTATGATAGCTAAACTTTGGAGAAAGTGTGTAGAGGTAGGATAGAAATGATTTGTCTTGGATTTAACAAGATTTTGGCGTCTGGATGTCGTCGCGTGCCGCCAAGACTGTCAAAAAGGTGCTTAGTGTACCGTATTGAATTTCGGGATTCAAAATCCCCGCCCATCCATCGCGTACCGCCAAGGCTCTCTCCGGGGTCCTTAGCGTATCGCGAAGGATCTCGGTTGATAACAAATTCGAACATTTTCGATGGTTTGGCTCGTTTTTCGATGTTTTCGCGATTATGAAACATTGTTGGCCTTGTTTGAACTCATCAAGTTTAATGTTCGAGCGTTTTTTGATGTTTCTAGTGTTTAGTTACAAAATGTGTTAAACGTTCACCAACGTTCGTATTTTCTTAGATACGTGTGTGCGTGTTGCGATAATTCACCGAATTATCGTGTCTGTGTCAGTGTTTGTATTGTCGGGCCACGTGTCACACTAAACTAATTCTAGTGCCACGTATGCAATTATAAATTAAATAAACATTTAATTAAAAACGGAAGCTGACCTGGATTTTGCGGGGTGTCACATCATCCTCTTGTTAGAAAGAATTTCGTCCCGAAATTCAGCTTGTGTTGTCGGTGTTTGTATGTTCAGTGAACAGGTGCGAGTATTTCTTCTTCATTTGATCTTTACGTTCCCATGTGAATTCCATCGCACTTTCACTATCGGTATCTTGCTGAGCTTAAGCTTCTTGATTTCCCGGTCCATAATTTCCACCGGTTCCTCAACGAAGTGTAATTGTTCGTCGATTTGGATTTCCTCGAGAGGGATTGCAAGTGTTTCATTATATAGGCATATCTTGAGGTTCGATACGTGAAATACGTTGTGTACACTGGTCAGCTCATTAGGCAGGTTCAGCTCATAGGCCACGGGGCCTATCCTTTTGGTGATCTCAAAAGGTCCGACATAACGAGGAGTTAACTTCTCTCGTTTGCCAAATCGGAGAGACCTTGAGTAATACTATGTCTCCTACCTGGAACTCCAATGGCTTACGGCGTTTGTCGGCATAGCTTTTCTGTCTGTCCTGAGCTGCTGCCATTTGATTGTGTATTTGCACGATCTTCTCGGTCGTCTCGTGCTCAAGTTTGGGGCCAGTCAGTTGGCTTTCTCCAACTTCCGCCCAACAGATGGGTGATCGACACTTACGTCTGTAGAGTGCCTCAAATGGTGCATCTTGTATGCTTGTGTGATAACTGTTGTTGGACGAGAACTCAACTAATGACATATGAGTCTCCGGGCTACTGCTAAAGTCAATGACACATGTGCGGAGCATGTCCTCCAATGTTTGTATGGTTCGTTCACTCTACCCATCAGTCTGCGGGTGGTAAGCGGTACTCATGTCCAATCTCGTACCCAATGCCTTGTGCATAGATTTCCAGACATGAATCGACTGTCGCGGTCAGAGATGATCGAGATTGGTACTCCATGCCAAGTAACCACTTCCTTTAGTTAAATCCGAGTGAATTTATCCAATTTGTCGGTCTCCTTGATGGGTAGAAAGTGCACAGACTTCGTCAGTTGGTCTACAATTACCCAGATGGTATCGCAACGACTTGCTGTCTTAGGTCGTTTTGTTATAAAGTCCATGGAAATTTTCTTCCATTTCCACGTTGGTATCTCAGGTTGTTGAAGCAGACCTGATGGCTTTTGGTACTCAACCTTGACCTTTGAGCACGTTAAACACTTAGTTACGTAAGTTGCTATTTCTGCCTTCATATTTGGCCACCAATAGGTCGTCTTTAGGTCATGGTACATTTTGTCAGAGCCTGGGTGTACCGAATACCGGTTCTTGTGAGCTTCATCCATCACTACCTCTCTCAATCCTCCGTAGTGTGGAATCCAGATCTGGTCCATAAAGTAATACGCTCCATCGGTCTTTACCTCTAATTGTTTGTCCATGCCAAGCAAGGATTCTTGGGTGGGGTTTTTGACTTTCAGAGCTTCCTGTTGAGCATTCCTGATTTGTTGCGGCAGCTCAGAATGAATCGTGAGTTGTAGTGCACATACGCGTTTTGTTGTTTCCTTCTTCCTTAGCACGTCGGCCACTACGTTTTCCTTGCCAGGGTGATACTTGATGGCACAATCATAATCGCCAATGAGTTCAACCCATCTTCGTTGTCTCATGTTTAACTCTTTCTGATCAAAGATGTGTTGTAGGCTCTTATGATCGGTAAAGATTGTGCACTTCGTGCCGTACAGGTAGTGTCACCAAATCTTTAGGGCAGACACCACTGCTCCCAAATCTAAATCATGAGTTGTGTAATTCTTCTCGTGCACTTTCAATTGTCGTGACGCGTATGCTATGACCTTCTCGTGTTGCATCAGCACACAACTGAGTCCTTGTTTCGAGGCGTCATAGCACACCAAGAAGTCTTCACATCCTTCCGGTAGGGATAGGATTGGTGCAGTGCACAATTTCTGCTTCAACAAGTTGAAAGCAGACTCCTGTTTTTCTCCCCAATCGAACTTCTTGTCCTTGTGACTCATGGAAGTCAGTGACTGAGCGATCTTTGAAAATCCCTCGATAAATCGTCGGTAGTAGTAATGCTAGTCCTATGAATTGTCGCACCTCGGTTGGAGTCTTCGTTGCTTCCCAGTTCTTAATGGCTTCGATCTTGGCTGGGTCTACGTGTATTCCCTTCTCATTAACTACGTGTCCAAGGAATTGGACTTCGCGAATCCAAAAATCACATTTGGAAAGCTTCGGGTATAGTTGCTCATTCATCAAAAATTCCAAGACAAGCCTTAGGTGTTCAGCATGTTCTTCCTGATTCTTGGAGTAGATCAGAATATCGTCAATGAAAACTATCACGAATTTATCGAGATAGGGCTCACACACTCGATTCATGAGGTTCTGAATATAGCTAGTGCATTGGTCAGTCCGATGGGCATGACCAAAAATTCATAGTGCGTATCGGGTCCTAAAGGCAGTCTTAGGAATATCTTCTTCCTGTATCCTCAGTTGATGGTAAATCGATCTCAAATCGTTATTTGAATAGTAGATTGACCCTTGCAGTTGGTCAAACAGACCGTCTATTCGTGGTAGAGGGTATCGATTTTTTATCGTCACTGTGTTCAGCTCCCTGTAGTCGATACACATACGGAATGATCCATCTTTCTTCTTCACGAATAAGACCGTTGCTCCCCACGGTGAGAAGCTCGGTCGGATAAATCCTTTATCTAACAGTTCCTGCAACTTGTTAGTCAGTTCTTGCATTTCTGTCGTTGCTAGTCGGTATGGAGCTTTAGCTATTGGTGCTGCTCCTGGGGTGAGGTCTATCTGGAACTCGAATTGTCGTATCGGCGGTAGTCCAGGTAGATCCTCGGGAAATACTTCAGGAAAGTCGCGGACTACAGCGTTGTCCTCAATCTTCCTTTCTTTCTTCGGTGTTCTGTAATAAGGGCTAGTATGGCAGTGTATCCCTTTTGTATGTACTTGTTCGCTTTCATGCAAGACATGATTTTTAGCGGTATCCCTCGTCGTTCTCCATGAATTGAGATTTGTTCTCCGCTTGGCAACGTAACTCGTACAATCTTCTCATTGCATACGATCTCAGCTTGGTTCGCGGATAGCCAGTCCATTCCAACGACCACGTCGAAGCTCTCGAGAGTTGCCGGCATCAAGTCGATTTCGAGCTCGTGATTCGCCAAAACCATGATGCATCCTCAAAAGACGAGTTGTGTCTCAATTAATTTGTCGTCGGCTAACTCTATGGTATACTTATAGTCTAGTGGTGTTTCAACAATATCACGCAGTTTGCTAAATTCACTAGATATAAAGCTCCTATCGGCACCGGTATCAAATAATATACTTTCATAGACATTATTTAAAAGAAACGTACCGGTCACGATGTTCGGGTCATCCTTGGGTTCTCCCAAGCCAATCACAAACGCACGACCCTTAGTTGCACCACCCTTGGCCTTTTCCAATTGCGGGCAATCCCTGCGCATGTGCCTCGGCTTTTCACATTCGTAACACCCCCTGAGAGTGTTCTGGTTGTGGTTGGGGTTGTTGTTGTTGGGTAGTTTGGTTCTGCAATCCTTGGCCATATGGCCATGTCGTCCGCACTTCAGGAAACGGTGCCTCTCGCATTGGTCGAAGTGGTGATATGAACACCGGTTACACAGAGGGTATTTCCCCTCGTACACACCCTTCCCCTTGACATCGGGTTGGGTTGTAGTAAAGGCTGTTGCAGGTGCATGTCTTTGTTGTTGTTGATGTGAAGAATGAGGCTGGTGGTGACTGGGTTCCCACTTGCGCTTGTGGCTTTCTTGAGGTTTCAGATGTTCACCTCGTTTGGGTAGTTTTCCTTGGGCCACGGCTTGATCAATCAGCTTGTGGGCTAGTCTGATGGTAGGTTGGATCTGTGTTGGGTCAGAGGCTGTGACCATGCTCTGAATTTGCTCGGGCAGCCCACTGATGAACTGCTCGATCTTTTTGTATTTGGGGTCACCATCCCCGGGCACAATTTGCACAGTTCATGGAACAGTGTGCAGTACTGTTCAATCTTCGAGCCCACCATCTTGTGTACCCAAAATTCTTCCTCTAGCTTTTTGATTTCATTCCTCGGGCAGTATTCTTCCTGTAACATCCTGCTGAAATACTCCCAGGTCATAGAGTTAGCGCCGTCTAGACCTAGTGTCTGAACATGAGTGTTCCACCATGTGAGGGCCGGGCCCTCAAGAGTACCGGTTGCGAACTTGACCCGGTTTTCATCCGCGCACTCACACATCGAGAAGACGGATTCCACCTTCTCCACCTAGCGGAGCATTCCGACATCTCTGTAGGACCTAGTAGGAGCTCGCAAACAATCCGATTCCAATGAATATTTGCTCTATAGCCTCTAGAATAGTGTGGAATCCTATTTCAGGGTTTTCCAATAGAAACCGACAGAAACCGCGGTGATCCGAAGGTGTAGGATGAACGTTTGATGCTAGATCGAACACCATCGGTTGAGAATCGAACTTGGACAGCAAGAACCTCTCAAATCTTCTAGGGTTTGACACTGGAGTGCTAAGGGAAGAAGGAGAGCTCGAAAAAGTTACGTTTGAAACAGATTGGGTTGGTATTTATAGACTCTCGTCATTGGGCCGAATAAGTGGTCGAAGCAACTCATTCGGCGAATGACTGAGCCGAATGGACATGTCAATCGAATGAGTCATTCGGCGAATGACTCATTCGTTCGCCCAAGTCATTCTGTAGGCGTTAATTTGGCCGAATGGCTTCATTCTTAGAGCCATTCGCCCGAATGGGTCTGTAAGACATATAAATTCAACTTTAAACATAATCAGACACATATCAATCAATATACAGATGAATCACAAAACTAAACTAGGGACATTTATGCACCAACATACTCCCCCTTGGACCTAGTTCTTTACTTTGCAGCATCCTTCTTGAAGTACATGTCTGAGATGGCTTTCCAGTCTGATCCTGCATGAATTTTGAAAACGATACAAATCCTGATCACCCTCATGAACTATAATGCCTGCTCCATATCTTTAACATCAAAGAAGATCTGGTGAAAGTAGAGAATTTTGACATCGCTGTGTGACAAATTTGTCAACCACATCGGGTCAAATATACGTTCAGTCTCCCATTTCTTGTCTTTGCAGAGCACCACTACAGCCTCTCCAGTACGCCCGTCATAATACCACCATCGGAAGCCTTCCATAAAGTCTTGACGCATCTTCCTCAACGGAATCTTCTTCATGACTTTAGGAGGAAGCCATTTCAGGATGACTTTATGCTTGCGGGTATCTCCATCAATCTCGGGTAAGTAATATCTTTCAGGTTACTGAGGCCTGAAGTTCACCCACCTCTTCCTGTACTCATACTGTATTTGCATAGAGAACCATGCAGACATCCCTGAGTCTTCACTGTACAGCATCTTCAAGCATGCAAAATGATTGACTTCGAAGCCAAGCAACGTCTTGAAATCATGTGGATGCTTGAAGTACTTGATTCTATGCTCTCTTTTGAGTGCATAGCATTGTAAGTCATGGAAGTATGCCCAGCTAATGATTTGACCTCCGGCCTTGTAGCCTTTGGTCCTATAGAGTTTGGTGTGCGTAGCTGGCATCTTCACAGCGCTCTCTTTCTTCAGTGTGTCCCAATATGCTTTCCATTCTTCTTTCCTCTGTTGAATGTCATCAGCTGAAGACTCACCACCACTGACCTTTTCTTTAACGTTTCTGTTCAGTTCATCTTCAGTAGCTTTTCCAAACATGTCAGTGAAAGTAGGCAGCTCCTCTTCAGCTGAAGTGTACTTTGGAGTCTCTTCCTCTGTAACATCCTCCAATATAACCTCATCAACATCATCAAAAATATCAGGAGAAGGCACATCATAAGCAGGAGCTGAGGTGTCATCAATCACAACCTCGTCCAGTTTCAACCTGAACAGCTCTGCTATTTGCTCCTTTGTTAAGTAGTGAATAATCTCTCCCTCCTCCTTTTCATAGCTGACTGAGTGTTGTATGATGCCCTGAGCGTCTAAAATCATCGTAAGTGTCTCATCCAATCGACGTCTCAAGGGCACAGCTTCGACTTCCTCAGTAGCTGCAGGTTCTTCTGTCTGAGTAGGAGGTGGAGAAGGAGCCTTAGCACTCTTGTCGTGCTTAGTCTTTGTCCTGATCTCAGGAGGAGGGGCTTGCTCATCAGCATCATTTGAATTAGAAGAACCAGCAGACCCGCTCCCTGACCCATCTTCATCATCACCATCAGAGTCATCATCTTTGTCTGACTCTTCATAATCAACCTTCTCCTCATCAGATTCCTCTTCTTCTTCTTCTTTTTCTTCATCTTCTTCTTCTTCTTCTTCTTCTTCTTCTTCTTCTTCTTCTTCTTCTTCTTCTTCTTCTTCTTCTTCTTCTTCTTCTTCATCTGAATCATCAGAGTAAGCTGCAGTGCCTTCAATCCTTGGAGTGCCCTCTTTAGAACTTTCAACAAGTTCAGCAAGTCGGCCATTTTCAGCTTCCAAGACAAGGATACGGTCACTGAAATCAGTGGCAGTCAGAGCCAACTGATTGTGCTCGTCAATGTATTTTAGCAGTTGTTCCTCCTGTTGAGCTGATCTTGCTCTAAGATCTGCCCTTTTGATCTGCAGCTTGAAGAAACAAAGTATCCTGATCAGTTATCCTCTGAGTGAGCTGAGCAATCACTAACTCCTGCCCTCTGTTCTTCTTCTCTTGCTCCAGGTTCCTTTCCATCAACCTAAGGACCATACTGTTCAGTGTACTCAGCTGCTCGACAACTGAAACTGTAGGTATAATCAGATCAGCTCGAGTGGTAGAAGGACTAGCAGAAGCAGTAGTGTAAATAGGAGCATGAGCACCAGAGGTGGTCAGAGGGGCAACAGTAGAACGTGTCGGAACAGCCCTTGACCTGGCCAATGAAGAAACTGCAACTGCTGCCACTGATGTAACAGTCGTTGTAGCAGCAGTCGACAGTTCTGACCTCCTCTGAAAAAGAAACCTAGTCCTTTTCCTCTTGCCTGAGGGAGATGATGTGGCCTGACTAGCAGCAGTAACAGTCACAGCTGCAGTGGCTAAAGAAGAAGTATGTGGAGGAGGTGAGATGTCAAACTCTGGAACAAAGGAAGGATCAGTTATCTCTTCAAGATCGGCTTCACTTCGTCTCTGTCTTTTCTTCATCAGACTTCCTCCTATCCAGACATCCTCAAACTCATCTGGAGTATCCTCCGAGTCTGAACTATCAGGACCTTCACCTCCAGCCTCACCACCTTCATCCTCTGATTCATCTGAATCCTCCTTGTCTTCTGCAGAGGTAGTACCAGTCATATCAAGTGGAGTAGAAACTGTGGCTGTAGTAGTGGCCATAAAATCTAGCTCCAGTAAAGAATCAATGTCAACATCATCATTATCTGCAACAGATGTACTAGCTCCAGCAACAGTGCTTACACCAACTGCACTAACATCCAACACACCAGCCTCAACCATACTAACACCAGCAGTAGTAACAATGACATCAGTAGCAGCACTAACACCAACAATACTCACACCAACACTAACACCACTAGCACCACCTCCTACATCACCGGCACCACCATCTCTATCATCATCACCCTCATCACCAGGAACAACAATATCTTCCATGTCGGAGTCTGAGTCATCGTGCCTCCATCTCCTACCAACTGGAACTATATAATCGGGTCTCAGAAGATGACCAAACAATGTATGCACTGGAGGCTTCCTCTCCTTCCCTCTGTATGACATCACTCTATTGAGAGTGATATCATTCATATGCTCTAAGCGAATAATATCAGCGTTGATCTTCGGCAAGATTGGTAACTGAGCATCAATCATCTGTTAAAGAAACCGAGGTACATAAGAAACTTCTTATCTCCCTTGAGCACCACATTCTCCTTCATGTGGGTGAAAATCATCCCTGAGAAGTTGAAAGGCCTGTTCAGCACTAAGGCAACGAATGCACACTGAATAGTCTCCCTCATATAATCAAAACCTCCTCTCCTAGAGCCCAGGCAATGAATAAGCACATGCGCTAGATACTTGAACTGTGGAGACATGAATGCTTTGTTGAGAATCCCAGCTTCAAGATCACCTTCATACTTGCACCGCATAAAACATCCACGAACCAAGTAGCGGTCAAGTAGAATCAGCTGCTCTATTGTGTCCTGAAAACCACATATCCTCCGGATATGCTCAGCAGAGACAACTACGTCATGGCCTAGCACCTTTCCCCTGATAACTGGTGGCTCAATCTCGCAGTCAATGTTAGCAGATCTCCAGAAGTCTTGCTGATGAGACTGATAGGGCACATGAACAATAGAAATAGCAGCAAAGATCCTGGAACGTCGCAGAAAAGTGATAATCTCAGTGAAGTGACAGGCATTCGCCGTGGTAAGATCCAGGTGTGCACAAATGTTGTTTTTGGTCACTGATTTGTATCCAGCCATACTGAAAAACAAAGAAATACACATGCTAGTACAATTCAGTTGATCAGTAGAATCAAATCAGAACAATTAACAAGTAGATCATTTGGCCGAATGTAATTGATTTGGCCGAATGATCCTTGGTCGAATGAGCATATTGACCGAATGAGTCATTCGCCGAATGAGCTTCATTCGCCGAATGGCGTCATTCGGTTGACTGTTGAGATTCAAACTCCAGTTGTTAAATTTTCAAATAGGCGCATAAAAATCATACACCCATACTCAGAATCGACCGATTAACACTATTAAAACAAGTCTAATGAGGTTTCAAGTTCATTTTGTCCATTTATTTTGAAGCGACAAGTTAGAACCCTAAAACCCTAGACCCGGTCCTATTTCCGGTAATTTCACGGTCAGAAATCGTTTATCTTGGATCCACCTGTACCT
Source organism: Mikania micrantha (assembly GCA_009363875.1). Taxonomy (NCBI): domain Eukaryota; kingdom Viridiplantae; phylum Streptophyta; class Magnoliopsida; order Asterales; family Asteraceae; genus Mikania; species Mikania micrantha. Next base: position 50,368,647 of record CM018695.1, on the reverse strand, counting down.
GAGATGATGAAGAGATGAAGTATCAGTATTTTGGTGAGTGAATCGAAGGACAATCAGAAAAACTAGTACGAAGTGTGATTCGGGCGAATAACACACAGTTAAGGGCGAGAGAATGAGAATGGGAGAATGAGGTAGTTCGGCCGAAACAAATGCTTAAATAGTAACAGTCATTCACCGAATGAGTCTAGCGAATGAACTGTTTCGTCCCAAATTCATTCGGCCGAATGAGATTCAAACTCAATGTTCATTCGGCGAATGAAGTGGATGTATGACTTCCTTCAGCCCTGGTTGATTCGGCCGAAAGACTCATTCGCTGGAATGAAGTCATTCGGTCGAATGAGTCATTCTCCATCTTCATTCGTACGAATGAGACCTTGCACTCACAAACACAACTTGATTTCAAAATTTAACATTATGATTTGTTAAATGGGTGCCATTATGAAGATAAGTCTGATGGGTGATGGATTCAGATATGCCAGACATCTGAACCTACAAATGATCATCTAAAACAAATTTTGAAAAATAGAAACTCTTTTTGTGTTTTTCTGAAACAAAATATAACCGTACAACTAGCAACTAACAACAAAGAAACACATATTTTTGTGAGAAGTCTATTGAGAAAATAAAACATACACCTAATCACATCAAATCAGTATCATTGAATGTTCCACTTTGAACACATTTGTCTTATGATATGATTACTGATATATTTGTCCATTTTAAGCTTTTCAATACAAAACTTCTAAACTAATTTGATGATTACTCATGTTTTCTGACTGAGTTACCCATTTTATTTAACCAACACAGATGAAAAACAGTTCGTAACTCATCTCTGCACAGCTTAGAAGCTAACATCATAAATTCTATAAGGTTCCAATTTATTTTCTTTTTGTATTTTTCTTTTGTCTCTCATGTTCAACACATTCTCATGGACGGCTTCAGCTAGGTCTTTACAAAGCAGTATGGCACGTATACAGACCTGTGTTGACATGATTGACTTGTTCTATCCAAATGGACGGCTTCAGCTAGGTCTTTACAAAGCAATATGGCACGTGTATGGAATCGAACTTATTTTATTTTTGTATTTTCACAAGCTTAATACTAGCTTGATTTTAATTTATTTTCTTATGATTCAATCATTCTCATCTGAATGAACGGCTTCAGCTAGGTCTTTACAAAGCAATATGGCACGTGTACAGATTTGAATTCATGAATCATTGGAAACCTTATTAGATCCTATGATGACTGGTGTATGCCTGATTTAAGTCAAAAGCTATTTCTCACATAGTTGATTTTCTAAAACAAATCCCACAAATCAGACTTTGTAAGTTATCACAAATTGTCTATACACTTTGTAAAGTCTGCCTATCAGTACATCAGTTCACAATTCTCATATGTTTCCAGCTTATGCATTCACCTAATCTTTTAAGACATGATAGATTAATACATTACTTTCCAAACAGGACTTTCTCATTTTTATAATTTTTAATTGTTTTTGTACTTTTCAATTTTTTTTAAATGTTTTTGGTTTTTCAAATAACCTACTTTTTCTCCCGCTAAAAACCTAAAACAGAAAATCTTTTTGAGTTTTTGATGAGATATATGAAATAACATGTGACAATCCGATATTTTTGAATTAACCTCGTTAACTCTCGTAGGCCCAATTGTATCTTATGAGGCCCAATTGAATAGAAGTAGGCCCAATTATACTTTAAGAGGCCAAGTTAGGCCCAATGAGGCCAAGGTAGGCCCAATGAGGCCCAAGGTAGTCCCAATTGTATTTAGGAGGCCCAAAAGGATTAATCTAGTCCAACAATGTTCTAAGTAGCCCAATTAGTGAAAATTCGGCAATTCGGATTAACCCCGTAGTCTGAAAACATCTGAATTTTGACAAAAACCGTGTACAATCAAATCTAAGGGATTAGAATTAAGTAAAATATGGTTTAGAATACTTAAATTATAAGGTTTTAACTTGTAAATATTTATAAGTGTCAATTTTGACTTTTACTAGTCAAAATTTCGATTAGAACATCAAAGGAATTCGGAATTCATATCAATAGACCGTTATAATTGAATTAAACTAGTATTAATCATTAACTTAATGATGATTAATATATAGAATACGTTATTAGGTCTCATAATGGTCGAATTTAACTCAAAAAGACTCCAAAGGATTGAAACCGTCCCATTAACTACAAATCTCATACTATTCGATCAAAACTATCGCAATTGAGCACTCCTAGATCATAATCGGCACTGTTAGCATCTATTACATATCACAATTCGATCTTAGAAGCTGCGAATTAAAGAATCCGATCGGGGGTCGACCGAACTCAAGCCACAAGTTGAACTACATCAATTCGATATCTAACCAAGTAAGTTCTTGTTCCTAAACCTTCTAAAACAGCCTACAAAGCATACCCCTATGCTAATTGTGGGTTCTAACATCGGATTAATCGATTTCAATATCTAGGGTTCATATAAGAAACGGTTTTGGGGGTTTCTTGTTTAAACAGTGTAATAGTCGAATTAAATCACATGGTTAGTTTCATAAGTCGTCGACTAAACTAATCCATGTGTCAATTTCATGAAATCAACAAGAATTGATAGTGTTCGATTACTAGGGTTCTTGAATAATGGCGAATTGGGGGTTTTGATTCAAATGAGTTATAAAATCGAATTAAGCAGCACAGACAATGTCGAAATTCATTTTATAGTGAAAACAATATGTCAATTTTATGAAATGATAACAAATTGATTAAGTTCAAGATCTAGGGCTTATCTTATAAACGTATTTGGGGATTTCGATTGTTTTAGGTTTGATTTTCGAATTAAACATTATAGAGAGGATCGACATTCTCTGTGTAATGGAAACCATACGAAGTTAAGAAGGTGGGATCATCAATTTAGTCAATTTGAATTGGGAATGGAGGAATACGAGTTCGAAACAATGTGAAACCAAATTTGGGACGTTGGAATGATGATTTATTAAATCAAAACGACCTGTAGACTCGGATTAATTATAGTAACCATAACCCTATGATTTCAGATTCGAAAGTGTTTGAATTGTTAGTCAATTGGGATGAAATTTGTTGCGGTTATAGTTAGCAAAGGGAACCGGTTAGGGGGTGAAGTTAAAAGAATTAAATTGTGAATTCTAATGCGATTCCCTAGCGGGCTTGACTGGTAATGAGCGTGTGTTTGGAGAGGGTGGTCGCGGGTTCGATCCTGGGTTCCACCATTTTTGAGGAATTAAAACTATTTTAGTATTTTATCATAACTTTCTCGTTCTAGATCCGTTTTAACCCGTTCGAAATCCGTTGGAACCAGAATCGAATCCCAAACAGGATGAAATAAGAAAATTTATATTTTAGCCGAAAACCTAATCACGTATAATTACGTTTGTCTAAATAAAATCATAAACGGCTATGTGATTTTATTTGAACGGATTTAAAGACACGCGTACTTATGTATGCTCATTTTTTTTAATCATCTAACATACGTGTGTTGACACATATGTGATTTCAAACACAAAACGACTATCCGAATAACACTAGGTTATTATTAAAACACAGATTCTTCGTAGAGGATTTTCTACGCGAGTTCACGAGTGTTTGATCATTCTGCAACAATCAAAGGTGCGTACACGGCCCCTTTCTTATTTTAAACTGTTTTGGGGGAGAAAACATGTGCAACAAACATTTTTAGATACATATCACTTGCATGAGTTAACTGTTTACATTATGTGACAACATAGCATTTACAAGTCCTTACACTTCGAACCGTTTAGTTTGCCGTAGCGCAAAGCGTGGTAGTTGGAAATAGATCTATTAGGTTTGACAAACCTCACTTGGTAGATGGGATCTACGCAAGTGTTTGACTGACCAAACACTCATTACTATTGTTTGTGCTAGACAATAGTGACAAGGCAAAAACATGCTATAGCATGGCAATCGTCAGCTTCGGTGTCGACCACTTATGTAAATAGTACAAATGACTAGCTATCATGACTATGCATGTATAATTATGTTATCTGCAAACTTGATATTCAAACTATTGTTTTAAACATTATGAATGCTTAAACCTGTGTTATGCACCAACCTTTGTGTTGACTTGATTTACATGTTTTCTCAGGACGCTAAGGTGCACAAGAAAACAAGCATGGACTAGGAGATTGAGTCGCATGCATGTCTTTACATTTTAGTTATTTGAATTTGAACATTTGAAACTTTGCATTGTAATTTACATTTTACAACTGTTACTGTTTTAAAACGCTTCCGCAATCTTTGAAAACTTTGATGTTATGTTTTTAGACCAAAGTATGTTTTGAAATTCATATAGAGGTCTTCGTTATGTCTAATGATCTGAGATCCTGGTTTGTCACATTCCCAAACGGTATGATTCCGTTAGTTGAAAATTGGGGGTGTGACAAATTGGTATCAGAGACATTGGTTATAGCGAACTAGGTTTGCATTTGTAGACTTAGACTATAACTGTTAGACATTAGACACGTATGCCTACACATATTACTTAGGAATTACATATGACATTATGTAATAGACTTGCTTACACATTCCATGGCACTGCACTTACATATGGTATTATGTAACAGGCATGGCATCTTCATCATCAGCACCGTATATCTACATTGATGATTCTGAGGATGAGGAGCCGATAGTTCCAGCACCACCATCCTCACCAGCACCACCTATTCCATCTCCTCCACCATCTGAGAGAGATGATTCAGACCCGGAGGAGGATCCAGATGAGGACCCGGATGAGGATCCGGAGGAGGAGCCAGCGGAGGCTACTCAGGAGATTCCTGCTGAGGGACCTTCTACTCATCCACCACCTATATTGGATGTCCCTGAGCCTAAAAGGCAAAGGACTGATGCTGAGGAGATTGCCAAACTGCGTGAGGACTTGTACTGGGCGAACGACAGGATTGAGTATAATGTTCGGGAACTATGGGATGCAAATGAAAGACAAGATAACCTTGCCCATCTGGTTAATGACATGCGAGATGAGATCATCCATTTGATTGGTCGTCTTGAAGCTTCTGAGAACCGAGCTGAGATTTTGGAAGGCAGACTTGAAGCCTTGGAGGATTTAGTGGTCTCGGAGAATGAAGAGGAGAATGAAGAAGATGAAGAGGAGGAAGGGGAAGAACCAGCACCAGCTGTTGATTCTGATCCTGAATCTACTGTTGAGGATGATTGATTTTCTTTAGTTTGTTTAAACTTATTAGGGGCGGGTTGTGTCCCTACATTAGATGTTTGGAAAATTTATGTTTTGATTTCAAAAGTATTGTACTCAAATCAGATTTCTATCTATTGAAAAACTATTATTTATTGCCAACAGTTGTGTTGATTTATATATTACATGTTGTGTTTGTTGTATTATTTACACATTTCGCATTGGACTTTGATGACATCCTAACATTTCTTTTAACTAGGAAGATAATGGCTGAGGGGAACGTTCACATGACAGTTGCTGAGCTCAATGAGCTGATTAATAACAGGGTCGCGGAGGCAATCGCGAACTATGCTCAGACACACACCACAGGGCCACAGGGTCCGGCGGGGGGACTGGTTAACCCACAGGCATGCACGTTCAAGATGTTCTTGGACTGTAAGCCACACAACTTCAAGGGATCGGAAGGAGCCATTGGACTCCTACGATGGATTGAGAAGGCCGAATCTGTGTTTGAAATGTGTAACTGTCCCGATGAGAGCAAGGTAAAGTATGCTACGGGTACGTTGGAGGGTCCAGCATTGACCTGGTGGAACTCCAATGTCCAAACTTTGGGATTGGGTGAGGCCAATGCCTTAACCTGGAATGTATTCAAGACTTTAATGCAGGAGGAGTACTGTCCTCGCAGTGAGATGCAGAAATTAGAGGAGGAATATTGGCACCTCAAGATGGAGGGGTCCAACATCGAGGAGTACACGACTCGATCTCATGAATTAGCCAGACTTTTACCTCACATTGCTACTCCAGCCAGCAAGTGGATAGAGAGGTACATCGGGGATTGGTGCCTCAGATCCAGAGGTTGGTTACATCTGCAAATCCCACAACAATCCAACAAGCTGTGCGACTGGCGCACCAATTGACTGATCAGGCAGTGTTACAGGGAACTCTGCCTAAACGAACATCAGCTACTAAAGTAGGTGACCACAAGAGGAAGTGGGAAAGAAACTCCAGGAACTTCAACCAACAGCCGTTTCAGCAGAACCGGAAACAAGACTCAAACAAGTCTTATCACAACTCAAATAGTGGTCAGCAATCATCATCGTCAGGGGGTTATATTGGTAAACATCCGAAGTGCAACAGATGTGGATTTCATCATGCGGGAAACCAGTGTGATAAAGTTAAGTGCCAACGGTGTGGTAAGGTTGGGCATGCAGCTAAGGATTGTCGCGGAGAGCTGCAAAACAATCACAACAATCAGAATAATAATCAGAACAACGCACAAAAGGGTTGTTTTGAGTGTGGCAAGATGGGGCACTTTAAAAAGGATTGCCCACAACTCAAGAAAGGTGGGGATAACAATGCCAACGGCAACGGCAACGGTAACGGCAATGGCACCAATAACAACAACAACAATAACAATGATGCTAGGGGCAGGGCGTTTGTGATTGGAGGACGTCAAGCGCGGGAGGATCCCAACATTGTCACGGGTACGTTCCTCTTAAATAATCACTATGCCTCTATGTTATTTGACACTGGTGCCGACCGGAGTTTTGTATCTAGTTCACTTGCTAAGTTGCTAAATATTAGTCCCACTGCCTTAGATAGTCCATACACTGTAGAATTAGCTGATGGCAAGTTAATTGTAGTGGAACATATTCTTAAAGGATGTATCCTTTATTTGATGGGTCAAACATTAGAAATTGATCTTATGCCTATTGCCTTAGGCAGTTTTGATGTAGTCATTGGCATGGACTGGTTGTCCAAACACCAGGCTGAAATAGTATGCCATGAAAAGATCGTTCGTATACCTCTTTCGCATGGAGAGACATTGTATGTACAAGGCGAGAAGAGCAGTACGCTACTGTGTCTCATATCTTTTATGAAAGCACACAAATGTCTACGTAAAGGTCATACGGCAGTTATAGCACTTATAACTGAAAAGCCGGTAGCTGAGAAGAAGATTGAAGATATTCCAATAGTTTGTAAATTTCCGGAAGTATTTCCAGAAGACTTACCGGGATTACCGCCTATCAGACAGGTGGAATTCCGAATCGACCTTACACCAGATGCAGCACCGATAGCTAGGGCGCCTTATCGACTTGCACCATCAGAGATGCAAGAGTTATCTACACAACTGCAAGAGTTGCTGGATAGGGGTTTTATACGACCTAGTTTTTCACCGTGGGGAGCTCCAGTCTTATTTGTTAAGAAGAAGGACGGGACTTTCCGTATGTGTATCGATTACCGGGAACTTAACAAGGTTACTATCAAAAACCGGTATCCGTTACCCAGAATTGACGATCTGTTCGATCAGTTGCAAGGTTCGAGTTATTACTCGAAGATCGATCTTAGATCGGGTTATCATCAACTAAGAGTTCAAGAAGAAGATATTCCGAAGACAGCATTTAGAACGCGCTATGGCCATTATGAGTTCTTGGTCATGCCATTTGGGTTGACAAACGCTCCAGCAGTATTCATGGATCTCATGAATCGTGTTTGTAAACCTTACCTTGATAAGTTTGTCATTGTTTTCATTGATGACATTCTCATCTATTCTCAGACCGAGGAGGAGCATGCTGAACATCTTCGATTGCTGTTGGAATTACTGAAGCAGGAACAATTGTACGCTAAGTTCTCGAAATGTGATTTCTGGATGCGAGAAGTACAATTCTTGGGTCATATAGTTAATGAAAAGGGTATACACGTTGATCCAGCAAAGATTGAAGCAATTAAGAATTGGGAAGCACCAAAAACTCCTACTGAGGTACGACAATTCCTTGGTTTGGCGGGTTACTACCGACGATTCATTGAGGGTTTCTCAAAGATCGCTCAACCACTTACAGCTCTTACACAAAAGGGAACGAAGTATAACTGGACGGATAAACAGGACGCTGCATTCCAGTTATTGAAACAGAAACTCTGTAGTGCACCGATTCTGTCCTTACCGGAAGGGACAGAAGACTTTGTGGTGTATTGTGATGCATCTGCACAGGGTTTGGGATGTGTGTTGATGCAGCATGATAAAGTGATTGCTTATGCTTCAAGACAACTACGACCACACGAAAAGAATTACACTACTCATGACTTGGAGTTAGGAGCAGTGGTTTTTGCCTTAAAAATTTGGAGGCATTACTTATATGGAACCAAATGTACCATTTACACCGATCATAAGAGTCTGCAGCACATCTTTGATCAGAAAGAACTTAATATGAGACAGCGACGATGGGTCGAGTTGTTGAACGACTACGAATGCGCGATTAAGTATCACCCGGGAAAGGCTAATGTAGTAGCTGACGCTCTGAGCAGAAAAGACACATCAACAAGACGGGTTCGCGCACTTATGATGACAATACATACTGACTTACCTGACAAGGTACGCAGTGCTCAGTTGGGATCCTTAGAAAAGGATAATTTGCTACATGAATCCTTACGGGGGATGGAAACACAGTTGGATGTCAAGTCTGATGGAATTCGTTATTTCATTAATCGACTTTGGATACCTTTGTACGGAGGTTTAAGGGAACTCGTGATGGATGAAGCACACAAGTCCAGATATTCAGTCCATCCGGGATCAGACAAGATGTATCATGACTTGAAGGCACTGTATTGGTGGCCTCACATGAAAGCTGACATTGCTAAGTATGTTAGCAAGTGTTTGACTTGTTCGAAAGTCAAAGTGGAATATCAGAAACCATCTGGTTTACTGCAACAACCAGAGATACCGATGTGGAAATGGGAACAGATTTCGATGGACTTCATTACTAAGTTACCCCCTACACCTAGTGGTTGTGATACGATATGGGTAATTGTCGATCGATTAACGAAATCTGCACACTTCTTAGCAATCAAGGAAACTGATAAGATGGAGAAACTGACTCGCATTTACATCAAGGAAGTGGTAGCACGGCATGGCGTGCCAATTTCCATCATATCAGATCAGGATGCGCGATTTACTTCCAACTTTTGGAAATCACTCCATAAGTCTTTGGGAACTCGTTTGGATATGAGTACCGCATATCATCCATAGACCGACGGTCAAAGTGAACGTACGATTCAAACACTCGAGGATATGTTACGAGCTTGTGTAATTGACTGTGGGGATAGCTGGGAAAACCATTTGCCGTTAGTGGAATTCTCTTACAACAACAGTTATCATACAAGTATTCAAGCAGCACCGTTTGAGGCTTTGTATGGTCGCAAATGTCGTTCACCAGTTTGTTGGGCTGAAATTGGTGACAGTCAGATTACAGGTCCTGAACTAGTGCACGAAATGACAGAGAAGATAGTTCAAATCCGGAACCGTATGGCCGCGGCTCGGGATCGACAGAAGAGTTATGCAGATAAACGTCGTAAGCCATTGGAATTTCAGGTAGGAGACCGAGTTCTTCTAAAGGTATCACCTTGGAAAGGTGTGATACGATTCGGCAAGCGTGGAAAGCTTAGTCCACGTTACGTAGGACCTTTTGAGATTCTGAAAATGATTGGTCCGGTTGCGTATCAACTAAAATTACCAGATGAACTCAGTGGAGTTCATGATGTCTTTCACGTATCGAATTTAAAGAAATGTCTTTCTGATGAGACATTGATTGTGCCACTGGAGGAAATACAAGTGGATGAACAGTTACGATTCATTGAAGAACCAGCAGAAATAATGGATCGAGAGGTCAAACAACTTAAGCAAACTAAGATTCCGATAGTCAAAGTCCGGTGGAATTCAAGACGTGGTCCTGAATTCACATGGGAACGGGAAGACCAAATGATGAAGAAGTATCCCCATCTGTTCAAAACAACAGTAACAGATACTGAGAACGCACGTTAAATTTCGGGACGAAATTTCCTTCAACAAGGGGATGACGTGATGTTTCACACATCAACACTGCAAATTTCAAACTGTAAGCACAAACACTTTATTCAATTGGTTTTGTTACAAACATTTGTGCTACATTACATTCTATACATTTACATTCTGTACAGTTTATGTGCTACATTTCATATGTTACATGTTATGGTAGTACATGCATGATTAGCTACACACATTTTGCTATGTGCGGGGTTGTATAGTACAAACAGTTACAGACACTCACTATGTGTGAGGTTACACAGCACAGTATGATCAAAACACAAACAGTCACAGTTAGGTGAACTAACTAGTGTACACGCAAACAGTCACATTGAACGATCACACTTAGTGTGATGTTGCAAGCATTAGATTTTGTGTGTGAGTACACACCAGCACACCATATGATCAAACCACACTAACACGTACGATTTAAACTCGTAAGTAGTTTCCTAACTACTCCTAACATTTACTAATTTTCGGGACGAAAATTCTTTCAACAAGGGGATGATGTGACAATCCGATATTTTTGAATTAACCTCGCTAACTCTCGTAGGCCCAATTGTATCTTATGAGGCCCAATTGAATAGAAGTATGCCCAATTATACTTTAAGAGGCAAAGTTAGGCCCAATGAGGCCAAGGTAGGCCCAAAGAGGCCCAAGGTAGGCCCAATTGTATTTAGGAGGCTCAAAAGGATTAATCTAGTCTAACAATGTTCTAAGTAGCCCAATTAGTGAAAATTCGGCAATTCGGATTAACCCCGTAGTCTGAAAACATCTGAATTTTGACAAAAACCGTGTACAATCAAATCTAAGGGATTAGAATTAAGTAAAATATGGTTTAGAATACTTAAATTATAAGGTTTTAACTTGTAAATATTTATAAGTGTCAATTTTGACTTTTACTAGTCATAATTTCGATTAGAACATCAAAGGAATTCGGAATTCATATCAATAGACCGTTATAATTGAATTAAACTGGTATTAATCATTAACTTAATGATGATTAATATATAGAATACGTTATTAGGTCTCATAATGGTCGAATTTAACTCAAAACGACTCCAAAGGATTGAAACCGTCCCATTAACTACAAATCTCATACTATTCGATCAAAACTATCGCAATTGAGCACTCCTAGATCATAATCGGCACTGTTAGCATCTATTACATATCACAATTCGATCTTAGAAGCTGCGAATTAAAGAATCCGATCGGGGGTCGACCGAACTCAAGCCACAAGTTGAACTACATCAATTCGATATCTAACCAAGTAAGTTCTTGTTCCTAAACCTTCTAAAACAGCCGACAAAGCATACCCCTATGCTAATTGTGGGTTCTAACATCGGATTAATCGATTTCAATATCTAGGGTTCATATAAGAAACGGTTTTGGGGGTTTCTTGTTTAAACAGTGTAATAGTCGAATTAAATCACATGGTTAGTTTAATAAGTCGTCGACTAAACTAATCCATGTGTCAATTTCATGAAATCAACAAGAATTGATAGTGTTCGATTACTAGGGTTCTTGAATAATGGCGAATTGGGGGTTTTGATTCAAATGAGTTATAAAATTGAATTAAGCAGCACAAACAATGTCGAAATTCATTTTATAGTGAAAACAATATGTCAATTTTATGAAATGATAACAAATTGATTAAGTTCAAGATCTAGGGCTTATCTTATAAACGTATTTGGGGATTTCGATTGTTTTAGGTTTGATTTTCGAATTAAACATTATAGAGAGGATCGACATTCTCTGTGTAATGGAAACCATACGAAGTTAAGAAGGTGGGATCATCAATTTAGTCAATTTGAATTGGGAATGGAGGAATACGAGTTCGAAACAATGTGAAACCAAATTTGGGACGTTGGAATGATGATTTATTAAATCAAAACGACATGTAGACTCGGATTAATTACAGTAACCATAACCCTATGATTTCAGATTCGAAAGTGTTTGAATTGTTAGTCAATTGGGATGAAATTTGTTGCGGTTATAGTTAGCAAAGGGAACCGGTTAGGGGGTGAAGTTAAAAGAATTAAATTGTGAATTCTAATGCGATTCCCTAGCGGGCTTGACTGGTAATGAGCGTGTGTTTGGAGAGGGTGGTCGCGGGTTCGATCCTGGGTTCCACCATTTTTGAGGAATTAAAACTATTTTAGTATTTTATCATAACTTTCTCGTTCTAGATCCGTTTTAACCCGGTCGAAATCCGTTGGAACCAGAATCGAATCCCAAACAGGATGAATTAATAAAATTTATATTTTAGCCGAAAACGTAATCGCGTATAATTACGTTTTTCTAAATAAAATCATAAACGGCTATGTGATTTTATTTGAACGGATTTAAAGACACGCGTACTTATGAATGCTCATTTTTTTTAATCATCTAACATACGTGTGTTGACACATATGTGATTTCAAACACAAAACGACTATCCGAATAACACTAGGTTATTATTAAAACATAGATTCTTCGTAGAGGATTTTCTACGCGAGTTCACGAGTGTTTGATCATTCTGCAACAATCAAAGGTGCGTACACGGCCCCTTTCTTATTTTAAACTGTTTTGGGGGACAAAACATGTGCAACAAACATTTTTAGATACATATCACTTGCATGAGTTAACTGTTTACATTATGTGACAACATAGCATTTACAAGTCCTTACACTTCGAACCGTTTAGTTTGCCGTAGCGCAAAGCGTGGTAGTTGGAAATAGATCTATTAGGTTTGACAAACCTCACTTGGTAGATGGGATCTACGCAAGTGTTTGACTGACCAAACACTCATTACTATTGTTTGTGCTAGACAATAGTGACAAGGCAAAAACATGCTATAGCATGGCAATCGTCAGCTTCAGTGTCGACCACTTATGTAAATAGTACAAATGACTAGCTATCATGACTATGCATGTATGATTATGTTATCTGCAAACTTGATATTCAAACTGTTGTTTTAAACATTATGAATGCTTAAACCTGTGTTATGCACCAACCTTTGTGTTGACTTGATTTACATGTTTTCTCAGGACGCTAAGGTGCACAAGAAAGCAAGCATGGACTAGGAGATTGAGTCGCATGCATGTCTTTACATTTTAGTTATTTGAATTTGAACATTTGAAACTTTGCATTGTAATTTACATTTTACAACTGTTACTGTTTTAAAACGCTTCCGCAAACTTTGAAAACTTTGATGTTATGTTTTTAGACCAAAGTATGTTTTGAAATTCATATAGAGGTCTTCATTATGTCTAATGATCTGAGATCCTGGTTTGTCACGTTCCCAAACGGTATGATTCCGTTAGTTGAAAATTGGGGGTGTGACATAACAGAAATACTTAATAATGAAAAATAAAACACAATAAAACTGACTAATAAAATCGATGATCATTTGTTAAAGTCAGAAGAAGGGGGAACTTCATCCTTTTGAAAAACACCATTAGCCGATAGCAGATATAAAAATCTGGGTTTATCAAAAGCTTTTGTAAAAAGATCGGTTTTCTGGTGATCAGTGTGTATTTTAACAACATCGATGAGTTTCTTTTCAAAACAATCACGTATGAAGTGGTATTTGATATCGATGTGTTTGGTTTTCGAGTGCTGGACTGGATTCTTAGTGACAGCTATGGCGGCAGCATTATCAACATAGATAGGAGTGTTAGAAAAATGTAACCCATAGTCCCTGAGTTGCTGTTGTATTCAGATGATTTGAGAACAACAACTAGCAGCAGCAATGTATTTAGCTTCACAGGTTGAAGTAGACACCGATGTCTGCTTCTTGCACTGCCAGGTAACTAATCGGGTTCCAAAGAACTGACATCCCGCAGACGTTGACTTGAAATCCCTCTTGCATCCACCATAGTCTGAATCACTGTAAGCAGTAAGCTCAAAGTTTTCATCATTAGGTTACCATAATCCAAGATCAGGAGTACCCTTCAGATAAATCATAATCCTCTTCACAGCAATCAGATGTGATACTCTTGCTTTAAACTGATAACGAGCACACAAGCATGTGGCAAACATGATATCTGGCCGAGAAACAGTAAGATACATAAGAGATCCAATCATTCCTCGGTACAAAGTGGCATCGATTAACTCCCCCTTTTCATCTGGTGTAATCCCGTGATTAACAGCCAGCGGGGTACCAGCAGGCTTTGCATCCGACATACTGAACCGGCTCAGTATGTCACCAACGTATTTAGTCTGATGAATAAAAATCCCTGCCTAAGATTGATCCACCTGCAACCCAAGAAAAAATTTCATCTCTCCCATTGAGATCATTTCAAACTTGTCTTTTATGACCTTCTCAAATTCCTTGCACAGATTATCATTGGTAGAACCGAAAATGATATCGTCCACATAAACTTGCACCAAGAGTAAATCACCATCTTTCTCTCGAATAAATAGTGTGCAGTCAATGACACCTCTTCTGAACCCGTTGTTCAGAAGGTGAGTAGATAATGTCTCGTACCATGCTCGCGGTGCTTGATGCAATCCATATAAAGCCTTGTCTAGTTTGTAGACTTGGTCACGATGCAATGGATCCTCAAACCCAGGAGGTTGACTGACATACACTATTTCACTAATCACACCGTGAAGGAATGCACTCTTGACATCCATTTGATAGACTTTAAATTTCTTGAAGGATGCATATGCCAAGAAAATACGGATTGCTTCAAGTCGTGCTACCGGTGCAAACACTTCGTTATAGTCCAATCATTCAATCTGTCTAAATCCTTGAACCACCAGACGTGCCTTGTTTCGCACAATGATCCCGTGATCATCCTTCTTGCAACGAAGAACCCATCTGGTGCCTATAACTTTTGCACCTTTCGGTTTGTCAACATGTTGCCAAACACCTAATTTCTTGATTTGCAGGAGTTCTTCTTGCATGGCATCAACCCATGATTCCTCTCTCAATGCTTCAGTGACTGTGCGCGGTTCAACTTGAGAGATGAAGCAAGAATGGGCACAGTAGTTTACATCAGCAAAGTCAAGAATATCAGCAAGGCCTCCAGAAGATAGCTGATTTCTTGTCTTAACCCCGTAAAATGGACTTCCAATAATGTTCTCATGAGGATGAATGCGATTGATTCTTCCTACAGGATGAGCTGGAACCTTAACCTGAGGATCAAGATTGTTCATATTCAGGTCCTCAAGTCCTGCTACAAGAATGCCAACATTTGGTTTGGGGGTAGATGGCGGAACTGGGTGTTCATCTGTGTCTGAGCTGTCATCATTTATCTGTACTGTGGGAATTGAAGTGGATGAAGGTTGCACTGGTTCATCCGATGCATTTTGTGTATCATACATCATTTGAACAGCAACATCTTCATCTAAGTACATGGGAGGCATATTGAATGAGTCAAAAAGGCCTGAATAGTCAAACATCCAGTCTAGACCTTTCCTAGGTGGAGGCATAGAATGTCTTTGAACATCAACATGGTACCATTCCTCCACATTCTAAGTTGATCTGTTGTAGACTCTTTTATTAAGAGTACTGTACCCAAGAAAGTACCCTTCTTGCACCTTCTCATTGAACTTGCCCTGCTCATGTTTCTTAAGCATCGTGCACCGTGCACCAAAAGGTTCAAGATACTTTAGATTTGGCTTTTTGTTGTGGAGCAGTTCAAAGCAAGTATTTCCATGTCTCTTCACTATCAAAACCCGGTTTAGTGTGTACCAAGCATTTGCTACAGCTTCATTCCAGAACTGAACTGGAAGGGATGAATCAGCAAGCATCGTCCTAGCAGCCTCAATCAAAGTTCTGTTCTTCCTCTTAGCAACACCGTTCATTTGAGGAACATATGGCGCACTGAATTGTTGAACAATGCCCCGTGCATTATGAAAATTCTCCATGTTGTGATTCTTAAACTCCGTCCTGTTGTCTGTACTGAGCATACGAATCTTGAGCTTATAAAGGGATTCAAGTTTGGTCACCAACACTTGAATACACTCAAGCGTTTCAGATTTCTCGTTTAGAAAGAAAACCCAAGAGTATCTGGAATACTCATCAGTAATAACTAAACAGTATTGATCTCCAGCTATACTCTTGCGGTTCGCTGGACCAAATAAATCCATGTGGAGAAGCTCAAGAGGAACAGTGATTGAATGAAACTTCTTCAGCTTGTGAGACTGCTTGGTCTGCTTTCCTTTCTTGCATGAAACACATATATCAGACAACTTAAAATTCTTCAGACTTACCCCCTCAACCAAGTCATTTTGTACCAAATGATTCATCTTACGTAGACTCAAATGGCCCATCCGCTTATGCCAAAGAATTGAATCTTTCTCAGTTTCCTTTGACATAAAACATGAAGCTGTGGAGGATGTAGTTGAATGTACCATCACTGTATTTCAGGCATTTCATTACATAAACAATTGTATTGTTAAAGTCTGATATGATAATTGATAATTACTATGAATTATTTGATGATATTATCACTGGTATACATATTGAGAACGTATATTATCAGAAGGAGAATAAACCGTGGGAAGTCTAGTTTGAAACACAACTAAACAGAACCAGAGAGTTTATTGCATTTGAATTAATACGATATGGTTGTTGATTTGGAATGGTAGTGGTATAGGATTCTATAACCAAAGATAGGCAAGGATATAATCATGGTCTATCGAAGAGGTGGTGGGATGGCGGCTGAGGCAGTTGCGACTAACCTCTACGTATGCCCTATACATAAACCATCTTCGGTTTATCATGATTATATCAGTGTTGAGGCTTTGGTGAGGAGAATCCGAGGTTTTGGTTTTGAATGAAAAAGGGTTATGAGTTAGTTATTGTTTGGTTACTAAACATAGTCAAGGACATATGGTCATGGTTTATCGAAATGGTGATGGGACGGTGGCTGGATAGGTTGCGACCTACTCCTACATATGCCTTATACGTAAGCTTATTTCGGTCTATCATGGATGTGTTAGTGATATGGTTTAATGGGATTTGGATTGGAGAAACTATAATATTCAAGATAATAAAATAATGAAAGCATTATTGAAAATGATTACGTGATGGTGAGGTTTCGAATATAACTTAAACGCGAATATTATTTCAGAAATATTAACTTAATAATGTATTCGTGTGGGTGACGATTCACACGAATATAATTATTAGGAATAATATCCTGAAACGATATTCCATAAATTGCAAATCGAATCGAAATACGATACGAGCGTTGGATTCGAAAAGGTGACGATCTTTTTGAATACGTACGTGAGTAATGCGTTTCGACGAGATAACGAAATAATATCTAACGATATTAAAATAAGAAAAGGAATTTAAAAATGTTTATTAGGAATTACAACCTAAGAAGGATCCGAACAAATTGTATTATTCAATAAATGATTTAACGCAATTAAACGAAATCATTTTACAAAACAACTTAATTAAAAGCATTTTATTAAAATGGAACAACATTATTTAAATGTTTTATGTTTTAAAATATAATTTACGAGAATAACCGAGCATCTTATAATATTTTACGCGAAACAAACGAGACCGAGCACGCGGGAAGAACTCGGGCTATAAAAGCCCATTCTTCCTTCTCTTCTTCATTTTTGCAAGAACTCTCTCTCTCTCTACCTTACATTTTTCGTCACTCTCTCTCCCTCTAACTTCTCTCTACGATATCTTCGTCGTTTCTCAACGGTTTTGCAAGATCTTGGTGTCCAAACGACCCTATAATCGAGGAGAACACAAACCCATGAAGAAATCTAGCATTTGAACAAGATTTGAAGGTAGATCTAACCTTTTACTTTTAGTTTTTTTCTTTAAACAAACCGGTTCGCATTCTCACACTTTAAATGAATTTTACACTTTAAAACTTTGAAACAAGTTAATAGAAAGAGGTAGGATCGTTGGGATAGACCTACAATAGGTGGGAAACTTGAAGATGATGACGATGAGCAGTGGTTCGCGAATGGCCGAACCTAGGCCATCACCCGAGCTGAATTGGCCGCACGAACCTTCATTGGCGGGACAAAGGGGTGGCCAAACCCCACAGGGTGGCCGAACCTTATGGGTCACAAACCCTTGAACCGCGAACCTCTCATCAGCAAACCTCCTTTGGGCCGAACCCTAGCTGGACAAACTTGAGCCACGAACCAGCAAGCAACGAACCTGTTGCAGCAAACTTGACTCAGCCGAACCATGGAGCCGCGAACCCTATTGGTTACGTACCTTCTGCTTTGGCCGAACCTTGCCATGCGAACCTTCTGCCTTGGCCGAACCCTAGCCATGCAAGCCCGTACCTTGGACGAACCATGGGCCTACAAACTTGGGAGCTACAAATCCAATGGTGCTAAGAACCCTGCTGACTGAACCCATTGGGACGAATCTAGACCATCTAGCCGAACCATTTTCTTGGCCGAACCTAGGGCTGTATGAGCCATGTGTAGCCAAACCTAAAGACTAAGAACCCTAGCGGCCGGACCTAAGTTACTTGAGCTAAAACTATGAATAAATGGAGGAACTAACACACATATATGAATATCCATGCATGCATGAATAATCCAAGTCACCACCTTTTCTAAATAACATAAGTTTGAATTATGAGATTTTACATGGTTTTAACATTCTATGTAAATGACCTAAGTATCATTGTCTTAAATTTAAATTGGATTTTTATAACTTAGATTATGGTGGTGGATTTAATTAATCATGCATGAATGTATATAAAAGTGTACATAGGTGTATAAGGTTATTACCTTTACAACTTGTATACTTTTGATGTATTACTTAAAAATCCGCATATGTTGGATAATTGAAACTAACGAGTTTAAAGTTACACTTGTATGATGATCATTGATAAAATCTTAAGTGTTACAACTTAACGTAGATTAAATAAATTAAGTTAATGAAATACTTATGGGTTAAAGTAAACCTACATGGACACTCAATAGTAACAAGACGCATATACTTATGATCACGAACATACAATAATTACAGATTGTTGAGTTGCTTTTGATTTCACATACGTGAGTGCGCATACTACAAGAACACTGATTCTAAGGAATTTAAGTGAGTTCTCATAACCTCCTTTTTAAATCATTTTGTTTTTAAACTCGGAGGTGGAACATGTGTACCAGATTTAAATATTGTTTTGATAACACATGGGTGATAACTGGTTTATCATTATGATATTCATATTATTGGATTATCATTGTTTATGGATTGTCACAGATTATCAAGGATTATCACAACTCCATGGGTTGTTGTTGTTGTTGACTTCGGTGCTTCGCAATGATTGCATGTATTGTCACGAATTATCACAACTCCATGGGTCGTTGTTGTTTACTTCGGTCCTACACAATGATTGAATTACTAATGATGAGTGACTTCGGTCCTCCTTGGTGATTCCACTGTTGTTAATGGGTGCATTCATGTCTTCTCTGGATGAAGACACAAGCAAAGGCAAAGAAAAGGTTGAAGAGGTAAATGATGATCTTTTAGAGATCATTGATAAGTTGAAAGAAATGAATGTTCAATTGACTACTGAACTGGTCGAGTGCACTGAAGCTAACAAGAAGTTGATTTCAAGAGAAAAAACTTTTGATAAAAAGATCATTGATTTAGGAAAAGAAAATGAAGAATTAAAAATTAAAGTTTTGCAAAATAATCATGCAGTTTCAGTGCATCTCAAGTCAGTGCAAAAGTTGAAAGTTGAATTGTCAGTAGCAAGAGCAGAAGCAGAAATGAACAAGAGCAAACTAGAGAATTATCAGAATTCTCAGTATGTCATCGATTACTTTGCTGCCATGCAAAGATCATCGAATGATACTACTGGCTTGGGTTTTCATGCTGTACCACCTCCTTCAAGCTATGTTCCTAGACCACAAATTGATCCGAATTTGGAAGTTCATCCTGTTTCTTTGAATGAACGTGAGTCTGAACAAGTTGTTGAAAATGCTGGAGGTTCATCTTCTGATGAAAAAGTGTCTCTTGATAGTGATGCTCCTATCATTGAAGATATCACTGAATCAAAGTACTCATCTGATATTTTGAGACAAAATGGTTACCAAATTAAAAATGTTGACGAAAAGAGTTTGAAATCTCAGAAGTCAAAAGCTGAGATGAAACAAATTGAGAAGGTGGTGATTAAAACCACTCAAGTTTCCAAACCAGTGATTAAAGCTAAACCAACCACTACTCTTAAACCGATTGTGTATGTAAAGTCATCTATTACACATCAAGGAGAGTCTAGTGGAAATTTTCGAAAGCAAAATGTGGTTTCTAAAAAGGTTGAAAAAGGTGATTTTTTCTTTGATAGGTTTGGGGTTGGACATAAAGACAAATCAAGTAATTTTCAACATCAAATGAGTAATTCAAAGATAAAAACAACTGGTTTGAGAAACAGATTCTCATCTGCAAAGGTTGTTTCAACACCTTTAAGTTCATCAAAGTATTATGATGAACCAACACCAAAGAATCATTTGAAAGATAGAAAATGTTACCGATGTGGTAATTTTGGTCATCTGATTGCTGATTGTGATTTGGATTTCAGTTCAACTGATAGTATCAGTTTTAAGTCTTTTTCACCAAGAGAAACACGGAAGTGTTTTACTTGTTGTGGTAAAGGACATATTGTAGATGCACTTAATGTCCCTAGTTCCATTTTGTAACATTCATCATGTAAAAATCAAGTTATATTAGTGGAAGTTGTCATTCTATATTGTCCTTAATGTTTATGTTTTAATTAATTTATTATATGATTGGGTGATTTGGTTTATTTCTTAATTGAGTATGAGTATTGCTCATTCGGCCGAATGACTCTAGAGTATGAAGTCATTCGCCAAATGAGAATAGAGCATGACTATAGTCAGCGAATGAGCCATTCACCGCATGACTCATTCGGCTGACTTACCTATTCGACATAGTCATTCGCCGAATGAGTTGTTTCGGCCTCTCATTCGGCCGAATGTCAACTGCCTATATATACAAGTTAAAAATCATTTCAAGGAAGAACTTCTGAGAAACCTCATTCGTCCTAAAGCACTCAAGTGTCAAACCCTTGGAGATTTGAGCGTTTCTCGCTGTCCAACTTCGATTCTTTGCTCGTGGTGTTCGATCTTCACTCAAACGTTCTTCTCTTACCTTCGTATCACCACGGTTGCTGTCGGTTTCGATTGGAAAACCCTAGAATAGGATTCCGCACTATTCTAGTGGCTGTTGAGCAGATTTCTATTGATTTCGTGTTGTTTTGGAGATCATTCTAGGTCCTACAAAGTGGTATCAGAGCTTTGGCTCTTGATTCTGCTCGATTTCCAATCCAAAACATCAGATCTGTGATTGATAGTTCGAAATCTACAAAAACCCTGATCTTTTTGCCCTAAAAGTTACTGTTTTATTGCAAATCCGTGGATTTTTGTGGTGTTTTTGTCAAAAAGTTTATCCCAATTTGTTCATTATCATCTCATGATGTTATGTACCAAATTTGGTACTTAGATCTGGTCTAAATCTCAAGTTATCGTGATTTTTGTTGCAAAAACCCTCAGATTGGCCGAATGTGCATTGCGGCCGAATAGGTTCAGCTGAATAGGTCTCATTCGCCGAATAGCCTTATTCACCGTTTTCTTTCGACGAATAGCTTCATTTTGAAGTCTCATTCGGCGAATAGCTTCATTCTCAAGTCTCATTCAGCGAATAGCATCATTCGACATCTCATTCGCCGAATAGGTTCATTTGCCCTAATTTGTCATACTCAAGTCTTCATTCGCCGAATAGCTCTCATTCGGGCCCCGACATTCGCCCGAAGGATACTCATTCGGCCCTGATTCTGAATTTTTTTTAAGTGTTGATCTTTGTTGTTTCTGATTAAATGGAAGATTTAGCACTGATGGCGAACCAGAATCATCGTATTCAGACATTGTTATTGACAGAGACTGAGACTGGAAACTCCAACAAGGCTCCCAAGTTGTTATCTTTAGATGATTATCCGCACTGGAAGTATCGGTTTGAAATCCATATCAATGGGGTGGACACCAATCTATGGATGATGATTGAAGGTGGATATCTTGGACCTCTTAATGAAGATGGAACTCCAATGCTAGTCACATGGATGACTGAACCTCAGAGGAAGCTGTATGATTATGAGAAGAAAGCCTATGCTATTATCTCCCAGTCCATTGCCACTGATATTTTCCATCAGTTTAGACAGTCTACCTCTGCAAAGCTACTGTGGGATGCACTGCAACAAAGATATGAGGGTAATGATGCTTTGAAGAGTATCAAGTCAAAGGCACGGAGAAAGGAATTCAATAGCTTCATGTATGTGGGAAATGAGTCACTGGATGAGTTGATTGCTAGATTTTATCATCTTTTGAGTGAGTTATTCAATCATGAAGTCAAGACAACTACTCAGGAAAAGATCCAGTGTTTGGCAGATGCTCTACCTCCAAAGTGGGAGTCATTTTTGATGGTACTAAAGCAGAATCAGATGCTGACACATATGGATATCAATGATTTCATTCAAAAGCTGAAAGAACAAGAGATAGAGAACAAGTGGAAAGCGAAAAGAGTTGTTCAAGTTCAAGATCCTTCTTTGTACTATTCTACTCCCACAGTTGAGAAATCAACTGCTCATGCCCCTTTGAAGACAGCTTTTGTCTCTCAGACATCTGAAGCTCCATCTTCTGCTCAGATTCATTTTGGTCAGTCATCTGCTTCAACCAGCTCTCAAAAGGATCATCATCAACCTGCTGCAAGTCTGAAAACAGACAACTTTGATAAGGTTACTGTGGAGATCGCTAAGGAACACATGGGTCTTTTATCTACCCTTGTCAGCTCATATGATGGTTTAGTGGCTGGTCAAATTGGCAATCCTTATTTGACCAATGATGACTATTCTCAGATAGATCCTGATGACATGGAAAGGATTGACATTATGTGGGCTTTGGCAAGTGCTGTGAGGAGAGCTAAGGAGTTCGTGAAGAGAACTGGCATAGACATAAATTTAAACAAGGAGTCTAAGTTTGGATTTGATATGGCATCGGTGACATGCTACAATTGTGGAGAGAAAGGTCATTTTGCTAGACAGTGCAAGCAACCGAAGAAAGCCGGAAACAAGAACCCATTTCAGCATCAGAAGTCTTCTACTGCAAATCCAGAAAGGAGATTGGTTCCCATTGATTCTCCTACTCAGGCTGGATCTTCTACATCTGCAAGCAAAGCTTTAATGGTGCAACAAGATGAAGGGGTGAACTGGGATTTCAGATTCAATGCAGATCAAGGAGAACAAGACAAAGCCTGTGTTGCTGAGATTCAACAGGTTGAAGATCACAGTGAGGAAAGCACTTTGGGAGAAACAGAGATAAAGGATATTGAAGTATCAAGTTCAGAGTCGAATAGCATGACTGATTCAGACATTCAAGAATCTGATGCTGAAATTGATGACTCTGCTACTCAGTTTGCTTTGATGGTAAACTCTTCTGCTTCATCAGAGTCCGAGCAGGTATACACCGATTGTTCATCTTCACATTCATATTGTTTTAATTGTGTTGACCTTAGGAGTAAGGTCCTTGCTTATCAGACACATAATACTGCTTTGATGAACGATCTTGACTTATGCATTGAAGCTAACAAAGTTTTAAAATCTAATGAAAAAGATTTTCAAGCTAAAATTGATCTTTTAAATAGACAATTGCATGAGGCCGAGATCGCAGTGCTGAATAAGCAAGATGCTATCACTTCTTATCTCAATACCATCAATGAGATCAAGAAGAAGTTAGCAATAGTCGAGTGTGACTATGAGACCTTGGGACAGAAGCTCAGAAGCTATGAAAGCTCATCTTATATTATTGAGCACATGATCAGTAGGGGTACTGATCAACAGGGAAAGGGAAAAGGTAACTATAAAAATTGTCCTCCACCTATCCTCAACACCTTTGTTAATACACCAAATGACAAAGATGTTAAGGATTTTCAAGTCACTACTCCATTAGTAATAGATCCAACTGGACTATTTACTAATGAGGATTCCTCAAAGTCTGAGGAATCTTGTGTGGATGGACTTGTTGAGGATTGGGTCTCAGATTCTGAGAATGAATCAGATGATTCATCTAAGTATGTTACTACTCAGAATCTAGTTCCTGCTGTCATGAAAGGTGACCCAATCTCAAATTCAAAGATTTACAAAGAATTACGCTTTGTAAAAGCTTCTCAAGAGTTTGAAGCAAAATGTGTTACCAAGTCTGCTTTTGTTGGTAACAAAGGGACAAAAGGGTTGGGTTTTAATCAAGACAAGCTAAAAACAAATGTTTTTAAATCACATAAACAGTTTTCTCTGATTTAAAACATTTTCATAAAAAAAGGTGAAAAAGTTTGTTTTGAGTGTGGTGAACCTGGGCACATTGTTAGATTTTGCCCTTATTTGATCAGGCCAAAGGTCGTGCCATTCAGAAAACTGAATTCAGTTTTAACTAATCCTGTAAAATCTGTAACAAGGCCTGTTCAAACAAAACCCAAACAACAAGTTCAGATTAAATCTTCAAACAAGGGTAAAGGGAAATTGGAAAATTTGGATGTTCCAATTGTGCTTAATGTTAACCAAGCAAAATCATCATCCATTTATCTGAAAAACTCTTTTGATAAAAATTCAACCTGGAAAGTTAAATCATCTGAGAGTTCAGTTCCACCTATCTCAGACAAAGCGCTTCCAGATGGTAAATGGATTGATGTATGGATCCGAGACTCACTGGGTCAACCCAAGACTGTAAAGGCTTGGGTTCCCAAAGTGAACTGACCGTCACATCTTTGTGCAGGTTGCCCCAAAAGCTGGAGTTAATAGCAATTGGATCGTTGATAGTGGGGCTTCCAGGCACATGACTGGTGATATCTCTTTACTCACCAATGTGAATGCAGTTCGCGGTGGATATGTAGCTTTTGCCGGTGACAAAGGCGGATTCATTACGGGAGAGGGAATTCTGACAAATGGGCAAGTTTCATTTGATAAAGTCAGATATGTTAAGCAGTTGGAAAACAATCTTCTCTTAGTTTCACAAATCTGTGACAAAGAGTACAAAGTGCTATTTGATGATTCCAAATGCTACATTCTAAAGCAAGGTGTTAAGATTCC
This sequence comes from Mikania micrantha, assembly GCA_009363875.1. Taxonomy (NCBI): domain Eukaryota; kingdom Viridiplantae; phylum Streptophyta; class Magnoliopsida; order Asterales; family Asteraceae; genus Mikania; species Mikania micrantha. The sequence continues at coordinate 50,343,531 of CM018695.1, read as the reverse complement.
TGAAGACTGGATTTTGATGTCAGCTCCCAGAAAACAAGACTTGTACGTACTCAATATGGCCACAGCTTCAACTACATCCTCCACAGCTTCATGTTTTATGTCAAAAGCAACAGAAAAAGATTCAATTCTTTGGCATAAGAGGATGGGTCATTTGAGTCTACGCAAGATGAATCACTTGGTAGATAATCATCTGGTTGAGGGAGTTAGCCTGAAGAATTTCAAGTTGTCTGATATCTGTGTATCGTGCAAGAAAGGAAAGCAAACCAAGCAGTCTCACAAGCTGAAAAAGTTTCATTCAATCAATGTTCCTCTTGAGCTTCTCCATATGGATTTGTTTGGTCCTGTGAATCGGAAGAGTATAGCTGGAGATCAATACTGTCTTGTAATTACTGGTGAGTATTCCAGATATTCTTGGGTTTTCTTTTTGAAGGAGAAATCTGAAACGTTTGAATGCATTCAAGTGTTGGTTACCAAACTTGAATCACTTTATAAGCTCAAAATCCGTCAGTTTCGCATAGATAATGGAACAGAGTTTAAAAACCACAGCATGGAGACTTTCTGTAATGCACGGGGTATTGTACAACAATTCAGTGCTCCATATGTTCCTCAAATGAATGGTGTTGCTGAACGAAAAAATAGGACATTGATTGAGGCTGCTAGGACCATGCTTGCTGATTCCTCTTTGCCGGTTCAGTTCTGGAATGAAGCTGTAGCGAATGCTTGCTATACCCTGAACCGGGTTCTTATTGTGAAAAGACATGGGAAGACTTGCTTTGAACTGCTCCATAACAGAAAGCCAAATCTTAAGTATCTAGAACCATTTGGTGCACCGTGCACTATGCTTAAGAAACACGAGCAAGGCAAGTTCAATGAAAAGGTGGAAGAAGGGTATTTTCTTGGGTACAGTACTCCAAATAAAAGAGTTTACAATACATCAACTCATAATGTGGAGGAGTGGTACCATGTAGATGTTCAGAAATATTCTATGCCCCCTCCCGGAAAAGGCCCAGATTGGATGTTTGATTATTCTGGTCTTTTTGATTCCTTCAATATGCCTCCCATGTATTCGGATGAAGATGTTGCAGTTCAGATGTTGTATGATGCACAGAATGCACCTGATGAGCCTTTGCAACCTTCATCTGAATCTATTCCATCAACACAGATAAATGATGACAGCTCAGACACAGATGACAATCTTCACCCTGCTGGTCTTGAACCAGATGTAAACAATCTCGTACCAGATCTTGAGAATTTGAATCTAAACAACTTGGATCCTCAGGTTGAAGTTCCAGATCATCCTGTTGGCAGAATTCATCGGATTCATCCTCAAGAAAACATGATTGGAAAACCCTAGAATAGGATTCCGCACTATTCTAGTGGCTGTTGAGCAGATTTCTATTGATTTCGTGTTGTTTTCGAGATCATTCTAGGTCCTACAAAGTGGTCATAGTCATTCGCCGAATGAGTTGTTTCGGCCTCTCATTCGGCCGAATGTCAACTGCCTATATATACAAGTTAAAAATCATTTCAAGGAAGAACTTCTGAGAAACCTCATTCGTCCTAAAGCACTCAAGTGTCGAACCCTTGGAGATTTGAGCGTTTCTCACTGTCCAACTTCGATTCTTTGCTCGTGGTGTTCGATCTTCACTCAAACGTTCTTCTCTTACCTTCGTATCACCACGGTTGCTGTCGGTTTTGATTGGAAAACCCTAGAATAGGATTCCGCACTATTCTAGTGGCTGTTGAGCAGATTTCTATTGATTTCGTGTTGTTTTCGAGATCATTCTAGGTCCTACACATATTTCTGCTCATTGTCCAAATAACAAAATCAGGAAGAGTTCTGATGATGAGAGTTGGGTGAATAGGTCAGGTGGAAGTTTTAGGAAAATTAGACCTAGTGAAGATGAGATGAGAGTTCTTTGAAAATTCAATCCTGATTGTGTTTGGGTGAAAGAAGAAAATAATCAGAAGAAACGAGTTTTTGATAATAAAAGAAGTGTTCAAAAGATTGTGAAAATTGTGACATCATCTGATGATGATTCTTTTGATAATGCATCTTCAAAATCCTTTTCAAAACAACATTTTAAATCTAAATCATTTTGGAAACTTAAAAACAGGTCAGGTGATGAAGTTTCTGGGAAAGAAGATGATAAAAGTGATGATGGGTATTCAAGTAGGTCATCACAAAAGAATGGAAGGGGTCCATTCCGGGAGACTCGACGCCGAAATGGCGGGGGTCATCCCTTTTGATTACTGATAGGTTTTTAATTTATTGTGCAGGTTGCATCCATGGGCCGTATCAATAATCGTTGGATTGTTCATAGTGGATGTTCCCGACACATGACTGGAGAGTTGAATTTGTTGAGAGATTTCAAGTTGGTGAAAGGTAGTTTATGTGAACTTTGCAGGAGACAAAGGAGGTCAAATTACAGGGTTTGGTAGTTTGATGAATGGAAAGGTTTCATTTGATAATGTTAATTTCTGCAAAGAATTAACTAACAATTTGTTGAGTGTTTCACAGATTTGTGATAAAGGTTACCAAGTGATGTTCGACCAAGACAGGTGTTATGTAGTCAAGCAAGGATTTCAGATTTTTGAGGATTGGATTCTGATGACAGCTGATCGGAGCAAGGATTTGTGCGTGCTTGACATTGCTAAGGCGGAGACTGTGAATAAAGTGGAAACATTTTTAGTGTCTAAGGCAACTGAGCAAGATACAAGATCATGGCATGCGGATGGGACATATTCATATTCGAAAGATGAATCATCTTGTGCATAATCATTTAGTTAAGGGTGTACCGGTTAAACATTTTAAACTTCCGGATGTGTGTGTGTCATGTAAAAAGGGTAAACAGAAAAGGAAGTCTCACAAAACAAAGAAAAACTTTTCTATTGATATGCCACTTGAACTTCTTCACATGGATTTGTTTGGACCAATCAATGTGAAAAGTATAGGTGGTGAATCTTATTGTTTTGTTGTGACTGATGATTTTTCTAGATTTTCATGGGTCATGTTTAAAAGCATAAATCAGATACTTATGAAAATTTTGTTTTGTTGATCAATAGGTTGGAGATGTTGTATAAGTTGAGAGTGAGGCGTATATGATCGGATAATGGAACTGAGTTTAAGAATCATCAAATGGAGGAATTTTGTAATTCCAAAGGCATTCAACAGCAGTTTAGTGCACCATATGAGCCACAGATGAATGGTGTAGCTGAAAGAAAGAATAGGACTTTGATTGAGTCTGCAAGAACAATGCTAGCTGATTCTAAACTTCCCATTACTTTTTGGAGTGAAGCTGTGGCTATAGCTTGTTTTACTCTTAATAGAGTTTTGATTGTTAAAAGAAACAATAAAACTTTTTATGAATTGCTTCAGAATCGAAAGCCTAATTTGGAACACTTGGAACCTTTTGGGGCTCCTTGTACCATGCTAAAGAAAGATTCAAAATTCAATTCTAAAGTTGAAGAGGGTTTCTATCTTGGCTACAGTCTTCCTAACAAACGTGTGTTTAATAAACATATTGGTGTTGTGGAATTATGGTATCATGTGGATGTTCAAAGACATACACCTATACAAGACAGAAAGGGTCCATATTGGCTTTTTGATTACAACAAATTGTTTGAGTCTTTAAATATGTCTCCAATTGTTTCTGATGACGAAATAGCCTTACAAATGTTGTATGATTTGCAGAATTTTGAAGAACAAGGTATTTCTCATCATTCTGAAGTTAGTATTACTACACCACATGAGGAAGGCATTTCAGAAGTAATTAATGATGATTGGTCATCTGATGATGATAATGATGTCTTTGAAGATGTTATTTCTCATGATCAAGACACTGATCAGGATATTACAAATTTGGATCATAATGTGGGTGTTTCGCAAGTGCCTGTCACACGTGTTCATGTTAATCATCCGATTGATTAGATTATAGGAGATCCAACTGCTGGAGTACAGACACGAAATCAAGTCACACATGAAGAAAGTTTGTATGTGGAATTAGAGAAAACTCATGGCAGTCAAGAGCTCTGGATGCATTCAGCGTTTATATAACAAATAGAGCTAAAGACTGTGACTGAAGCATTATGTGAGCCTGCCTGGGTGGAGGCGATGCAAGAAGAATTGAATCAGTTTCAAAAGTTAGGAGTTTGGCATTTGGTATATCTACCAAAAGGAGAGAAAAAGATTGGTACTAGATGGGTGTTGAGATGCAAACGAAATGACCGAGTCGTAATTGTCAGAAACAAAGCTCGTTTAGTGGTTTAGGGTTTTAGACAAGTTGAAGGAATTGATTATGATGAAGTTTTTCCACGTGGCGCGGCTGGAAGCAATTAGACTTTTTCTTGCTTTTGCTGCTCACAAGAAATTCAAAGTTTTTCAGTTGGATGTAAAATCTGCATTTTTGTATGGTTCTTTGAAGGAAGCAGTGTATGTTTGTCAGCCACCGGGTTTTGAGGATCCTGTCCATCGGGATCAGGTTTACCTCTTTGAAAAAGAACTGTATGGTCTTCATCAGGCTCCGCGTGCCTGGTATGAGACGTTATCGACTCACCTTATTGAACATGGGTTCAATAGGGGTTAGATTGACAAAACTTTGTTCTTTCGGGAAAAGGGCAAGGACATTCTTCTTGTTCACATCTACGTCGATGATATTATTTTTGGTTCTACCGATGAACAAATGTGTTTGAGTTCAAAGAGGTGAGGATTGAGAAATTTGAGATGTGTGCAATGTCAGATATCAAATTTTTTCTGGGCTTACAGATTGATCAAACTGATGATGGAATTTTCATTCATCAGACAAAGTATATTCAAGATGTGTTATAAAGGTTTAGCATGCTTAATTCAAAACCAATTTCCACGCCCATTCAGCCTAATCACGGGATTGAGTCTGATATTAAGGGGGAGATAATTGATCCTACTTTTTATCGTGGAATTATTGGAAGTTTGATGTATCTGACTGCCTCAAGACCAGATATTGTATTTGCTACAAGTATCTGTGCAAGATATCAATCAAAACCTAAAGTGTCACATCTGATTGCAGTAAGAGAATTCTTCGTTATCTGAAGGGCACACCAGACACCGGTCTGTGGTATCCTAAGGATGATAACTTTTCCTTCAATGCCTATAGTGACTCCGATTATGGAGTATGTAAGACAAATGCGAAATCCACAACTGGTGGTGCACAATTTTTGGGGAAACGATTAGTTTCTTGGCAGTGTAAAAAGCAAACATCTGTGGCTACTTCAACTTGTGAAGCTGAGTATGTCGCTGCTGCCAGTTGTTGTTCACAAGTATTGTGGATACAGCAACAGATGAGATATTATGGTTTGAATTATTTGACTACCCCAATTCATGTTGATAATGAGGCTGCTATTGTTATCACAAAGAATCAAGTGTATCATTCACGTTCTAAACACATTGACATTAGGTTTCATTTCATACGCGATTGCTATGAAAAGAAACTTATTGATGTGGTGAAGATACATACAAATGAGCAACGAGCATACCTTCTCACCAAGGCTTTTGATAAAAATCGTTTTGAGTATTTGCTCAAATTAAATGGCATTCGGGTCATGGGTGAGGTTATTTCAAATCAACTTCCTTCATAATCAACTTTTATTGAATTAACATCAGATATTTAAAAAATTAAAAATATTAAAAATATTAAAAAATTAAAAATTCTGAGAAATTGATTCTACCGAATGAGAAATGATAGTACATTGTAGCAATTGGAAGCACATCTATATCATACAAGAACTTAAACATAAAGAGCATTTACAATTACTTAGTATGATATCTTGGTAGGTTTATAACTTAGTTAAGATAACATTTGACAAAATTTTGATTATGCTTTGTGAGAAACAGATGCTTAGAATACAGTGCTTAGCTTTGTCCTGAATGAGTGGTAATTAATCTTACAAAATGTTTCTTGAACAAAGTTTAAGTTACTAGTTTTGATCATGTGTTTATTTTTAAAAGAAATTCTAAATTTTGTTTTTCTTTTGTTTTAGTTTAAAGCTGAAACATTCCCTGCGTATACTTACGTATCGACCTGATTGTTATAGCTTTTAACAATTCAAATTTGTTTTCTTGGTTTTGATTTAGATTTGGACAATCTCAGCGTATATGAGAATATCGATCTGATTGTTAAAAGCTTAATCTTAAATTACTGTTTTGTTCATTTTCTGGAGCATCTGAGTATACGAAAGTATCAACCTTGATTCCAAGATTTTGAACAATTTCAATTTATTTTACAGTTTATTGTTGTTCAAAAGATATTCTGTTTTGTTTTTGCAGGATCAAGCTAGTTAAAATTGAAGTAAATTGTTTCAAGGACATTATTGTTTGTTTAATTATTCAAAAAACGGGGATGTGCTCAAGTAAAAGGAGAACATAAAGTATTTGATGGTTTTGATTTCATTTGATATCTTAACTAAGTGATTATATATAAAGAGGATTTATATACTGACAATCATCTTTTAATTGTAATTTGCTAATAAATATATTCATTAATTCAATCAGGTGTGTTGATGATTGTAATACAATATGATCTCATGTCTGGATCATTCTCAAACAAAAATATATGATTGTTTTTAGTTAGTTTTATATTTCATAGTTATGTTCATAACATTTGTAGTGTGTTTGTTTTGAAATTTGAAAAAATCCAAAAAGATTTTTCGTTTTTATCTGAGGTTAAATGAATAATTTTTGATTATTTGTTTTGACTCTGAAATATTAAACATTGGTTTGTTTGAAATTTTTAAAGAAAATTAAATTTCAAAAGGTTTGCTTGGAGGTTCGTTTGAAAAGGTTTGTGGGTAGGTTCGTTTGAAAGGTTCGTCCAACAGGTTTTGTTAAAGGTTCTTTTGAGAGGTTTTGGACAGGTTCGCTCAACAGGTTTTGTTGAAAGGTTCGTCTGATAGGTTTGTTGTCAGGTTCGTTCAAAAGCTTAGTCTAAGGTTCGTTCAGGTTGGTCAAAGGTTCGTCAATAAGGTTTGTTCACAGGTTCGTATAGATAGAGGTTCGTGTGTATGACCTTCGTCACTTTCATCAGAACCCATTCCCGAACCTGCAAACTTGAAATTTTATTTTTTCGATTCTGGACCTTTGAAACGTTTTGCCATATACCATTAGCTTCGAATTTGGATTGTGATTTTATATAGGTAAAAAGATTGAAGTTTGACCGGCTAGATTAGGAGATTTCTTGATTTTTATATCTAGTTAGTCGAACCTATTATTTTGGATTAAAACCTGTTTAAATTGAAATTTGGTGAAAATTGTCTTCATTAATATTGATCATCTATGAATGGCGAACCTTTGGATATAGATTTTTTGGTCTAATTCATAGATTTGAAATTTGATTTTAAATTGGATTAGGTTCATGAGATTATCACAGGTTCGCTGAATTGATAAGGTTCGTTTGAACTTTAAAGGCTCGGGCCGAACCTCTTTATGCCATTGAACCGAACCTTGTATGGTCAAGGGTTTGTTTGACCATAAGGTTCGTGGTATGATCAAGGTTCGTTCACTGAAAGGTTCGTTGGTTTAAACATGTATGTCTTATAATTAGGTTCGTCTAAGTATAGGTTCGGCACAGGGAAGGGTTCGCTGGTTTCTATACTTAGGAATTTTTTTTTATTTTTTTAACTTTTGATTTTTTTGATTTTTTAATTGTTGTTTGTTCTGATTGTAGAAATGGAAACTCTCACCTTCGGAGACAAACACAATCTCTGTGCTTATTTGGATCGACAATAAAGAACGGCAAGGAATTTCGACAAATGATTGAGTTCTTAAGACGATCAAGGATTTACTATGCGATCTCCAACTCCTGTCAGATATACAGATCACACATTCAGAGTTTCTGGGATTCAGCTAGATTGATCACAGTTGATGAAGATTATGTTATTGAGGCTAATGTGCTTGGACAAGCTATTAGAGTTACTGAAGCTGAGATAAGAAGGGTTTTACAGTTTGGAGGAGAACCTGAAGGAATGAATCTTATTCCTAAGAGGTGCATTAAAGGGTGTTTCTTGAGGATCAGATACTTTGGAGTCTACAGTGAATACTCTATTAAGAAGGGCAAGCTACCTTTGCAGTACAAGCTCTTAGCTCAAGTACTTCTGCATTGTCTAAGCATGAGGAAGGGTACATTTGATGAACTGAGAGATCTGATGCGGTCTGCAATGGTTGCATTGATTTTGAACAAACCGTTCAACTTTTCTGCAATGATCTTCAGATATATGTCAGACAACATAACCAAAGCCAAGGATAGATTTTATATATCTCCTAGGTTTATTCAGATGCTGATAGATGAAAGATTTCCTGAACAGAACTTGCCGAGAGTTGCTTCTGATCTTCTTAAGCTGAAGCATATGACTGATTCCAGTCTTGGTCAAGTCAAGATCTATCAAAAGAGCAATGATGATATTCTTATTAAGGATGTAGTGGGGCATTATGCTAGAGCTAACTACGTTGCTCCTTTGGATGATGCTTGGAGGCATGAAGATTCAAATTCAGATAATGAACAGTTGAGTGATAATGATGATGATCAACAACAACCACCTGCTCCTCCTCCTAATTCACAAGCTAGGAAATCACAAGCTCAGTCTTCTCAATCTCATCAACAAACTCAAGAACCAGTTCAAGGGCCAGATGTAACTCCTACTAAACTGGTTCCTCTTCAAGTGATTTATCCATATCAACAAGAAGCTCAAAGACAAGAAGAGGCTACTGCTTCTCAAAATGTTGATGCTGAAGATGTTGGAGTTGATGCTGAAGATGAAGAATCTACAGAGTCAGAGATGGAGACAGTTCAGGTGGGAAACAGAATGGTAAGAAGGTTAAAGTAAAGCCCAGCACAACAACAAAGTGAAGAAGTAAGAGAAGAAGAAAATGATCCTAACTTTAATGTTGATGAAGCTGAGTCTTCAAGAGCAAAGAAGAATAATAGAATGGCCAAGGTGCCTAAGAAGAAGAAGACAAGGACTCCCAGGATTATTGTTTCAACTCCTGTGGTTGTTTCTTCTACATCTACTTCTATTCCTATTTCTGAACCTGCTTCAGTTGCTGCAACAGTTCAAGAAGCTGCTTTTACTTCTCAAGCTTATGCTCATACAGAGACTTTCATGTCTAATCCTGAGTTTGTGAATGTTGCATCATTCATGCCTTCGTTTGTGAATGCTACAACAGTCACAACATCAGTTCAGGAAGCTTCTACTTTCAGAGGTGAATCATTATTTGAAGGATTGGATGATTTAGACTTGAATTTCTCATTGGGATATGATGATTCTGAGTTAAGAAGACGGGTTTCTACTTTGTCACAAGAGTTTGATAAGTACAGGAAACAAAAGGATAAAGCTGAAACTGAACAACCTTCTTCTTCAAGACAAAGTGATATGGATGTGATGAAAGGTCATATTTCTCAATTGTTGAAGTGGAAAGAAGAAGATTTGCTTGAGATGAAGTTAATGAATGAAATAATTACATCTTTGGAGACATTGACTGTAAAACAGAGTGCTGAAATTGCTGATTTGAAGAAACAGAATCAACTGTTAAAGCAAAAAATTAATGATCTCCAAGTCAAAGAAACTCAAGCTGAGGCTGCTAGTTCTGATCCAGTGTTTGTTAACCTTGATGATGAAGAAGAAGAAGAAGAGAAGATTGACTATGAAGATTCAGATGTTGATGAACATCCAAGCTTTAATGCTTATCATGATGATGATGAGGATGATGATGGTGATGTGACAGGTGTTGGAAGTTCAATTGTTTTGAATTCTATGACTGGAGCGATAGTGATTTATAAGCCTTCTGGGATTTCTTTTGGTGTTAATCCTATTTCATCAGTTCCATCTGATAAGGCTAAGGAGAATGAGGATGTAGATATTGAAGACTTGACAGAGTCAGAATATCCAAAGCAAAGTGTGGATTGTTCATTGCCTACTTTTGTGGAGTTGTTTAAACAACATGCTGATGTACAGTTGCAAAGGACGTTTGATGAATTGTCTGAAGACAAAGCTTTAGAGGAAGGAGATATTGATGGTGGTTACTCAAAGAAAGAGTTAGCTGAGATGTTTGGTGTTGGATTGAATGATTTAAAGAATGCTAATGACTCTGGAAAGATGGTGATTGGAGAATCAGATCATTCAATTGATTTTGAACAAGATGATTCTATTGATGAGAATTTGTATAACTTGCTAACTTTGAAGAAGATTTTTGATATTGAAGTTCAGAGAAGAGCTCCAATGAGAACAGTTGATTCTAATAAAGAAAAGACTTATATAGATATGTGGAGAGAAAGTCAAGATGAACACAAGTACATTATTTATCATTTAATGATTTTCAAGCAAATGGTTGAAATAATTGAAGAAAAAGTTCAAGAAGACCAAGCTAGACAATTCTCAAGATTCAAGATTGGATCTAAGTCAAAGATGAAAGGGAGAATTGTAAGCTATGGTTACTTTCACAATATTTCTGGAAGCTTGAAGAATAGAGGATGCAATGTTGTCAAAAGAACTGATGGTTGTCAATATTTTGGAAAGGCATTTGATATCATGTCATTACCTTCTTTGAATGTATGCAGTTATCAAGGCTTAGAATCATAAAGCCTATTCAGACAGAGCATAATGAAAGGTTTGGGAATATGTTGAAGAAAGAAGCAAAAACTGGATGGAATTGGCTGGTGCCTCAATTTTCTGTGTTAAAGAAGAATTCTTGTAACATAAGTGTCGGAAACGTTACCGGAACAGTGATCTTCACAGTAACTTGCACAGCAACTCATGTATAAACTATGTGAACTAATTGTTTGCTATTATCATGTAATGCTTGACACTAAACTATTATGAAATTGTTTCAGCAAACTAATTTAAATCTCTCGGTTTTAACAGTCAGAAACATATCAGACAACATTGAATCGACACACGAATGCTTGTTAATATGCTATTTTGTATAAACATATGCGAGGTTGAACAGAACAAAGCAATAACGGACGTCGTTACAGGAATGCTAAATGGACAGATTATTCGTATAGGTGACGATCTGTACGAATAAATCTGAAAGTTTAACGTTCTGAATGATGTCCAATAATTAGAAAACCATATTGAAAAGTGTAGTTATCGTCGTATTCGGACAGGTGACGATTCAAACGAATACGCGCGACAACTATACGATTCGATTTAAACAATCATTTAAATGTTTCTGAAATTTAAAATAAACGAAAGATAATTAGTTAATTTATTAGGAATCACAACCTAAATTAATTTAATAAACTTTACTTTTAAAACCGTAACGTTTCGTTACGACAACGGAACGAAACTGACGATTTTACGTGAAACCGAGCAAAACCGAACGAGACCGAACACACCCGGATAGATGAAAGCCATTAATATGGCATTAAATGCAACATTCAAGCTTCCACCTACCCATTTTTCCCCAAAATTTCGGCCCTCTATCTCTAACTTTCTCTCTCTAGAAACCCACCATCTATCTTCTCCATTTCTCAAACAAATCAAGAGATTTTGGTGTCTAAACGACCACCACATCATGTAGAACTCGAAAGTACAGTCGATCCAAGCCTCGTATCATCGGATTCGAGGTAAAAATGAGTCTTTTGTTGCGAATTTAGGGTTTTCAAACCCCATAGGTCGACCCACCTCTTTGACCTGATAAAACACTTCCAAACCTTAGGGAAATCACTTCCAACACACTTAAAATGAAGTAAGAACATGATTCATTTCAAACCCTAGCCATCTAGCTCGAAAAATGGGAGGTCGCCTTTATGCAGGTCGAACAGCCGAATGGCCACCACCATCAGATGGCCGAATGGCTCAGGGCCTCCTTCCTTCGGCGAATAGATCCATTCAATCAGCCTAACTCCTTCGGTCGGCACTTCTTCATTCGGCCACCATCCTCTATTCAACCACCCCTCTTTCGGTCGGGGTCTTCTCTTTTGGCAGCTTCCCATTCGGCCCAAGCTAGCCACATTCGGCCACCATGCATATTCGGGCAAGTTATTTCGGCCAGGAGCTCATACGCTCAAGCGCTTTCGGCCTAAGGACCCCTAGGTCAAGAGTTAACGAACCAAGAACATGAGGGATAGCATGATGTACATGGATGGGCTACGTAAACCTTATGCATGTTTATGTGTGTGTGCATGGGAAACTATTAGGGTTTTCCTAACAAGAAGCCACCCTAGTTTTCTTACAACAAAGGTGATAAGCTTATAATCATCTCATGCTAAGGATTAAGATATCAACATTTTGTTATTGCTAAACCTACATCTTTTCTATCACATGGGATTGAGGGTAAACAACGATTAATGCAACAACGTCAAGGGTGTTAAACATTTTAACATAAAGCAAGAACTACAAGGAGTCAAGAAATTTAACTAAGTGTAGTGTTAGTTATTAACACCGAGACTTAGTAAATATCATACTACCCACAACTAAGTTAGATAGTTCCAATGGAATTCTAACCTAAGTTGTATGCACGAGCGATCTAAGAAACAAAGGAAGCTAAGACTTAATCTTAGGCTTAGAGTTAATCAAATTGGATTAACTTAAGTCTAACAAACTAATCTATGATTTTTCTTAAAATAAACTATGGCTTTAATAAATTAAATCAATGATAAAATTTCTTAAAATTAAATCAAATGATTTCTAACTAAATGCTTAACCTGAATTTAAGTAATTAAAATGTTTAAATTAAAGTCTTGTAATGGTCACTTACGGGATCAAGGGTTTACTAATGGGTAATGAGTTAGACTAGTTAGAAGGAGTCTTAGGTAACGAGTTAGACTAATTATAAGGAGTCTTAGAAGCACATTAGTAGCATAGGACACTTAGTTGCACGCCGAGACCAAAAACCCTAGATACGTCCGTTATAAATACTTATTGTATACGAATCTTCTTAAAACAAATCAGGGACTGAAGAAACATAGTCTACAAGCAACGAGAGCGCATTATCTGTTGTGGTTTCATTCTTAGCAACACAGGTGAGTTCATTGCCCCTTTTCTAAACGTTTTGTTTTCAAACGCGGGGCTGAGAAGCATGCGTAAATTATTTTCGTAAGATTATGTTTACTTAAATGCTTTTACTTAACATATGTTTATATGTATAATTGTTATCCTAGATTCTGTTTAGGTATACAATATACAGGATTTCAAGATAAGTTGTTTATTCATTATGAGCAGATAACTATTTCAAATTAAAGAACTATTTCAAAGATCTACTCTCAAAGAACTAAAGATCTAAAGCAAAGAACTATTTCCAAAGGTCTACTTACAAAGAACTAAAGATCTATTTTCAAAGAACTAACGGTTTACTATAAAGAACTATTTTCAGTGGTGTGTTGTCAAAGAACTAACGATCTATTTCAAAGAACTATGAACAAAGAACTATTTTCAAGGGTCTGACTGGGAAATATCAAAGATAGCATGTGCCAATCTCAGGTTTGAAAGATGTCCTAGCTAGACTGATCGAATATGAGACGCATGTTTAATGATATTTACAGTATTCTCTAACCGTTTTGAGGAACATCTGGGAAATACTCAAAGATAACATGTGCCAAAGAACTAAAGAACAATACGAACTACGGACGGTCTAAAGAACTATAAAAGCCTGTATATCAAAAGAAGTCCTAGCTAGACTGATTGATTATAGGTCGCATGTTTGATCAGATTTACAGATCTCCTTTACTACTAAGAACCCTGATTGCTAAACTAGTCTACTCGAGTTGACCAAGGCCCAATCATTAGGTCTTTGATTTTATTAAAAGTTTATTTATTTATTTAACTAAGCATTTATTGAAATGTTTATACACATTTTATGGTTGATCATGATTACGTGATGAATTTAAGGAATCAATAGAGATTTCAAATTCGTGGATTTACAAGAACTAAGAACTGAAGAACTAATGTGGTAATGGTGTGGGTAAAGCGCTTAATTATCATTAACAACAATGTCATATGTGGGTTAGTATGTGGTGGGATGGCGTCTGGGCGGGTTGTAGGCTCAACCCTTTCGTATGCCCTATATATAAGCATACCGATCTGGATATTACATGTGATGTTAATGAGGTTAAGGTTGTTATCCAGGAGTTTAACAAATGTTTCATGTGAGGCCCCTAATCCCCGGGAGTCCCCTCAGTTGGCAAATCATCAAACTCATAGTCATTAAACCGAATTTACATTACTATGGCAGCAGAATATCAGGTGGTTACATAAAACATGGCACACATATTATACATATCCATACAAACTTTCATACATAACACCCGTCTATATAATTCTATAACATAGCCAGTTCATGCCAGGGTAGTTCTCAGTGTATGCCTCGAGCCTTCCTGCTATGCCTTCACAATACCATTTAACCTGATATACATGCTAAAACAAGTCAGCTTTCGCTGGTGAGTTTTAAGTTAACTTTTCATAAAAATCTTTACTCATTCATATCGGTATATAACATAACATAAGTCATATCATACATAGCATCATAACTCACTACTGACCGAAGTCAGCAGTCACAGTCATACTGTACATAAAACATTTCATATACATAATATACATGACATCATAACATCAATCTTACGGCACATAAATGTAGCCTGTCCTGTTGACCGAAGTCAACATGCTTGCACAAGACTTCTTAAACTATCAACCCGAAGTCGATAACTTATACATGCATAAGATTTCCTCAACTGGCGACACACAGTCGGCAGGCCTGTTCTTGCACAGGACTTCTTAAACCATCAATCGAGATTTACGGCTCATACCGGTACAAGACTTCTTAACATACATCATTCATACATAACATAGTTTAAATCATTTAAACTATCATATCATACCCAGTCCTTCGCACCGCAGTGCTCAGGTCTTGCCCAACCGCAGCCGGGACATCAATATTACATTTCCTTCTCGACCTCGGTCGATGTCTTTTAAAAATCATTTCCTTCTCAACCTCAGTTGAGAATTCAAACATTCGTTACGTCTCCTCAGAGACTCTTAAAAATCATTTACTTCTCAACTACAGTTGAGACTTAAAATATTCGTTACATTTTAAAACATTCCTTACTTGAAAACATTTTTTTTCCTGAAAACATTCCTTACCTAATCTGTATCAGGTTAAGATCAATTTTTCATACAATAACCTTCAACATGCATACCAGCCCTAAAACGTTAAAACAGTAAAAGAGGGCTTATAGAACTCACTTGATGTCTTACTGTAGCAAGATCCCTCGTAACTGGTACTAACGGTTTAACTCTGCATTGGTTTGCGTTTAATTAGCTATCTATACTTTAACTTACAGATTAAATCTTTCTGAACGTTCAATGTCAAAGACATTGCCTTGATATTTATCAAACCGATATTAGGTTGATAACACACTTGATTAGTCAGAATAAATCTTAAATTAATCAAATAGTTAATGTTGTTGATTGAACTGCTTAAACAGGTTCCTAGACAGATTAATGGCTTAGAAATGACCAATCCTTGTTATTGATTACCCAGATATCATGAAATATCACAACATAGCATTAGAATAGGTGTAACAACCATATTTAACATACTAATCTGCCTGTTATTACAAACATCAGATAACCATTCCAATGAGTATGTTAATGGTTGTGATTAGTTTGAAACACTTGGATTTCATGTTGCAGGCCAAGGATTAATCAAACTAATCACCTACGGTGTCATAATCACATGGTTTAAACCATTATAACCATTGTTATGATTCCATAAAAATCGGGCATTACAACGGCTCCAAACAAGGATTTACCCGTTAACAATTCGAGTTTGTCACTTATAATCAATCCTAGCCATCATCTAGGCAATAACCAACAACCCTAACTATATCATCACGTTCATAAACAAGATTTAATCAATCATAATCAATCTAGAAGGTTAGAATAAACCGTTACCTTTCCAAACGAAGTTTTTGTGCGTAAAACAGCAATCAGGACTTGTTTTAACGATCCTTGGAGCGATCTTCTTGATCAAAAGCTTCAAACTTGAAGATTTATAGCTTAAATGATGATTTTTTCGTGGGTGAAGTGGCTGATCATCGAATAGAAGGATAAGAATGGATGTGTGGATAAAATTTTGACTTTTGTAGCTCAAATCGCGATCAGATGCTCCGGGGCGCATCGCCCCAACCCAAAGCAACATCCCAGGCGTACCGCGCGGATGTATGGCGGCCAGATTTTTGTCTTATCTTTGTTTCGTGATTCCGGGAGCATACGAACTCCGTTTTGCGCACGGTTTTCGCCTACGTTCACGATTTTTCGAGCTCTTTCCAATGATTATAATCTCAAGACCTAAAGAGTTCAAAATATTTGACCTCTAATCTATTGCTATATTCAGTTCAGTGTATCTTGAAATCGAAGCCTTGTTTCACGATTTCGCTTACACTCATTCTCTTCATTTTCAAGTTGTGATTCTAACCTGAGAATTTTGAGTTGTCACACATATCATCGTGGATTTCAAGCACGTTCAAATGTGCTAAATTTTTCGGCTGTTACAAATCTACCCTCCTTACAATAGGTTTCATCCTCGAAACCCGTTACGTTTCAAACAAATGTGGGTAGAGTCGTTTCATCTCATCTTCAGTCTCCCAGGTAGCCTCTGATCCTTTTCGGTGTTTCCATTGAACCTTAACTAGTCTAATTATCTTGTTACGTAATTGTTTTTCTTTCATGTCAACTATTGCAACTGGTTCTTCTATGTAGTTCAACCTTTCATCAACTTCAATATCATTTAAAGGCACGTATGCTACATCATCTTCTAAGCATTTTCTCAGATGGGAAACGTGAAATGTCGGATGAATTCCACTCAGTTCATCTGGCAGATCTAATCGGTAGGCTACTTTACCGACTCGTGCTATTATTCGAATAGGTCCCATAAATCTCGGACTCAGTTTTCCTCTTTTCCTGAATCGAATAATTCCCTTCCATGGGGAAACTTTTAACAGTACTTGATCACTCACTTCAAACTCTATTGGTCTCCGTCTTTTGTCGGCATAGGACTTTTGTCGATGCTGTGCAGCTTCATTCGTGCTTTAACCAGTTGAAGTTTTTCAGTCAATTCAATTACTGCAGCTTTGCTTCCCACTTCTTTCTGTCCTACTTCTCCCCAACACACAGGTGTTCTACAACGTCATCCGTACAACGCTTCACATGGTGGCATTCCAATACTAGCATGATAGCTGTTGTTGTACAAGAATTCCACTAGTGGTAAATGATCATCCCAGCTACCACCAAAATCAATAATACAAGCTCTCAGCATATCCTCTAAAGTTTGGATAGTCCTTTCAGACTGTCCGTCGGTCTGAGGATGATACGCAGTGCTGATATTGAGTCTTGTGCCCATTGATTCATGGAACTGTTTCCAGAATCTTGAAACAAATCGTGTGTCACGATCAGACACTATAGAAACTGGAACTCCATGTCTTGTAATTATTTCTTTCACGAATAATTCTGACAGTTTCTCTGATGTATAAGTCTCACGTATACGCAAGAAATGAGCACTTTTCGTTAATCGGTCTACAATAGCCCAAATAGTATCATGACGTTTCGCCGTGAGAGGCAACTTGGTAATAAAATCCATGGTGATGTGTTCCCACTTCCATTCTGGAACTTCTAGAGGTTGCACATAACCATAAGGTTTCTGATGTTCAGCTTTTACTTGCGCACATGTCAAACATTTGTTTACGTACTGCATCACATTAAACTTCATACCTGGCCACCAGTAATCCTTTCGGAGGTCTTGATACATTTTCGTTGCACCAAGATGAATAGAGTAACGTGACTTATGTGCTTCGTCTAGAATCTTTGACCTAATGTCCCCATTTCGTGGAACCCACATTCGACCAAATCGAATCTTAACACCAAATTCATTTTCTTCTAAATTCTTAACTTGACCAAAGATTCTTTCGAACCCAACATTTTCTTCCTTTAATCCTTCATTCTGTGCATCCTTGAGTTCATTCAGAAAATCTGGTGTTATCACCAAACTGTAAGACTTAACCCGTATAGCAGGGTGTTCCGTCTTGCGACTTAAAGCATCAGCCACAACATTGGCCTTGCCCGGGTGATACAAAATCTCACAGTCATAATCTTTGAGCAGTTCAAGCCATCTTCGTTGTCTCATATTCAAGTCTTTCTGTTCAAAGAAGTATTTTAAACTTTTGTGATCTGTGTAGATTGTACATTTCACTCCATAAAGATAATGCCTCCAAATTTTTAAAGCAAATACCACAGCGGCCAATCCCAAATCATGAGTTGGATAATTAGCCTCGTGGTTTTTCAATTGTCTTGAGGCATATGCTATTACCTTTCCCCTTTGCATAAGTACACAACCCAAACCCAGATAAGACGCATCTGAGTATACAACCATGTCTTCATTACCATCCGGTAATGTTAAAATAGGAGCTTCGGTTAATCTCTTCTTTAGTTCTTCAAAAGCTTGGTCCTGAGTTGGACCCCAATCATACTTTACTTCTTTCCTCATCAATTTTGTCAACGGTGTAGCAATCCTAGAGAAATCCTGAATAAATCTTCTGTAATAACCTGCTAAACCGAGAAAGCTACGTACTTCCGTTGGTGTTTTCGGAGGATTCCATTTCATTACTGCTTCTATTTTAACTGGGTATTATGCCTTCTGGACTAATAACATGACCTAGGAACTGCACTTCCCGTAACCAAAAGGCACATTTGGAGAACTTGGCATACAACTTTTCTCTTCTTAGCATTTCAAGTACTTCCTGAAGATGACACGCATGATCACCTTCACTCTTTGAGTATATCAAGATGTTGTCAATGAACACAATCACTGATCGGTCTAGCATGGGTATGCACACCCGATTCATCAAATCCATAAACGCTGCAGGAGCGTTAGTTAACCCAAAAGACATTACAAGAAACTCATAATGTCCATAACGTGTGCGAAACGCTGTCTTCGGAATGTCTTGTTCTCTTACCTTTAGTTGATGATACCCTGATCTGAGATCAATTTTAGAAAACCAACTTGCACCTTGCAATTGGTCAAACAGATCATCAATTCTTGGTAACGGATACTTGTTCTTTATCGTGAGCTTGTTCAATTCCCTATAATCAATGGACATTCTCATGCTTCCGTCCTTTTTCTTGACAAACAACACTGGTGCACCCCAAGGTGACACACTTGGTCGTATAAAACCTTTGTCTAGAAGGTCTTGTAGTTGGGTCATTAATTCTTTCATCTCTGTTGGGGCCAGACGGTACGGTGCCTTGGCGACAGGTTGAGCTCCTGGCACAACATCAATTTGGAATTCGATTTCCCGATCAGGTGGAAGTCCTGACAAATCCTCAGGAAATACATCAGGGAAGCTACACACCACGGGTACGTCTTCCAATTCTTTTACCTTAGATTCATTATCGATAACATAGGCCAGATAAGCCCCACACCCTCGCCTCATCAATTCACTTGCCTTAATCATTGAAATGACTTTAGGCACATTGAACACTTTATCCCCGTAAACCGTTACTGAACTCCCATTAGGAGCCGTTAATAAAATCATATTTCGTCGACAAACAATGTTAGCCTCATATTTGGCCAACCAATCCATGCCCAAAACTACATCAAAACCTCCTAACGTAATCACAAACAACTTAGCAGGGAATCTATGACCTTCTATATCAATATAACAATCATCCTCAATGGCTTCCGTTACTCTAGTCGATTTACCAAGGGCAGTTTCTATGTTAAAGACATGTTCTATCTTTTTAACATTTGCATGCAGTTTATCACAAAAAGCAATAGCTACAAAGCTCATACTTGCACCAGAATCAAATAGCACTGAAGCAGGGATATCATTAATTAAGAATGTACCTGTCACCACATCAGGGTCTTTAGCTGCCTGATCTTTAGTCATAGTAAAGGCACGAGCTTTTGCCTTTTGTTTCTCCCCTCCCTTGCTACTTCCAGGTTTGGTAGATTCAGTAGTTATTGCCTTCGGTTTAACGCAATTCTTGCTTACGTGACCGAATTCACCACAATTGTAACACTTTGGCCTACTCGGGCAATCATAAGAGAGATGTCCCGTCTTTCCACATCGGTAGCACAAAGTAGTCCCCGTAAGACATTCTCCCCTATGTCTCTTTCCACACTTAGGACATGTTTCAAATTCCTCCGTTCTAAGCCTTTTCATAGAAGGTCCTGATTTGTCATTTCTGTGTCTTTTAAATTTAGATGACCACTTTTGCTTCGGTTCCTCCTTTGCTGGTTCAGCTTCAACAACATCATCCCAGACAATGCCGCTAATTTCTACGGCTGATTCAAAGGTTCTAGGAGCATGTGCCTTCACATGTGTTCGGACTTTAGGTGGTAGCCCTTCCACATACAACTTCAGTCTGCGTTCTTCCGTGCTCACCAAATGAGGAACCAATCTTGACATTTCATTAAATTTTGACGTATACTGCCGATGATTCATACGTCCAGCTTTCAAAGTCAGAAATTCCCGCTCGATTTTATCAATTTCATTCTTCGGACAGAAGTGTTTTATAACTAATTCCTTCAAGTCCTCCCATTTCAAGCTTTCCACATCAGTCGTGGTCTTTGACTGCTTGATAGTATTCCACCAATGTAGAGCTTCTTCCGTAAATGAATGAGCTGCAAATTTCACAGCTTGGTCTTCCCGGCACTCACTGATAGCGATAACCGCCTCCATAGCCGAAACCAGTGGCAGGTGGCCACGGCATCCTTCTTACCATCAAAGGAGGGTGGACTACATCCTTTGAAAGCTTTGTAATCACAACCCTTAAGTTTTTCTGACGTAGAATCACCGTTCTTAGTCCCGGTGATCACAACTTCGTCTTCTTTGGTGCTCCCCTTAGTTCCTTCAGACTTGTCCTTCAGAGTATCTTTCAGTGCTTTTGTAATCAAGGCTGGTAGCTTTTCATCCAGGATTTTACTAACCTCATCAGAAATAGCCTTTACTATGATAGGCTCTAGAGTAAAATCGTCGTCATCTTCCGATTGCTCGTTGTGCTCGTAGTCGTCTTCGTTGACGGGTTCTTCATTCTCAATACGTGGTTCTTCAGGTTCCTGTGGTTGCTTACGTGGTCTACCCCTTTGTCCAGCCATTTAACTACCTACAGGATGCAACAATTGATGAGTCAGTACAGGATCATTTTAGCACGAAATAAGCTTTGTAAATCGTTAATGACGTTGATCAGGTGTTATTAACCATTTACCCAAATCTTAGGCTCTAAACCTTTCCCATCCCGTCACCCCAACATTCATGACTCTAACTACCTTCTAACCTTACACCTACGTCTTAACTCATACATAACATTCAGCTCGTGGCATCAAACTACCCTTGACTGGCATTCTTATCATCCTGTCCCATTTTCAGTTTAAGTCCAGTCATTAGGAATGACCGGATCTCTCAAACTATGGCTCTGATACCAACTTGTGAGGCCCCTAATCCCCGGGAGTCCCCTCAGTTGGCAAATCATCAAACTCATAGTCATTAAACCGAATTTACATTATTATGGCAGCGGAATATCAGGTGGTTACATAAAACACGACACACATATTATACATATCCAAACAAACTTTCATACATAACACCCGTCTATATAATTCTATAACATAGCCAGTTCATGCCAGGGTAGTTCTCAGTGTATGCCTCGAGCCTTCCTGCTATGCCTTCACAATACCATTTAACCTGATATACATGCTAAAACAAGTCAGCTTTCGCTGGTGAGTTCTAAGTTAACTTTTCATAAAAATCTTTACTCATTCATATCGGTATATAACATAACATAAGTCATATCATACATAGCATCATAACTCACTACTGACCGAAGTCAGCAGTCACAGTCATACTGTACATAAAACATTTCATATACATAATATACATGACATCATAACATCAATCTTACGGCACATAAATGTAGCCTGTCCTGTTGACCGAAGTCAACATGCTTGCACAAGACTTCTTAAACTATCAACCCGAAGTCGATAACTTATACATGCATAAGATTTCCTCAACTGGCGACACACAGTCGGCAGGCCTGTTCTTGCACAGGACTTCTTAAACCATCAATCGAGATTGACGGCTCATACCAGTACAAGACTTCTTAACATACATCATTCATACATAACATAGTTTAAATCATTTAAACTATCATATCATACCCAGTCCTTCGCACCGCAGTGCTCAGGTCTTGCCCAACCGCAGCCGGGACATCAATATTACATTTCCTTCTCGACCTCGGTCGATGTCTTTTAAAAATCATTTCCTTCTCAACCTCAGTTGAGAATTCAAACATTCGTTACGTCTCCTCAGAGACTCTTAAAAATCATTTACTTCTCAACTACAGTTGAGACTTAAAATATTCGTTACATTTTAAAACATTCCTTACTTGAAAACATTTTTTTTCCTGAAAACATTCCTTACCTAATCTGTATCAGGTTAAGATCAATTTTTCATACAATAACCTTCAACATGCATACCAGCCCTAAAACGTTAAAACAGTAAAAGAGGGCTTATAGAACTCACTTGATGTCTTATTGTAGCAAGATCCCTCGTAACTGGTACTAACGGTTTAACTCTGCATTGGTTTGCGTTTAATTAGCTATCTATACTTTAACTTACAGATTAAATCTTTCTGAACGTTCAATGTCAAAGACATTGCCTTGATAGTCATCAAACCGATATTAGGTTGATAACACACTTGATTAGTCAGAATAAATCTTAAATTAATCAAATAGTTAATGTTGTTGATTGAACTGCTTAAACAGGTTCCTAGACAGATTAATGGCTTAGAAATGACCAATCCTTGTTATTGATTACCCAGATATCATGAAATATCACAACATAGCATTAGAATAGGTGTAACAACCATATTTAACATACTAATCTGCCTGTTATTACAAACATCAGATAACCATTCCAATGAGTATGTTAATGGTTGTGATTAGTTTGAAACACTTGGATTTCATGTTGCAGGCCAAGGATTAATCAAACTAATCACCTACGGTGTCATAATCACATGGTTTAAACCATTATAACCATTGTTATGATTCCATAAAAATCGGGCATTACAACGGCTCCAAAGAAGGATTTACCCGTTAACAATTCGAGTTTGTCACTTATAATCAATCCTAGCCATCATCTAGGCAATAACCAACAACCCTAACTATATCATCACGTTCATAAACAAGATTTAATCAATCATAATCAATCTAGAAGGTTAGAATAAACCGTTACCTTTCCAAACGAAGTTTTTGTGCGTAAAACAGCAATCAGGACTTGTTTTAACGATCCTTGGAGCGATCTTCTTGATCAAAAGCTTCAAACTTGAAGATTTATAGCTTAAATGATGATTTTTTCGTGGGTGAAGTGGCTGATCATCGAATAGAAGGATAAGAATGGATGTGTGGATAAAATTTTGACTTTTGTAGCTCAAATCGCGATCAGATGCTCCGGGGCGCATCGCCCCAACCCGAAGCAACATCCCAGGCGTACCGCGCGGATGTATGGCAGCCAGATTTTTGTCTTATCTTCGTTTCGCGATTCCGGGAGCATACGAACTCCGTTTTGCGCACGGTTTTCGCCTACGTTCACGATTTTTCGAGCTCTTTCCAATGATTATAATCTCAAGACCTAAAGAGTTCAAAATATTTGACCTCTAATCTATTGCTATATTCAGTTCAGTGTATCTTGAAATCAAAGCCTTGTTTCATGATTTCGCTTACCCTCATTCTCTTCATTTTCGAGTTGTGATTCTAACTTGAGAATTTTGAGTTGTCACACATATCATCGTGGATTTCAAGCACGTTCAAATGTGCTAAATTTTTCGGCTGTTACATTTCATGTGCGTGTTTAGGACTATGATGGAGACGGAATTAAATGGTAGGTAAAATGCTTAACTATCATTAACAACAGAGTCATATGTGGATTAGTATGTGGTGGGTGTTGGGAATTCTAGGTTACTTTTAATCAGTTTAAATTAATCGCATTAATTGACAAGATCAGTTTTCACAAAACTGGATTAAACTATCAGATCAGAGCTGACACAGCAGAAGCATTTTAAATTTTATAACCTTTTGATTCACAATCGAAATAATTCCCAAATCAGGATCTAGTTACAACTCGTTTAAACAACAATTAAATTAAATAACACAACCATAGGGGGTTTTAGAAATCGACCTTTATGAAGCGATTCCAAAAACACACGACGGATCGGCAACGGTCTCGCTAGTTGACTCGATACGATCACCCGAGTCCAGATCTCATCCTATGAATATCCAGATTGAACCAAAACAAATTTTGCTCGGCTCGGTTCCGCTCAGAAGGGTCAGCCTTGGTTCAGACCCAACGCGGCCCAGATGCAGCCCTTTTATTCGGCCCAGATGCGGCCCAATAAAGCCCAGACGCAGCCCAAGTATTTCTTGATTGCAGCCTTTGTGCGGCCAATCAAGATCTGTCCTTATCAGCCCCTTGCGTCCCTCGATGCAGCCCCACAAAACAACCCAAGTGGCCTGCTTTGTTTCCAGCGCTCTTCCTTGGACCGGCCAACTTGCAGCCTACGCAGCACTTGATGCGGCCTGGTTGTGGTGGTGGATTCCGGCCAAGTACCCCAATGAAGGTGGCTGTAATGGCAACCGCAAGGTAGAGATGGGAGAGAATTAGGGTTATGAAAAAATCAAAGTTAGATCCCCCCAAAGTGGAGGTTCAACCCTTTATTTAATCAAATTATTATTTACACTTAAAACCCTTTTAAATGTTAATAATTAAACCATATAGTAATTAAACATTTTAATTACTATAATCCTCTTTTAACTAATTAACAATTAATTAGTAAACTTTAATTAAATAGTTTATATTTAACTACATTAAATATTACTTATTTAATTAATCCACTTATTATTAATTAACAATTAATTAATAATTAACCTTTAATAATGTTCAAAACTTTATTCTTTCATTGAATTAATTATCTTTATAATTAATTCCCACCAATTATTATTTCACAAATAATAATATCACCAAATCCTCGAAACCTATAGTTTGTGATCGTATATTATGTTTAACAATTAAACATTAATTCGTTGCCTTCTAAAGTGTAACTCTTTGGATCATACATTTCATACTAATGTTGAACTTTTCGTTAATCGGACATCCAATATCCAACAGACTACCACTTGGACGATTCATCGACTAAGTGATTCAACGTAGACAGTGTTGGACGCCTAGCTGCATCACGCTGCCCCAAGTAAGGTATGACTTCTTACGTCGACTAATACTCCTTAGTTTAAGTAACTCTTTAGTTTAACTTACAATTATAGACTCAGATAACCTTTATCTGTATATCCTTTCTATTTCGATATTCCTTGAACATGAGACATGGATTTCTTTTCAATCTCATATATTGTTCAAGTATTTTCATTCTCGTTCTCAATTTAAAATGATCCAACAAACTACTTTTAGTTTGAGCGTGGCCACGCGTTTACATCGGTTTAAATCAACGAGGGCGCCTGAATATCTTCTCTTATTTGTATAAGAGTATAGAATCCCTTTGGCAGCATATAACTCCCACTTAATCTTAGAACCGTTCCCAATCGTTACCCTTATTACTGCCTATTTTTCAAGACAGCGTTAGGTAAGATCAAAGAGTGATCTTTAATTAATGTTAGTTCAATATACTCCTTAGGTCTAAGGATATTTGTGTATATCGAATATACTTTAATATCAAAACATCTTATGACAACGATCCATGAAGAATGTTTTGAAGCGAGTTACGTCCGACATCATTCTCCAATGAATGCCTATGAATCTTGGTTCTCAACATTTGAGCTTTTATCTCTATAAACTAACCAAGCATTCAAGTAGTCTTAGTTCAGATTGATTCCCATGAATCTGATCGACTACGGACATTTAGAATATTATATTCAAGGATACTAAAATGTACAAAATTTCGAATTCAAAAACATAATTCATTTTGCCTTTAACCATTAAATCAAAATGAACTTTCAATGTTTCTCGTTTCGATTGTAGAGCACCCAATACTAAAGTTAAATCAGATTCCCTATCTAGCATATCTAATATCTATTTATTAGCATTATCCTCATATTCAGCTCTATAAATAGATTTAGTTAACTGAATTGCTAGATTCAGATTTATGAATTCTATTTACTATTATGTCTTTCTTTCAGTTCTTTCTCATAATGCTTCTACTATAATATGACTATAATTTTCATAGTCTCAACTATGCTACATTGTTGTCATATGTTTTCTCAATCCATTCCTAGTCATTAGGAATCTTATTGAGATTAGTAATGAACTCTTTCATTCTAAGCATTCTGATGCGTTTATTTGCGTTCTCTAACCTTTAGTGAACTCTTCATGCTTTGACATAGATAATTTGCATGTGACTCTTCATCTTATGCAATATATATCTAAGATTTCATTTCAATCTCTATTGAAATTGTCATTGGATAATTTATATATTAACCATTAATATATATTCAATTTTATCAAATAAAATTGTTACCTATTTCGATTTAACATCATATGTTAAAGTTTATGTCCTTTTTATAGAAACTCCTTTCTATAATTAGTATGTCATCTACATACTTACATAATGTTATCATTAGAATTTACTACGCTCCCACTAGCCTTGACATATATATGTTGAACATCTTTGTCCTTTAGGCAAAACTAACAGCTTAGTTTCTTACCATGACAAAGATTCCCACTAGAGATGCTATTATCAACCATGGACTTGTCGCGAAAAGTTTGTCATATCAGGATTTTAAAACTTTCTAATTACTTATAAGAATACTCAGTTAAGGTGTTCTTATGGTAATTCAGTTTTGATATTTAATTACTTATCTGTCAAACAACTCTTGTTTACATAATTTGTAGTATCCTAATACATCCATGTTGATCTTGTCATTGAAATTCTCTAATTTTAACTACACAACATCTAGATGCTGTTTAAACAAGTCTCTTACTTTTTTCTATCGCATCTTAATGTTTATGGTTCCAAACCATAAATTATATTTATCAATCAACAATTACACTTCTGCAAGTTTTGGGTTCATAGTGATCCCGCGAGCTTTTGCAGATGTTATGTGTAACAACAGGTTCTTAAACTCATTTAAGATCCATTCAAACATTTGTGTTGATTGAATCATATATATCATGTCATTGCAGAATTGAACTCTTTCAATCTACCCTATCTAATTTTCAACCATTCAGTTCCTTGCACTAGGAAGTAATTGATCAAAATTATATCTGCTCCATTTTAGGGATTTATGATAACTATCTTTATCATTTATGAGGATCCAATTTTAAATAAATGGTTAACAACTCTTTGTTACATCCTCAAACCCTAAATAGGAATTTATACAGGTTTATTTTATAACTCTTTATATTTACCTGTAATAAAGCTAGTGAAGTAATTCATATGATTAGTTCATTGGGATATTTAATCATTGGATCATATTCAAGAGAAGAACACGTTATGTATTGGTATTTATCAAATTACTTATATCATTGTGTACTTGGTTGTGAAACAATTTCACATTATATGCTTTAATTTGGTAACCTTTGGTTATATCTCATATATAACTATCGTTGCTTTTAGATCTTTATTTTATGTAAATCTTCTTTGAACTCTTTCAAATATTCCATTAGGTTCACAACCTTATGAAATATTCATATTTAATCTTTAGACAATTTATGCAACAGAATTGCATTTTAAAGATGTCACACCCTCGCTAAAGCGGAATCACGAGGGCGAGACGAAATCGGATTACAAATACATTGTTTGTAAAGAAACTTACTAAATTGCATTCATAATCCAAATAACATACATAAGAGATTTACAAAGATTCAAATAACATATCGATAATAGTTTTACAAAATGATATGATTCAAAATGATACAACAATATAAGATTTCTCCATATAGTCTAATTTAAATTAAACAATATCTTCAAAATCTTCTTGTTGTAATATAATCCATGTAGCTAATTTCCTGAAATACATGCTCAAGTATCAACTAAAAATAGTTGGTGAGTCCATAGGTTTATGACTCGATAAAGCATGATTACAAAAAAAAAAGGAGTTTATAGTAACATACATCCCATAATGTTTAACAATAAAGCATGCATTTTATGATTATGAATTTAAACGATGTCCAACGTATACTTCACTCAAAATATTATTAATGTACATCATGAATATTAAAGAAGTTTAAACGATAGTAACACGTATACTCAAGTAATCCCTAAAATGCCTATTTTAATTAAACACATATGGATGTAAGTATCTAGCATGTATTCCACCCCAAAGTATTAAGTGAAAGAGGGGCTATGAAACTCACTTGTAGTAGGATGATGGTAGATGGATAATAATAAGAATAAGATCTTGATTGTCGTCACGAACTTCAAACCCCTAAAAGGAAAGTATACATTTGTTGAGTTTTACGATGGATTTAATATTTAGTATTTTTATAAGAGATGCGTTAACCCGATTTTTAATATATTGGGGTTTTTGCATAGTAATGACTTTCATTAAGTCATATAAGAAATGATAATACGTTACTCGAACTTGTCATCATCCAACTTAATAATGATACTAAGCCATAACACAGTTCTCTTTTTAATTTGGCATTTTAATCGACTCTTTATTTTGAGTCGTACCAAATTACGAATGAAACCACGGATGGTTTAATAATAATAAAGTTTGTAATGCGTATAATCAAGGTTTTAGTTTTAGGAGTAATGATTAATTAAGTGTGTTACTTTGAAGTGATAGTAGTGAATAAGGGTTTAAAGTTAACCCAAAATGTATTACTAACCTTTAAGTGATGTGATTGAATACATATAAGTATATGTGTGCATGGGTTTTGGTCTTTTAAAGGCACTACACATATATAAGTAAGGCAAATGTTGAAAGTATGTTTTGTATAGTTGTTGATCTTAGGTTAAAGACCCATAATTATACAAAACCTTTGTGTTATCAACATTCAAAATAATAAGGCAAATATTGAAGGTATGTTTGGATGTTTGGTAAAGAACAAACACACAAACCTTTTTGTTATCAATATTGCAAGAATCCATAACTTGAAAGTATGTTTGTGTATGGGTCGATCATAGGTTACTTGTCATAAAACAAGTTATTAGGAAACCTCACAACACACAAACCTTTGTGTTATCAAGCATGGTAACAACTTAGAATTAGAGGATTAGAAGAAGAAAATGAAGCATAAAGATGAAGAGCATTTAGTTTAAGTGTTTATTACCTTGGAAATCTTAGAAAGATCCCAAGAGAGGTGGATTAGGGAGATAGAATTAGAAATCCAAAGAAGAATAGATTTGGTGCAAAGAATTTAGGAAGGATGAAGCTTGGTATTTATAGTTGAAAAATGGAATGGGGGTGGCCTTGGGGTGGTCCAAGGGGAGGAGAGGGGTGTGTGTGACAAAAGTGTTGGAGGGGGGACAAAGATGTTGGAGTGTAGGTTAGTAGGTTATAAAGTTAAATGATTATGTTTAATTAAGATTTTTGATTTAATTTTTAATTAGGGAAAGAGTTCTTTCAATTTTTATAAAAAAATGGGTAATAATATTTATTTAAGTATTAAAATAGTTATAAATCTATACTCATTTTATACCTCCTTTAAATTTATTAATTTTTATTAATTGGAACACTTTTAAAATTGTTAATTATATCCACATTTTACTAAATTATTATAATTCTTAATATTTTCAAGATTTCATAATTTCAGGGTTTTCGCGTACTGTGATTATCGTTATTCCTTGATTATTTCTTTATACACATTACTACATCTGAAAACCCATGACTGATCATGTTTTTCTTAGTTGTTTAAATACCATCGACTCAACATACATATTAACTTGGTTTTTGTTCGTTAAGGACTAAATAATTAAGATCTTAATATGGATTTTACCTGGATTTTTCACGGATGTTACAGTCTCCCCCGGTTAAAAGAATTTCGTCCCGAAATTCAATCTTTATTTACCAGGGTAGAGTTGTTTGTGAATAGCTGAGGATACTTTTTCTTCATATGATCCTCCCTTTCCCAGGTGAATTCAGGTCCTCGCTTAGAGTTCCATCTAACTTTGATGATTGGAATGCGGCTTCGCTTCAACGTCTTCACATCTCGATCCATAATCTCAATTGGTTCTTCGATGAAGTGGAGTTTGTCATCGAGTTGAACCTCATCCAATGGGATTATCAATGTCTCGTCTGATAGGCATTTCTTTAGATTGGACACATGGAACGTATCATGAACTCCACCGAGTTCTTGTGGTAGTTGGAGCTTGTAGGCTACGGGACCAATTCTATCGAGAATTTCAAAAGGTCCAACGTATCTTGGAGCTAGCTTGCCCTTCTTACCGAATCGCACAACACCCTTCCATGGAGATACTTTTAGCATTACCTTATCGCCAATTGCAAATTAAAATGGTTTTCTTCGGTTGTCGGCGTAGCTTTTCTGACGATCCCTAGCGGCTTTGATTCGGTCCTTGATTTGTGCAATTTTATCCGTTGTTTCTTGAATGATTTCAGGACCAGTTATTTGACTTTCCCCGATTTCTGCCCAACATACGGGAGATCGACATTTTCGTCCGTATAAGGCTTCAAATGGTGCACACTTGATGCTTGTGTGGTAACTGTTGTTATACGAGAATTCAATTAGTGGGATATGGTTATCCCAACTTCCACCAAAATCTACCACACAACACCTAAGCATATCTTCCAAGGTTTGGATTGTTCTTTTGGTCTGCCCATCGGTTTGTGGATGATACGCGGTGCTAAGGTCGAGACGAGTTCCGAGTGCCTTTTGCATAGATTGCCAGAATCGGGAGGTAAATCGGCTATCTCTGTCGGAGATGATTGACATGGGCACCCCGTGCCTAGTGATGATTTCGGTGATGTATAGTTTAGCAAGCTTCTCCATCTTAAAATCTTCTCTAATGGGCAAGAAGTGAGCGGACTTTGTCAATCGATCGACGATGACCCATATAGAATCATAACCGCTAGAGGTACGTGGTAGTTTGGTGATGAAATCCATGGAAATTTGCTCCCATTTCCATTGTGGGATTTCGTCTCGCCCTCGTGATTCCGCTTTAGCGGGGGTGTAACAAAAGATCATAATTTTTATAACCTTCCTTAAGCATGTTGTGTAATCATCAAACTCTTGTAACAATGAATTATATTTTCAATTGTTTAGAGATTCATGTATCACACCTTGCTTTAAAGGTTAATCTTGTCTAATTATAATTATTTAAACACTTTAAATTATTCTATTAATATGAATCATGTGTATTGCCTTTATTTATAATTCTATCATATAGAATTCGCTTTGCATTATCAATAATTATTATCAATTATGCTATCAAAACAATTTATCAAGCATAAATAAAATTAATCAATAAATGCATAAATAGTACTAGAAGCAATATTCTTAGTCAAACTAAGAATGTCAAAATATTCATAATTGTTTTAAACAATTTAAACAATTAATGAAAAATGAAAGAATAAAAGAACATTTCTTCTATTCTTCTTGTCTTCCATCCCATAGAATTCAAGACTCAAGCTCCTAGATAATCAACCACCTTGAATACCTGCAAATAACTGAAATAATTGTGACACTCACATTATTATCAAAGATTTACCAATTCAAGAAATATGTTGAATAAACAAGGCATACCCGAAAATCCAGGCATATCTGAACTCTTCAGACGTCGTGCAACAATATACTGGACCTCATCAACATCAATCAAAGGTCTCTTCCTCCCACTGCTCACTTCTACCCTTATCTTGGTTTCCTCAACCAAGAGCATCCCCTTGAGTTCATCAATTGTCCCTCCAAAGATATTTCTTTTGTAACTCGTTACAAAAGATTCATATTCCTCTGGTAAGGATATAAGGATGAAATCAATAGCAATCTCAAGGTTCATGGGATAGCCTAGCTTGCCAAGCCTATCAAAATAGCCTTGCAACCTATCAACGTGAGCCCCTACATCTCCACCCGGTCTCAAACCCTTTTGGACCTCCTTAAGAATTTCAAATCGCCAAAACCTGTTTGGCAGGAAACTCTTCTTAATCTCCTCAATCATCTCATGACTGGAGAGATACATAAGCTGGTCCACAAATTCAGGAGACACTGAAGTTAATATGAGATATTTTATCTCACATTCGTGTCCAATGTGCTTCATCCTTTCAGATGTGGTGCAGCCTATAGGTGGCTCGGGAGTAATAGGGTTATCCAATGCATACAATATTCCTTCCTTTCTAAGGACATATCTAAGGTGATGCCTCCAAGTAGAAAAGTTATTCCCATTGAACTGATTTCGAAATAGATTTATCCTATGTGGTTTAGTAGCATCAATGAAAGACATCTATAAAATTCAAAAGAAAAGTTTTAGTATTTCATGCTTTATATAATCCCAAATTAATTATGACTCATTTACAAAATTAATTTAGAATTGTGAGATCCTGTTTATTTAATGAACAGTGAATTGGCTAAGCTCTCTATTTACTGTTCACAATAATACAGGAGGGTTACGATAACCAATTATGACAATCATAACCCTCAAGTTTTGGGGTTTGTTAGAACATTCATTTCTAACTTTGTACATTTACCCCAACTATGCCAACTTGACTCTTCAAGTATACGCCTTACGATTTTTGACTGAATGACCGGCCTAAGTGTATTAGGAATCGCGATCATTCCTTTTTCAATAAAACCATAGACCTAGTGCAGGGTAACCACTAACACTAGATGTTAGGTCAAATTGACAAAGTGTCTCAAATCTAAGGTGGCATTTTCAATCAAAATTTTTATCCTTTTCTAACATATATAAACCTATAGCAGGGTAAGCACTAACTCTAGGTTTACATATTTAGAATATAAACATCTTGACCAATGAGTCATTTAATTACTTTAATTAATCACTTTTATGTTTCAAAAACATTATGGACAACTAATTTTAAATGAGGATAGTTGTGCATTTCATAAAATCATTATTTTATTTATTCGCTATCTAATTGAAATCCTATTTCAATTTTGATCTAATTTTGTTTTAATACCTTATTAAAACTAAATCGATCATATTCGCGAATTTGTTAGTCTAATCAATCGTATTGATTTTATTGTCTTAGTTTAAAACTATTGAACGATTTGAAGCATGACACAAATCGTACAATCTCATATTAACAAAATCATATTTTGTTCTTGATTTGCGATAGTTTGAAACTCCTTTCAACTCTCGACTCGATTAGTTTTAAATATCTTATTTAAACTAAGTTGGTAATTATTGTGAATCATTTTAAACTAACAAGTTCTAATTTTATAAAATAAACCTTTTATTTTATAAAATTGATTTATTAAAATAAAACACTTTTATTTTTAAAACCCCGTTTAAAGTAACTACAAAACTCCTTTTGTATTACTCATCGTTTTGCAATGATTGTGAAAAATTTTGTTTTTACTAGTTTTATATTTCCTAAATATTAAACAACCACAAAACAAAATGTGATTATGAAACAAGCCAAAGTCTCATTTGTTCGGTTTAGTTCGAGTCATCAAACACAAACCGAACAATTCTAGGGTTTACAATTCAACGCCTTGAATCTTGTCTCCCACTTGATCCAAGATCTCCATCTTCGATCTCCCCGATTGTCTATATCTTCTGTCTTGTATCCATTGCTTGATTACATTTGTAAAATACAAATTACATTACAAAATTGAAACCTATATTATTACATCGGGTCCAAATACCCGTAGAAATACAAGATTTAAAGAAAACAACCAATCAAATGGAAAAAAAGATACAATCACATGGGTCGGATCCTAGGGCTCGATTCATAATCATAATCACAATCACAATCATCACAATCATCACATTCACAGTTTCGATCTTTTTGTCAAACAAAAGTTTTGACAAAACAAAAACAAATAAAGATCAATTTATTAATTGCATTTAAACGTTTGTAAAAGCCGCGCTCTGATACCACTGTCGGGAATTCTATGTTACTTTTAATCAGTTTCAATTAATCGCATTAATTGACAAGATCAGTTTTCACAAAACTGAATTAAACTATCAGATCAAATCTGACACAGCGGAAGCATTTTAAATTTTATAACCTTTCGATTCGCAATCGAAATAATTCCCAAATCAGGATCCAGTTACAACTCGTTTAAACAACAATTAAATTAAATAACACAACCATAGGGGGTTTTAGAAATCGACCTTTACGAAGCGGTTCCAAAAACACACGATGGATTGGCAACGATCTCGCTAGTTGACTCGATACGATCACCCGAGTCCAGATCTCATCCTATGAATATCCGGATTGAACCAAAACAAATTTTGCTCGGCTCGGTTCCGCTCAGACGTGTCAGCCTTGGTTCAGACCCAACGCGGCCCAGATGCAACCCTTTTATTCGGCCCAGATGCGGCCCAATAAAGCCCAGACGCAGCCCAAGTATTTCTTGATTGCAGCCTTTGTGCGGCCAATCAAGATCTGTCCTTATTAGCCCCTTGCGTCCCTCGATGCAGCCCCACAAAACAACCCAAGTGGCCTGGTTTGTTTCTAGCGCTCTTCCTTGGACCGGCCAACTTGCAGCCTACGCAGCACTTGATGCGGCCTGGTTGTGGTGGTGGATTCCGACCAAGTACCCCAATGAAGGTGGTTGTGACGGCAACCACAAGGTATAGATGTGAGAGAATTAGGGTTATGAAAAAATCAAAGTTAGATCCCCCCAAAGTGGAGGTTCAACCCTTTATTTATTCAAATTATTATTTACACTTAAAACCCTTTTAAATGTTAATAATTAAACCCTATAGTAATTAAACATTTTAATTACTATAATCCTCTTTTAACTAATTAACAAATAATTAGTAAACTTTAATTAAATAGTTAATATTTAACTAAATTAAATATTACTTATTTAATTAATCCTCTTATTATTAATTAATAATTAACCTTTAATAAAGTTCAAAACTTTATTCTTTTATTGAATTAATTACCTTTATAATTAATTCCCACCAATTATTATTTCACAAATAATAATATCACCAAATCCTCGAAACCGATAGTTTGTGATCGTATATTATGTTTAACAATTAAACATTAATTCGTTGCCATCCAAAGTGTAACTCTTTGGATCATACATTTCATAGTAACGTTGAACTTATCGTTAATCGGACATCCAATATCCAACAGTGGGATGGCGTCTGGGCGGGTTGTAGGCTCGACCCTTTCGTATGCCCTATATATAAGCATACTGATTTGGATATTACATGTGATGTTAATGAGGTTAAGGTTGTTACCGAAGAAAGCTTTGCAAAGCTATTTTTCAAATACTAAACTATATGAACTCACCAACCATGTGTTGACTTGATCTTTGTGCATGACTTCTCAGGTGACGAACACGTCAATTAAGAAGTTAATGCTTTTGGACTAGGATGCCAGATAGAGGACCTAGTATTTTTGTACCTGCATACTTTTGGAACATCATTTACGGATTATTTTGTATATCTTGTACAGATACAAGATAGAAAACTTATGATGTTGATGGTAGATTTACATTGTTAAATTATGAACAAAATTGATGTAATTTAACTTTGTAATTCTATTTTCATTTAGCAGTTTCTCATTATATATCATGTGCATTGTAAACAATCTGATCATCATGATTATCACTCACGATATCGCGCCCCGGGAACCTTACGCCCGGCGGGACACACGATCCGGCCCGGCGGGACACACGATCCACCCTCGGGGTGTGACAATTCTTATGTGTATCCAAAGCCTAAAGTTTATTCAAGACCAAGGTTGAGAAGAATAGAACATAATTGGAATCCTTATTTCAAGTTATGGTTTTATGATGAAAGAACATCTGAAGCAGTAATTCTATTAAGACAAGATGATAAGCGGAGGGTGATCAGGCAGTTGGATCCTGTCTGGTTGGTTGTCACACCCCGCCAAAGCGGAACACGCGAGGTGCGACGGTCATGATTTCACAGTCATTGTTTACATTGAACGACTTCTACATGCATTGATAATAAAGTTTTACATGATGTCTTAACTTACAATCATCCAATATATAACTTACAAAATTTCTAAACTTCCAAAATATGATGTGTAAGATTTTAGAAACATGGCCTAAGTCAATAGGCTATGCAAAGAAAATCCCAAAAATATGCACGTGAATGTGTTGTGACTTCGAGCTAATCATTCCCAATATATGTCCCATGCTTGCTTCAATTATCTGAGAAATACATGCTAAAAACAGTCAGCATAAAGCTGGTGAGTTCACAGGTTTAAACACGTAAAAATTGAGTTGTTTCATTCGACCACAAGGTTTCAAAATGTGACTATTGTTCTCAAAAACAATATCATGAGTTGTGTATATCAATTATTACCATGAGCTCCCATAACCAAACTCGACATGATTGAATTGCCCCATCCCAATGTTCTATCGCAAAACATTGTATTGAGATGAATATTGTGCACCCGATCTGACCTACAATCAAAGTTAGAGCTACTAACCACGGGTGGGGTTTGTCACTCCCGAATAGTACTATTCCCAATAATTCACGTTCACCGACAATTAACGGTTATAGAATAGGGGACTTAAAGCGATAAAAGTAACTCATGTAATAATGTGTTGAACCAAAACCACTTGTGTCAATGAACGATTACAAGCATGATTTCTCCCCCTGTTAATTAGTAAAACATTGTAGAAAATAGGGGCCGTGAAACTCACTGTTAGTGTAGATCCGGGTTATGAGAGTGTGAATACCTTCTTGTGTTTGAACTCCTACTTGGTTCCTAAAATATTATAGACTTAGGTTGAGTTCGAGAACTTATAAATTCTATGTTGTTGTTGTGTTATTTAGTGTTGTTATGTTTTCTTGGTATTTTTATGTTGGCGGGTTTTTATTTTGTAGAAATATCGTGTCTTTATAATCTTAAAACATGTTACAATGCCTTAGAGGATAATCACTTATTATTATTTTTAAGAAATTTGGGCATTATAACGACGCATTGAAAAATATCTATTTTTGTTTATCAATACCCAACACTTTAAAATACCATATTTCAACAATAAACATTTTAAATTACTTTATATACGTATATATAAATATACAAATGAGTTTCATTTTCATGAAAATATATAGATAGGACATGTAAGTATGCATTTATAAAATTTTCGTTTTTGACAGATTATGTTTAAGATTTTCGAGTGAGCTTTTAAAATAGCAAAAGGTTTTCAAAAATTACAAGACTTTACGGTCTAGTATTTTAATGTGTTCCGAACAACTTTTGTTTAGAAAAGTTTTTGTTATTCTGCTCGAAAATAGGCCGAAACAGCCACTCAAGTCAGAAGGTCGAAATATGCGTACTGATTTTGTAGAGACTGTTTCGGGTATCATTTGGTTGAGTTAGAAAACGTATAAGTAGTGCTTAGAAAGCTAACTCAACGAACTTAACCATAGATTTTGAGTTTGCTAATTTTTGTGTTTTTAAGACAAAGTTATAGTTAGTTAAAGTTGGGACAGATTCTGTCTAAAAATCAGGAATATGTATTTGTGTGTATATGAAATTTTAAACTAAACATTAGAGAGCGGGTTTTACCTTAGAAAGCAAGGAGAAGGATGAGCTTGGTATTGGATCCAAGAGTTTGATTATGTTGATGATATTTGCTGGTGGTGTCTCACGACCATGAACAATCAAGAAGTGGGGTTGCCGGTTTTGTGGGTGAGCCGAACAGAAAAGAAACAAGGAGTTCAAATGGTGTTTGTGTAATCTTGTGATAAATTTTTCCATCATTCCAAGCCTTTTATTTATACTAAAAGAGGGTATGGTTGTATTATTAAAATAATAGGATATTTATTGGTCAAAATTTCTTTTTAGTTTAAGTGTGGATGTGGTAAAAGTGACATGGTGATGGCCATGTTCCATGATTGCTGTCAACGTGAATTTGATAAAAATAATCATTCTCCTTCAACAACCAAGGTATGGTGTTGTGGCATTTTATATTAGAAGTAAATATGGTGTTAGGACATTATTTTTATCAAAATAAAATGAAGGAATGAGAATGTCCAAGAAGGCAAGATATTCTCAATTATATATTACTTGTGTTTTTAATATTTTTCAACATACACGTACATATTATTATTATTATTATTATTATTATTATTATTATTATTATTATTATTCACACACTTATATATATATGAATGCTTGTTATGATTTTTGGATGATCATACATGAGAGTGAGTTAAACGAAAACAATATAGTTGTGTATATAAGTATAATCGGGTCCTAAAATATATTCATTTAATTATGTTTTAACACCTAATGTTCGTGTTATTAAACAACAAGTTTTGATTATATGACTCAAAATTTTAAGTTTTGAGATTTGATTATGAACCGTTTATTTTAACCTAAATATATACTTATGTTTTCTTTATTTAGCTTGTTGAACTTGGCCCAGTTTTAAATGAATCTAATATAGCTTCGTAAAATTCTAAGATTAGTCGAGATTTAATCTTGTGAAATTGACGAATGTCACAGTCTCCCCCAGTTAGAAGAATTTCGTCCCGAAATTCAGTTTGCGTTTCATGAGATTGATGTTTTTTTTTTTCCCGAATAGTTGGAGGGAGTACTTGAGTTTCATTTAATCTTCTCGTTTTCAAGTGGTTTTGATTCTCACCTAGAGTTGTATCGAACTTTTACTATAGGAATGAGAATTTGTTTCAATCTTGTTACTTATCGCTCCATAATTTATATTGGTTCTTCACTAAAGAGGAATTTGTTGTCAATTTATATTTCATTAAAGAATATAAAGAGTATTTTGTTGGATAAACATTTTTTTAGATTTGTTACATGGAATGTGTTTTGAACTCCTATGAGTTTTACGGTAGTTGGAATCGGTAAGCTTTGTGACCATTCCTTGCAAGGATTCCAAATGATCCGATGTAAAGTGGTTTTAACTTTCTGCATTTTCCGAACCTAATTATTCCTTTACATGGTGATACTTTAAACATGGCTATGTCTCCAACTTGAAATTCCAAGTCTTACGTCAACATAACTTTTCTAACAATCTCATGCAACGTGTGATCAATCCTTGATTTTGAAGATTTTATCGGTATTTTCTACGATGCATT
Source organism: Mikania micrantha (assembly GCA_009363875.1). NCBI lineage: Eukaryota > Viridiplantae > Streptophyta > Magnoliopsida > Asterales > Asteraceae > Mikania > Mikania micrantha. The sequence continues at coordinate 50,304,330 of CM018695.1, read as the reverse complement.
CTAGATGAGTGAGTCTTCTCTAACTAGTATCTTTCTAATATATCGTTGATCGACACTTCCAATCGTATAAGCTTCAAAGTTGAATGGGTATTAATGATGATTCAAGGGGATAGTAATGCATCCTTGTAGTATCCAATGATCGAGTTGCTTAAGAGATTATGAAGTCATCTTCTTACTGGTAACAGGTTTTAAGGGTGATGTTAGTTTAAGTACGAGTGAACAGGAAAAGTATGAGTTGCACACATAGTATGATATGATACATAAAGAGTTCTTGTGTTTAGGGAACTAGTTTGTGGCTAGCGTGATGTTCCCCTTTTATGTGTGATTCAGGTACTCACAATTTGAACCTTATATAGGGATTATATTCGTTTTTGAATTCCCTATAATTCTTTGGTTAACCCGAAAAAGTAATAGAATGGTACTATGAGATAACCTTGTATTTGTGCCAAGGTCTTATCACGACTTGAGTACTCGAGGCATTAGTGATCCATAGGGATGTCCTTAGAGCTGATTATTATTAGTACTAATAATCGTTGACGAAGGTTAGAACGTGTGTTGATGTTCATCATGGTTGGTATTCATAACAAAATCTGGGTATGTATCTTGAGTTTTAATAATTGTCCTGTTATGAGGTGCTCGTTCTTGAGTGAGGGTAGGAAGAAGAAATACTAACTAGTTACTAGAAAATAACTAGTTAGTGAGAAGCACAATCATCAAATATTATAGTGTAGGAGCGTCATATGTATAACTTGGAATCTGTGAGATTTTGTCAAGTAAAGTTGAACTAGAATTTTGTGAGACAATTTGCTAAAGATCAATTTGCTCAACCATATTCAATATCAATTGTAGTTTTGTACACAATGAGGTTTGAGTACAATATTAAGAAGATATTGTGTTTATTTGTCACAAGGTATATGGAAGGACATCGACCTGTATGAGTCACCATCGTCAGGAGAAGGCTTGACGTAGTCGCTTGTAGTAACCATTCATCAAGGATTTCAAATGGTGGTTTAGTTAAGTCATTGGAAGATCTTGGTAGAGAAGTTGAGTCACCGTTCAAGTTACTCAAGATATAGATTAAATTCCATGATGAAAAAGTCGCATGTTAAGAAGAGGAGTTTGTCACTCTTTGGAAGGAACTAACCCTTGGCAAGTTAATAGGTCGGATGGTTGAGTTAACTCATTGGAGGATTGAGATACTTCGTGTAGTGGAGTTAACTTTTTGGAAGTTCACATTGTCCTTTGGAAGCTCTCTTACAGAAGTTTAAAGGATTTTGTTCTACAAAAGCTCAAAACTGAGCTCCCAGTGAAAATTTTCAAGTTTTTCAAAGGATTATTCTTCTTGAGCAAAGGACTTAGCTTCCAAAGCATAAGATTTCTATCTTCTGATAAATAGTTAACTCAATCAAAGTGTTAATTGTTGATAAGCTAAACAGTAGTTGGGCATTACAAATTTTGTTAATTATCAAGTTTGGTTATGATAAGAGAATTTAGAAGTTTAGAGAGTCGCTTTGTATTTTAATTTTACCGGATGTCACATAGATACACAAGGTGTGGATGCCATGCAACGAGTAGACAGTGTGCCTAGAAGTTTTCAAAGGGATGGCCAAATTCTTTACAAGATGCAAGGTAGAATTAAATTTGGTTTCGAGGCTTAGGTGAGTTCCCGATCCGGCAGTAGTTCTCACATTCGAGGTACCGTTAGGATTTATGTGTAAGGCGTACCACATCTAATCCACCGCACTATCAGCAAAGGTGAATCGATCATATACCATAAATAATTGTGGTGTTACAACAAACCAAATGTAGATATCTAAAACTTCCTAAAGCTTTTGTCAAAGGAGGCTGGATTTAGTTGTTTGGTCAATGGTAGGCTACAATATATCTTTGGGGATAATTTTCTTGCTGACCATATAGTTGTGCATCGAGGCATCATGATTTATCATTTAAGTTTGCACGATTGAAGACCTAGAGGCGTCATACAATCATTATAGGAACTTTACCACAAATAATATAGGTAACGAATTCGTTATGAGGAGTGCTAAGATCTTGAGTAATAGACTTTGGTTAGTGCCTAGATGGCTAGTTGTTTGTGCCAGAAGTTGGAGTACCCTATCATTTGTCGTATGAGAAATGATGAGGTGAAGTTGGATTACCAATTCTGACGAAGAATGAAGACTGTATTAAAAAGGAATTGATTTTAAGGTAAATTGCTTTGTCAGACATATTAGGTTTATATAAGGTAATCTTAGGAGGTGGATTGGCTTGAATTAATACAGATGTGATAGTTCTACATAGAACCACAATATGGCTAAGCTTTGGTTATATGTAGGAATCAATGTGATAGAGTCCATGAAATGGTAAAGATAAACTACATGCGTAATTATGATCCATGCATGTAACATTGCAGTAGGTGTTTGATTAAAAGTCTAAAGTTTGTGTTGACTTCTTCCTTCGATATTTGATCAGGAGGGTTTTGTTAATCATCGACGTGGGTTCAAGTGTCTACATACTTCACAGTCCAAATGCGAAATAGGAATGAAATCACTGCACCATTTTTCGAGTGATGAGCACTTGTAATGGGAGATAAGCAGGTGGAGTATTTTTCACTTAAGATGTATTGTTGAGGGTTTATGCGTCAGAAGATCTAATCAGTTTTGGTTATTCCATGACGAGGATCATACCAGAAGTAGTTGGCTATTGTTGAAATAGGTACAAGGAATGAGTTTAGGTATCGACGTTTACTATTTGTTTAAGTGTTGACCATGAGATTGACACTTGCAGATTTAGGGGTTCAGCTATTTTCATTCAGGAAAAATAAATTATAGTAGATAAGAAATTTATAGTGACAATAGAGTGAAACGTTGTCTTACCACAATTTCTCATTTCTAACTCCTATACCTTGATCATGAGGATTGCCTAGATTCTTCGTTATGGTTTGTGTCAAGATTGTCTTTTAGAGAAAGTTAGGATGAGAGTTATAGGCTTACTAGGATCATGTATGAGGGGGAAACGATGAATATTGCCAAACCATCGGTGACCGTGATCAATATCTTGGTTAGTTGAGATCAAATAGAGTTTCTATTTGATAAACCTAGTTTTGTTGTCAACATGTGGTGTCTTAAAGATGAAAGTAGTTTAAAATTTGTGAGACTTGTGCTAAATGAAGGGCCGACATACATTGGAAGCAATGTAATACCCTAAGTTCCAACCTTATTAGGCGAAGTTTTCCCACTATACATTCAAATAAGGAAATTCTTAATACGTCAATTCAATCCTCTTTCATTAGTTACTTTGGATTCAGTTGAAAAGCTACCTTATAGATAGGTGTGGTCAGGGTACACATTACCCTTGATGTGGTGTCATTGACTTGATTTGTGATTATGAGTACTCAAGTGAAGTGCCAAGGTTGAACCATTAGAGGTTTAGTGAACGTACGACACCATTGGAGGTTCAATGAACGTACGGCGATCATAAGGAGGGAGAGAAGATTTTTTTTTTTGAGTCTTAATTCATCCTTCAATCAGTTGTTAGTGATGAATGGAAATAAAATCCTTTGTAAGGTGTTTTAGATATCTCCTATAAAATTTTCTTTATGGGTTGGGTTTGCTTTGTAGTCTGAACAATAGGTTTCACCAAAATTCATATGTACCTGTAAATTCACCATTACGTTGGCCACCCGTAATCGTCAATTTACCTTACATAATCATTTTGGTTCCTCCTATCTTGGTTCAGAGTGCTATCCATAAGGACATCAGCACTCCACCCTGTAACCGCGGGTTACATGGTTGAAAGTTATTCCAAATAGAGTGTTTGAGAAAGTATTCACTTGAGTTGGATGGTGCTAGAGAAAATACTCTGAGCCTTGGAAGCGTCGCCTCCATCTTATCTGAAATAGAGTATACCTAGAGCATTGTATATGGTAAAATCTCTTTAGATTCAGTATTCTCGTTCCTAGTGATAACCTAGCCTGCATCATCCTCAATCAGACTCCCTGGTGACTCTTCTAGATTGGACCCGTAATTCTCTTCGATGTATTTGTCATTTTACACCATGACCTCTTTCATGGTATCTCTAGAAACTTCGATGGGTGATGATGTCTTTGCTGACGACCATGGTGGAGATGGTGTGAACAGGGTGATCCTCACCTTGATGGTTCCATGTTATTGACATGCTAGCAATACAACAATCTTAGAATGTTTTTACTTAATTCTGCCTATATGTGAAGCATGAAGGGAACCTTGTGAGCCTACGGTTATAGTTCAAGTTACTACATGCAACCTGATTCTCTATAACCAATGGCTCTAATACCAATCTGTCACACCCCGCCAAAGCGGAACACGCGAGGTGCGACGGTCATGATTTCACAGTCATTGTTTACATTGAACGACTTCTACATGCATTGATAATAAAGTTTTACATGATGTCTTAACTTACAATCATCCAATATATAACTTACAAAATTTTTAAACTTCCAAAATATGATGTGTAAGATTTTAGAAACATGGCCTAAGTCAATAGGCTATGCAAAGAAAATCCCAAAAATATGCATGTGAATGTGTTGTGACTTCGAGCTAATCATTCCCAATATATGTCCCATGCTTGCTTCAATTATCTGAGAAATACATGCTAAAAACAGTTAGCATAAAGCTGGTGAGTTCACAGGTTTAAACACGTAAAAATTGAGTTGTTTCATTCGACCACAAGGTTTCAAAATGTGACTATTGTTCTCAAAAACAATATCATGAGTTGTGTATATCAATTATTACCATGAGCTCCCATAACCGAACTCGACATGATTGAATTGCCCCATCCCAATGTTCTATCGCAAAACATTGTATTGAGATGAATATTGTGCACCCGATCTGACCTACAATCAAAGTTAGAGCTACTAACCGCGGGTGGGGTTTGTCACTCCCGAATAGTACTATTCCCAATAATTCACGTTCACCCACAATTAATGGTTATAGAAAAGGGGACTTAAAGCGATAAAAGTAACTCATGTAATAATGTGTAGAACCAAAACCACTTGTGTCAATGAACGATTACAAGCATGATTTCTCCCCCTGTTAATTAGTAAAACATTGTAGAAAATAGGGGCCGTGAAACTCACTGTTAGTGTAGATCCGGGTTCTGAGAGTGTGAATACCGTCTTGTGTTTGAACTCCTACTTGGTTCCTAAAACATTATAGACTTAGGTTGAGTTCGAGAACTTATAAATTCTATGTTGTTGTTGTGTTATTTAGTGTTGTTATGTTTTCTTGGTATTTTTATGTTGGCGGGTTTTTCTTTTGTAGAAATCTCGTGTCTTTATAATGATAAAACATGTTACAATGCCTTAGAGGATAATCACTTATTATTATTTTTAAGAAATTTGGGCATTATAACGACGTATTGAAAAATATCTATTTTTGTTTATCAATACCCAACACTTTAAAATACCATATTTCAACAATAAACATTTTAAATTACTTTATATACGTATATATAAATATACAAATGAGTTTCATTTTCATGAAAATATATAGATAGGACATGTAAGTATGCATTTATAATATTTTCGTTTTTGACAGATAATGTTTAAGATTTTCGAGTGAGCTTTTAAAATATCAAACGGTTTTCAAAAATTACAAGACTTTACGGTCTAGTATTTTAATGTGTTCCGAACAACTTTTGGTTAGAAAAGTTTTTGTTATTCTGCTCGAAAATAGGCCGAAACAGCCACTCAAGTCAGAAGGTCGAAATATGTGTACTGATTTTGTAGAGACTGTTTCGGGTATCATTTGGTTGAGTTAGAAAACGTATAAGTAGTGCTTAGAAAGCTAACTCAACGAACTTAACCATAGATTTTGAGTTTGCTAATTTTTGCGTTTTTAAGACAAAGTTATAGTTAGTTAAAGTTGGGACATATTCTGTCTAAAAATCAGGAATATGTATTTGTGTGTATATGAAATTTTAAACTAAACGTTAGAGAGCGGGTTTTACCTTAGAAAGCAAGGAGAAGGATGAGCTTCGTATTGGATCCAAGAGTTTGATTATGTTGATGATATTTGCTGGTGGTGTCTCACGACCATGAACAATCAAGAAGTGGGGTTGTCGGTTTTGTGGGTGAGCCGAACAGAAAAGAAACAAGGAGTTCAAATGGTGTTTGTGTAGTCTTGTGATAAATTTTTCCATCATTCCAAGCCTTTTATTTATACTAAAAGAGGGTATGGTTGTATTATTAAAATAATAGGATATTTATTGGTCAAAATTTCTTTTTAGTTTAAGTGTGGATGTGGTAAAAGTGATATGGTGATGGCCATGTTCCATGATTGCTGTCAACATGAATTTGATAAAAATAATCATTCTCCTTCAACAACCAAGGTATGGTGTTGTGGCATTTTATATTAGAAGTAAATATGGTGTTAGGACATTATTTTTATGAAAATATAATGAAGGAATGAGAATGTCCAAGAAGGCAAGATATTCTCAATTATATATTACTTGTGTTTTTAATATTTTTCAACATACATGTACATATTATTATTATTATTTTTATTATTATTATTATTATTATTCACACACTTATATATATGAATGCTTGTTATGATTTTTGGATGATCATACATGAGAGTGAGTTAAACGAAAACAATATAGTTGTGTATATAAGTATAATCGGGTCCTAAAATATATTCATTTAATTATGTTTTAACACCTAATGTTCGTGTTATTAAACAACAAGTTTTGATTATATGACTCAAAATTTTAAGTTTTGAGATTTGATTATGAACCGTTTATTTTAACCTAAATATATACTTATGTTTTCTTTACTTAGCTTGTTGAACTTGGCCCAGTTTTAAATGAATCTAATATAGCTTCGTAAAATTCTAAGATTAGTCGAGATTTAATCTTGTGAAATTGACGAATGTCACATTGGTGAACTGTTCAAAGCAAGACATTGATTTTCTGAATGAAATTGAAATCTTTGCAGATGATGGGTTTCATGATGTTTGTATTAGTTACAAGGATATGGTTGTGCAATTTCAAACGATAGCTCGGATGTGTTATACTCTGGGAATACATTCTGGATATAAATGGGAGGATGTAAATTACTTATATGTTGAGTTCATGAAGTTGCAGAAAGAGATAGATGATCGAGATGCAAAGTTGGAAGCTGAAAGATTGTCAAAGATTCCAAAGTCTGCTGTTATTCGTGCTACGGATAATGTTTGTGAAGATCAGACAACAAGTGCAGATTGAAGACTGTGAATTTGAAGATTTTGAACCAACTATTAAGGGGGAGTTTGTTAGGACATTTTTGTAATAGTTTGCTTTTCAAAATGTATAAGTTATTAGAGGTTTGGCTAAGGTTCGTTTGGCCCACGAACCTAAGCAGGTTCGGCGAACCTAGGTTATATGTTGTAAAGGTTTGTCCAGTGAACCTCAAGGTTCGGCTGGCAAACCTATAGGTTCGGTTAGGTTCGCTAAACAGTTTGTATATATAGCAGGTTTGTCTAGGGGTTTGTTACTTTTGAGTCTTTTGTATGTGAGACTTATCTGTATTTTTTGTGTGAGATTGTAAGAACTGTGTGTTCTTGATCATTTCATTGTAATCAGATTATTATATTCAATGAAATGATGATTATATAAATGATTGTTTGTCTTTGATTCATATAGATCAAATCTAGATTCCGCATAGATTTGATTGTTAATAGGATTCTATTGATCGATCAAGTGCAAATCTTCAATAATATCACACAAGCGTTCTTTCTATCCACATGCATGTTCATAATTTCACCCATATCGTCATCTTGTAACACAAAAGTTACTATAAATGGCAAGAATATCAAATAATCCATCTTTGGTCATTAACATCCTAATAAATCTTGCAAATCTACTTGAATATCGTCAAGAATCATTTTTCAATAACCAAAATTATCTAAAACACTTTAGATCATACATGCATGCAATCATATGTCATTATTTCATAGTTTCATGGCTCCATATCACACATGCATCAACAAATCTCTTCATAGATCAATATAGATCGTCATGGATACACAAAATCAGTAGTGAAATCATCAAACCCAAATTCGAATCATTGAAAATTCGTGCATGATGAGATTGAGTGTGTGCATGAGTTTGTGTGAGTCCATGCATGTGGGTTTTATGGTGTTAGAGGTGCAAGATGAACATGGGTTTACCTTCGAAAGCTCCAAGATGCAGCAATGGAAGTCTCTACAGCCCTTGAATCTTCTGTGTGACGTCCTTCAACAGGTTCAACAAGATGGTGATGATGGATGGTGTTCTAGAGAGCTTCCTTCAAGGCTTCTAAACTTCAAATCTCTCAACAATGGCTTCCAATGAGGATGATAGAGTGTAACAAAGGTTCTGGAGCAGATAATATCCAGTTATGATGGCTAAACTTCAGAGAAAGTGTGTAGAGGTAGGATAGAAATTATTTGTCTTGGATTTCACAAGATTTTGGCGTCTGGATGTCGTCGTGTGCCTCCAAGACTGCCAAAAAGGTGCTTAGCGTACCGTAATGAATTTCGGGATTCAAAATCCCCGCCCATCCATCGCGTACCGCCAAGGCTCTCTCCGGGGTCCTTAGCGTACCGCGAAGGATCCCGGTTGAGCACAAATTCGACCATTTTCGATGGTTTGGCTCGTTTTTCGATGTTTTCACGATTATGAAACATTGTTGGCCTTGTTTGAACTCATCAAGTTTAATGTTCGAGTGTTTCATGATGTTTCTAGTGTTTAGTTACATGATGTGTTAAACATTCACCAACGTTCGTATTTTCTTAGGCACGTGTGTGCGTGTTGGGATAATTCACCGAATTATCGTGTCTGTGTCAGTGTTTATACTGTCGGGCCACGTTTTACACTAAATTAAACTAATTCTAGTGCCACATATGCAAGTATCAATTAAATAAACATTTAACTAAAAACAGAAGCTGACCTGGATTGTGCGGGGTGTCACAGTTTTCCATACTCGTGAGGTGAATTTGTTGTCTCGATCTGAGATGATGGAGGTTGGAATTACATGTCTGGAAACTACTTCCTTAATGTAAAGCCTTGTGAGTTTATCCATCTTATCTGTTTCTTTCATAAGCAAGAAATGTGCAGACTTTGTGAGACGATCGACTATTACCCAGATAGTGTCGTAGCCACTAGAAGTTCTGGGTAGTTTTGTGACAAAGTCCATTGTAATCTGATCTCACTTCCGCTGTGGAATCTCTAGTTGTTTCAACAACCCTGATGGTTTTTGATAATCGGCTTTAACCTTAGAGTAGGTTAGACATTTGCTAACAAAAATAAGGATGCCAGCCTTCATGTTAGGCCACCAATAAAGCTCCTTGAGGTCGTGATACATATTTTCAGAGCCAGGGTGTACAGATTATCGAGACTTGTGAGCTTCATCCATTACTAAGCTCCTTGGGTTCCCAAAGTTTGGTACCCAGACTCTATTTGCAAAGTAGCGAGTTCCGTCAGTCTTGACCTCAAATTGCTTATCCAAGCCTCGTAAGGATTCATTCAACAAGTTTTCTTCCTTAAGAGCATCAGTTGGGCATTTCGAATTTGGGCAGTAAGGTTTGTCTGAATAGTCATCCCCAAAGCACGCACTCGTAATGTATTGGTTCGCTCAAACAGCCACTCAAGTCAGAAGGTCGAAATATGTGTACTGATTTTGTAGAGACTGTTTCGGGTATCATTTGGTTGAGTTAGAAAACGTATAAGTAGTGCTTAGAAAGCTATCTCAACGAACTTAACCATAGATTTTGAGTTTGCTAATTTTTGCGTTTTTAAGACAAAGTTATAGTTAGTTAAAGTTGGGACAGATTCTGTCTAAAAATCAGGAATATGTATTTGTGTGTATATGAAATTTTAAACTAAACGTTAGAGAGCGGGTTTTACCTTAGAAAGCAAGGAGAAGGATGAGCTTCGTATTGGATCCAAGAGTTTGATTATGTTGATGATATTTGCTGGTGGTGTCTCACGACCATGAACAATCAAGAAGTGGGGTTGTCGGTTTTGTGGGTGAGCCGAACAGAAAAGAAACAAGGAGTTCAAATGGTGTTTGTGTAGTCTTGTGATAAATTTTTCCATCATTCCAAGCCTTTTATTTATACTAAAAGAGGGTATGGTTGTATTATTAAAATAATAGGATATTTATTGGTCAAAATTTCTTTTTAGTTTAAGTGTGGATGTGGTAAAAGTGATATGGTGATGGCCATGTTCCATGATTGCTGTCAACATGAATTTGATAAAAATAATCATTCTCCTTCAACAACCAAGGTATGGTGTTGTGGCATTTTATATTAGAAGTAAATATGGTGTTAGGACATTATTTTTATGAAAATATAATGAAGGAATGAGAATGTCCAAGAAGGCAAGATATTCTCAATTATATATTACTTGTGTTTTTAATATTTTTCAACATACATGTACATATTATTATTATTATTTTTATTATTATTATTATTATTATTATTCACACACTTATATATATGAATGCTTGTTATGATTTTTGGATGATCATACATGAGAGTGAGTTAAACGAAAACAATATAGTTGTGTATATAAGTATAATCGGGTCCTAAAATATATTCATTTAATTATGTTTTAACACCTAATGTTCGTGTTATTAAACAACAAGTTTTGATTATATGACTCAAAATTTTAAGTTTTGAGATTTGATTATGAACCGTTTATTTTAACCTAAATATATACTTATGTTTTCTTTACTTAGCTTGTTGAACTTGGCCCAGTTTTAAATGAATCTAATATAGCTTCGTAAAATTCTAAGATTAGTCGAGATTTAATCTTGTGAAATTGACGAATGTCACATTGGTGAACTGTTCAAAGCAAGACATTGATTTTCTGAATGAAATTGAAATCTTTGCAGATGATGGGTTTCATGATGTTTGTATTAGTTACAAGGATATGGTTGTGCAATTTCAAACGATAGCTCGGATGTGTTATACTCTGGGAATACATTCTGGATATAAATGGGAGGATGTAAATTACTTATATGTTGAGTTCATGAAGTTGCAGAAAGAGATAGATGATCGAGATGCAAAGTTGGAAGCTGAAAGATTGTCAAAGATTCCAAAGTCTGCTGTTATTCGTGCTACGGATAATGTTTGTGAAGATCAGACAACAAGTGCAGATTGAAGACTGTGAATTTGAAGATTTTGAACCAACTATTAAGGGGGAGTTTGTTAGGACATTTTTGTAATAGTTTGCTTTTCAAAATGTATAAGTTATTAGAGGTTTGGCTAAGGTTCGTTTGGCCCACGAACCTAAGCAGGTTCGGCGAACCTAGGTTATATGTTGTAAAGGTTTGTCCAGTGAACCTCAAGGTTCGGCTGGCAAACCTATAGGTTCGGTTAGGTTCGCTAAACAGTTTGTATATATAGCAGGTTTGTCTAGGGGTTTGTTACTTTTGAGTCTTTTGTATGTGAGACTTATCTGTATTTTTTGTGTGAGATTGTAAGAACTGTGTGTTCTTGATCATTTCATTGTAATCAGATTATTATATTCAATGAAATGATGATTATATAAATGATTGTTTGTCTTTGATTCATATAGATCAAATCTAGATTCCGCATAGATTTGATTGTTAATAGGATTCTATTGATCGATCAAGTGCAAATCTTCAATAATATCACACAAGCGTTCTTTCTATCCACATGCATGTTCATAATTTCACCCATATCGTCATCTTGTAACACAAAAGTTACTATAAATGGCAAGAATATCAAATAATCCATCTTTGGTCATTAACATCCTAATAAATCTTGCAAATCTACTTGAATATCGTCAAGAATCATTTTTCAATAACCAAAATTATCTAAAACACTTTAGATCATACATGCATGCAATCATATGTCATTATTTCATAGTTTCATGGCTCCATATCACACATGCATCAACAAATCTCTTCATAGATCAATATAGATCGTCATGGATACACAAAATCAGTAGTGAAATCATCAAACCCAAATTCGAATCATTGAAAATTCGTGCATGATGAGATTGAGTGTGTGCATGAGTTTGTGTGAGTCCATGCATGTGGGTTTTATGGTGTTAGAGGTGCAAGATGAACATGGGTTTACCTTCGAAAGCTCCAAGATGCAGCAATGGAAGTCTCTACAGCCCTTGAATCTTCTGTGTGACGTCCTTCAACAGGTTCAACAAGATGGTGATGATGGATGGTGTTCTAGAGAGCTTCCTTCAAGGCTTCTAAACTTCAAATCTCTCAACAATGGCTTCCAATGAGGATGATAGAGTGTAACAAAGGTTCTGGAGCAGATAATATCCAGTTATGATGGCTAAACTTCAGAGAAAGTGTGTAGAGGTAGGATAGAAATTATTTGTCTTGGATTTCACAAGATTTTGGCGTCTGGATGTCGTCGTGTGCCTCCAAGACTGCCAAAAAGGTGCTTAGCGTACCGTAATGAATTTCGGGATTCAAAATCCCCGCCCATCCATCGCGTACCGCCAAGGCTCTCTCCGGGGTCCTTAGCGTACCGCGAAGGATCCCGGTTGAGCACAAATTCGACCATTTTCGATGGTTTGGCTCGTTTTTCGATGTTTTCACGATTATGAAACATTGTTGGCCTTGTTTGAAATCATCAAGTTTAATGTTCGAGTGTTTCATGATGTTTCTAGTGTTTAGTTACATGATGTGTTAAACATTCACCAACGTTCGTATTTTCTTAGGCACGTGTGTGCGTGTTGGGATAATTCACCGAATTATCGTGTCTGTGTCAGTGTTTATACTGTCGGGCCACGTTTTACACTAAATTAAACTAATTCTAGTGCCACATATGCAAGTATCAATTAAATAAACATTTAACTAAAAACAGAAGCTGACCTGGATTGTGCGGGGTGTCACAGTTTTCCATACTCGTGAGGTGAATTTGTTGTCTCGATCTGAGATGATGGAGGTTGGAATTACATGTCTGGAAACTACTTCCTTAATGTAAAGCCTTGTGAGTTTATCCATCTTATCTGTTTCTTTCATAAGCAAGAAATGTGCAGACTTTGTGAGACGATCGACTATTACCCAGATAGTGTCGTAGCCACTAGAAGTTCTGGGTAGTTTTGTGACAAAGTCCATTGTAATCTGATCTCACTTCCGCTGTGGAATCTCTAATTGTTTCAACAACCCTGATGGTTTTTGATAATCGGCTTTAACCTTAGAGTAGGTTAGACATTTGCTAACAAAAATAAGGATGCCAGCCTTCATGTTAGGCCACCAATAAAGCTCCTTGAGGTCGCGATACATATTTTCAGAGCCAGGGTGTACAGATTATCGAGACTTGTGAGCTTCATCCATTACTAAGCTCCTTGGGTTCCCAAAGTTTGGTACCCAGACTCTATTTGCAAAGTAGCGAGTTCCGTCAGTCTTGACCTCAAATTGCTTATCCAAGCCTCGTAAGGATTCATTCAGCAAGTTTTCTTCCTTAAGAGCATCAGTTGGGCATTTCGAATTTGGGCAGTAAGGTTTGTCTGAATAGTCATCCCCAAAGCACGCACTCGTAATGTATTGGTTCGCTCTTTCTTGCTCAAAGCATCTGCGACAACATTTGCCTTGCCAGGATGATAGCGAATATTGCAATCATAATCATTGAGTAATTCAACCCAACGGCGTTGTCTCATATTCAAGTCTTTTTGATCGAAGATATGTTGGAGACTTTTATGGTCAGTGCACTTTGTAGTTTGTACCATAAAGGCAATGTCTCCAGATTTTGAGTGAAAACACTACTTCCAAATCAAGCGTAGTGTAGTTCTTCTCATGTGTTTTGAGCTACCGGGATGCGTATGCAATGACTTTGTCTTTCTGCATCAGTACACATCCCAAGCCTTGATGTGATGCATCACAGTACACTACAAAATCATTCGTTCCTTCAGGTAGTGATAAAATAGGTGCACTGCATAGTTTTTGCTTTAACAATTGAAATGCTCCCTCTTGCTTGTTGCTCCATTCAAATTTCTTATCCTTTTGCGTCAATGAAGTCAATGGTAAATCTATCTTTGAGAAACCTTCAATGAATCTTCTATAATACCATGCTAAGCTGAGAAATTGACGTACCTCAGTCGGGGTTTTGGGTGCATTCCAATTCTTGATAGCCTCAATCTTGGTAGGATCAACATGTATGCCTTTTTGATTTATTACATGCCCAAGGAATTGTACTTCTCTCATCCAAAATTCACATTTGGAAAATTTGGCATACAAATTTCCGTTCCTTAGTAACTCCAAAATAAGCCTTAGGTGTTGCTCATGATCTTCTTTGGTCTTGGAATAAATAAGTATATCGTCGATGAACACAATGACAAATTTATTCAAGTACGGTTTACAGACCCTATTCATAAGGTCCATAAAAACTTCCGAGGCATTCGTCAATCCAAACGGCATAACCAAAAACTCATAATGGGCGTACCGGGTTCTAAAAGCAGTGATTAGAACATCCTCGTCCTTGACACTTAGCTGGTGGTACCCTGAACGCAGGTCGATCTTTGAATAGAAACTGGAACCCTACAGTTGGTCAAGTAGATCATCTATCCTTGATAGCGGATATCGATTCTTGAGTGTCAGCTTGTTCAACTCTCGGTAGTCGATGCATATTCTAAAGGTTCCACCTTTCTTCTTTACGAACAAAACAGGTGCTCCCCATGGTGAGAGGCTTGGTCTTATGAAACCTTTGTCGAGTAACTCTTGTAGTTGCTTAGATAGCTCCTGCATGTCTGATGGGGATAGTCTGTATGGTCATCGAGCTATTGGTGCTATGTGAGACACCATGTCAATTAGAAATTCGACTTGCCTGTTAGGTGGTAGTCGAGGCAAATCCTCAGGGAATACCTCTGGATACTCTCGTATAATCGGTATATCTTCTAGCCGCTTCTCTTTGGCCTTCCTTTCCACGGTGTACGCTAATATTGCTTGACATCCCTTGCGTAGGTACTTGCGGGCTTTCATACAAGAGATGATTTATAACGCTTTTCCGCTCTTTTCACCATGAATTGAGAGAGTCTCCCTACTTGGGAGTGGAATGCGGATCACCTTTTGACAACATACAATTTCCACGTGATTTTCGGACAACCGGTCCATGCCGACAACCACATCGAAACTTCCCAGATTTTACCGATAAAAGGTCTATTAGATGAATCCCAAATCCTTCCTCTTGAAGAAATTCAAGTTGAAGATAAGCTTCAGTTTATTGAAGAACCTGTTGAGGTTATGGATCGAGAAGTCAAGAAACTAAAATGCAGTCAGATACCTATCGTGAAGATTAGATGGAATTCCAAGCGCGGGCCTGAGTTCACTTGGGAACGTGAGGATCGTATGAAAGAGAAATATCCTCACTTGTTTTCGTTATCACACAATTATGGACGAGCACAAATTGAATTTCGGGACGATATTCCAATAACAGGGAGAGACTGTGACAATTCACGAATTCCAGGTTAGAATCATAACTCGGAAACGAAGAGAATGAGTGTAAGCGAAATCACAAGACGAGGCTCCGATTTCAAGACACACTAAGTCGAATATAGCATTAAATAAGAGATCAAATATTTTTAACTCTTTAGGTCTTGAAATTATAACCATTGGAAAGAGCTCTAAAAATCGTGAACGTGGGCGAAAACGGCGCGTAAAACGGAGTTCGTATTCTCCCATTATCGCGATAACAAGAAGCAAGTCAGATCACGTTCGGTCACGCCACGTGGCGCCACGTGTCAAAACGTGGCACACATGCAATCTACTGCTTCCGGGCGCAACGCCCCGCGCCAAACTCCGGGGCTAGGCGATACGCCCGGACTCCAACATGTCACTTCCAGGCACACAGCCCCGAGCCAAACGCTGGGGCTAGGCTATGCGCCCCAGACCCAGAATTCGTGCCTATAAATACCAGAAGTCGGATTTCGAAAATAATTCCAATTTTTCACCTCAAAACTCGTCAAACCTCGTCCCTACACCTCAAAACACACACTTTTAACCCTCCAAACGTCGTAAGTTCAACACGAGTTGCTGCTGAAATTCTGTGAGGTATAAATCTCGTTTTTCACCTTTCAATTCGTTATAATGCTCGTTTTAAATCTTATTATTATTATATATAATAGGATTATGATTAATTGTTTGGTTTAAATCAAAAACACGTCGAGGTTCTGCCCGACTAGCTTTTGGGAAACAAACAATTATAAGCAGAGATTCTGCCCAATTGTTTTCAGGAAAGTTAAGAAATATAAGTCGAGGTTCTGCCCGACTTAAAACCTGAAAACCTCACTATTATAAACAGAAACTCTGTCCATTTTTATACTTGAAAATACACCATTTACAATTTTACATGTTGAAACTCTGCCTGTTTTAAATCCTGAAAAGAGACTTTTTGTACTTTTGTAAGCCAAAATACTGCCCAAATATCTTCCAAAATATAAACGAGCGTAAGCCATTGTAATGCCAAAATTTCTTGAAACACTCGACGTTACAGCAATTTCTACTATTTTCACAACTCCAAATCCACACCAAGAAAACATAAATCAAGAAATCATAAAACAAATGTTCTAAAATCCAAATATGATCCATAAATTGTTGTAGGAACCATATAGAATTTCCTATCAGCTGAACATCAAGATCATCATTATCGGCATATAACTGTGAGATCATAGCTCCCTTTCTCTCTTTAAATGTCTACCAAAACTCGGGGTGGAACATGTAGATACATTTTTAAAACATATTTTGTCAACTACTTTAAAATCATATATTAGTATCATATATCAGTATCATCAGGAAAATCATGATAAACATTTATCAAGCAAATCATTTATCACATCATTAAAACAAGTGGATTGTCACACCCCGGCCGACGGCGGAATACGTCTGGGCGCGATTGTGATTGTTCATAACTCATGGTGCTACTTTAAATTTCAATATTTAAACATTCATATTACAATTTCATTCAACATTCTTAGAATCAAAATACATTACAAGAATTTAACATACAAAATAAATTCACAACAATGTTTGATTTATGAATTAACTAAGTCCAAAATCCTATGTTTGTCTTCATGTCTTCACTAACCCTGTTACACATGTAAAATAGAGTTTTGATCAACTATTTGCATAGTTGGTGAGATCTCATACAATTTGATATATAGATATATAAAGAAATAAGATGCAACAATAGTCTAATAAGAATTGATCTAAATATATATGTATTCCATAGTGTTTGATGATATGATTTTGGCAATTTCACCTTTCCAACATAATGACGCAAAGTCACTAAAGAAAGACTGCTAGTAATACTAAATGTTTTTGGCAATTTCACCTTGAATATAAAAAATGACATAAGTCATGTTAATCAAAGGCTACTAGTACTAATATATTGAATATGTTTATCCTAATAGTAATAACTCATAGATATACAAACAAGTAGGCAACACATAGCATTCAAATCTAATTCCATCTTAAACTATAGAATTGCATCATAGTATTTGTTTATGACTCTTGAATAACACTGTTTGATATGACATGTGCAACATCCCAAAAATTTACAAAAATATAAATGGGAAGTATAAGAAAACTCACATGCTTTTGCTTTAGAATTATCCCTGGTGCTTGCTTATGTTTATGTAGAAACGAATCACCAAATCAACCTAAGTTTATATCAAAAATATAACTTAGATCTTCTAAGTATATGTTTATGTTTGTCCAAATAATCCCCTTTGGATTTGTGTTTAAAATAATAATTTGAAAAGGTTTTATAACTTTTGTGATAATATAATTAAAAGTGTTTAATGTGTAATAATAAATAGAATAATGTTTTTATAATGGTTTATGATAAAATAATTAAATATGTTTATATATTGTTAATAACTTGACTTTATAAGTTTAGAATAATTAGAAAAATGACTTATAAATATTTATAAGTTTAAAATGATTTAAATAAATGATATCTTTAAAATTATATGTATGTTTATTAATATTTTTGAAAAATTTTAGTTGTATTATCATAAAATTAATCTCAGAATATTAAAATTATTTTCTGAGTTTAAATATCTTTATTTTTATTTTTTTATAAAAAAATTATCTTTTAAAGATTTATTTAAATACTTAAATAGCAAATTTATTAAATAATAATCAAAAAATTATTTAAAAACTTCCAGAATGTTTCTATAGTTGATTTATAATTTCTGGAATTTTTTTTAGAATTTTTAGAAATGTTTTAGTATTTTTATATATTTAAAACTATTTAAATAAAGTTTAAATAGCAAAATAATATAATATTAATCTGAAAAATTCCCAAATTTTTATAGAATTTTTGGACTTCATTTGGGTAGTAAACTAAAAAAAATAGAGAAATAAAGTTTTAAACAAACAAACCCGATCCATAATATATTTGAACCCGAGGGTACACCCTTCACACCCGAATTCTTAATCGCTGGGCTATCATGGGTTTTCTAGTTGGAGTCCATTGCAGTTTGTTAATAAACACATTCCACAAAATCCCCATAATAAACATAAACCCTAGAAACTATCTTGATCCAATTCGACCAATGTGAAGATTGTGAGGGCTTGGATTCATGGGGCTTTTGATCTATATCCTAAACCGAATCCATAGCAACAAAAATTACCTGATTTGGTGGAGGATTGATTGAGATCTTGTTAACCCTTAGTTGCGGTCGTTCACAAGTAAAATCCTCGACCTTGGATGAACTAGAGAGTAATCCACAAGTGATGTTTGTTCGAAATGAAAAACCGTGCAGAACCTCTATGGTTTTAAGTGTTGATTCATTAGCTTACTCACTAAATACTCTTCTTAATCGGGAGAGACTATGGGGGATGACGAAGATGGGGGATGGCAACGAGTCCAAAGAAAAGGAGCAAGAGGCAACCGGAGTCAAACGAAGTCAAACAGGAAGCCTTCAGCATTCTCCAATACTACATTCTTTGTATCCAACCTTCCGGAAGATTGTAATGCTGAACTTTTAAGATCGGTATTCAAGGAGTATGGGGAAGTTCTAGATGTTTATGTGGCGGTTAAGAAAGATAGGATGGGGGGTGTCTTCGGTTTTGTCAGATTCCCTATGATGAAGGATACCAAAATGATGGAGGAAAAGTTGAAGAATGTTTTCATTGGAAATCTTAAAGTAACTGTTAATCTTGCCAGATATGATAGAAATGGGGAGAGTAGGGAGCTTCAACATAATAAAAGACCTCAAGCATCGGTTCCCAGAATGTTTGTCAATCATCAATCACGTTCAAATTTGCTTTATAATTCGGGTAGATCTTTCAAGGATGTTGTTCTTAATAGATTGGATCAATGTGGAAGTCATGAAATTTGTTTGAAGGGCTTCAAACCTCAACCTCATGTCTTGTGGGGTAATGGAGTCTTAATGGGTAGATCAAAAGACTTAATGTCCCTTTGTAACCTGGGAGTGTGGGTGTCCAAATTGAAGGGATTTACTAATGTAAGATACGTGGGCGGTTTATATGTTATGATCTCTTTCAAATATAAAGAGGATGCTATGAATGTCATTAAGGAACCTAGTGTATGGGAGGAATGGTTCTCGAAGCTGCATGAATGGGAAGGAAATTCCATTCCCTACGAGAGAGTTGCATGGATTAAAGTTTTGGGTGTTCCTCCACATTTATGGGACCCTAAAATTTTTAATCAAATTGGAGAAAGGGTGGGTAAGTTGCTCATGAAGTCGGATGCTTCAACCTGTGATGGTAATCTTTCCCAGGATAGTATGGCGATCTTAGTCTCGGATGGTAAGCCAATTCAAGAAAGAGTTACTTTAAGATGGATGGATAAGTCTTTTGTTTGCTGGATTATTGAGGACCTCCGTCCCTGGGTGCCGGAGTTCGTTGGTAGGGATGAACCAGGGGAAGAAACCACCGGAGCTGACCCCGGAATTGATGCAGGAGTCGAAGAGACGGTGGGGTCAACTGGGATGAACATGGATCTGGGTGCACGGGAGTTGCAGGGGCTGCATGGGAAAGATAATAGTAATGATAATGTGTTTGTATTGGGAAGGAATACTAATAAATCAAAAAGGTGGCGGTTGAGACGCAAATCTCAAAGAAGCCCTGGATGTAATTCTGGGCCTCATGAAGCCCATGATAAGTCACCAGTGCCTATGCGGGCCAAGAAGCGGGCCAGAAGCGAAATTGAACCAATTCATCCTGTATCTTCTACCCCTAACATCTGGGCTTTGCATTTGGATCTCAATAATAAGCCTAATTCTCTGGACCAAGACTTACCGATTATTCAAGGTGCTTCAACTTTTCACCCTCCCGAGCCATCGGCTGGAAACGCTTCCCCTGCGTCGATGGGGGGAGGACACGATTCAGGACCAAGCAGGGTTAGTGCTACGTTTCCACAACAGAGAGTGATGACTCGTGGCGATGCGAACTCTGTTTATTCGCGGAATGCCGATAACCAGCTTGAGGATGGGGAATTCAGAATCCCAGAGCCGCAAATGGATCTGCAAAATGAAATTGATGCTACAATTGAGATAGCGGGTAAAGTAGGAATCAACTTGGCTGATCATCATGAGGCTGTCAAATTAGCAATCCTTGGTGAAGGTGATGTAAACGGTTTGCAATGAATTTTTTATCTATTAATATTAGGGGGAATGGGGGATGATAATAAAGCAAACTGGATCCGTTCCATCCGTCGTGACCATAAGATTCATTTTATTTGCATGCAAGAAACTCAATTTTCTGACATCTCAAAAATTAATATTGATTGCTACTGGGGGAAATCTAAATTTGATTTTGAATGTGTGGGAGCATCTGGGCGATCAGGAGGATTGATTTGTATATGGGAGCCTGGGATTTTTCAGAAAAGTAATGTGGTGGCCAAGAAAAATTTCCTTTTAGTTTCCGGGAATCTAGTAGGCTTCAAAGTGGTGCTAAACATTGTAAACGTTTATGGTCCTCACTCTCTGAATGAAAAGAAGGAGCTTTGGGAGGATCTAGTAAAACTAAGGCATGATCGGGTAGGATTATGGATATTTGTTGGTGATTTTAATGAGGTCAGAAAACCATCTGAAAGACTTTACTCAGAGTTCAATTCTCAAGGGGCTAATCTCTTTAACCAATTCATTTATAAAGCACACCTCATGGAATTGAATATGTGCGGCAATCAGTTTACTTATATGAGGGGTTTGGGATTGTCCTATAGTAAGTTGGATAGATTCCTTGTATGCGATGAGTTCGTCAATAAATGGTCCAACGCATGTGCCAGGGTCTTGCCCAGACATCTATCGGATCACTGCCCGATCATTTTATCCACTTCCATCATTGATTTTGGGCCCACCCCCTTTAAGTTCTTCTCATCCTGGTTCAATTATTCTGGTATTAATGAGGTCATTATTTCTGCTTATAGTAGAGGAGGATGGGGAAGTAAACCGGATCTGGTCTTAGCCTCCAAACTAAAGATGGTTAAGGAACAACTAAAAGTTTGGATCAAAGAGCAAAAAATTATGAAGGAGGCTGATCTAAAAGCTCTTAAACTGGCGATGGAGCATTATGATAAAGAAGCGGCAGTTCGAACTTTATCTTTGGACGAAATGGAGGATTGGGCTGCAACAAAGATTGATATACAAGCAATTGAATCCTTTCAAAAGGAGGATCTTAAGCAGAAAGCGAGGCTAAAGTGGGCAAAGTTAGGAGATGAAAACACCTCTTTTTTCCATGGCATTGTTAATTCTAACTTGAAGAATAATAGGTTAAATGGTTTGATGATTGGAGGAGAATGGATTAGCCAACCTACTAGAATAAAGTAAGCTGTTTGGTCATTCTTCAAAACAAAATTTGAAGAACCGGTTCGTTCCAGACCTTACTTTAATTGTCCGGTAACGAAAATTTTATCTGTGGAGGAGGTTTGTGGTATTGAATCACCATTTTCAAAAGAAGAAATTAAAGCTGCAGTTTGGGAATGTGGGGGAGAAAAAGCTCCCGGACCGGATGGATTTACATTCTCTTTTATTAAGAAATATTGGACCATGCTCGAAGAAGATTTCTTCAAAGTTATGATAGCTTTCTACGAAGATGGCCGAATTTCAAGAGGGTGTGGGTCATCTTTCATTTCTCTAGTCCCTAAGAAATCGAACCCGGAGTGTCTATCGGACTTTAGGCCAATAAGTCTTATTGGTTGCATCAACAAAGTAATTTCAAAAGTCCTTGCTTCCAGAATAAAGAAAGTTATACATTCAGTAATATCCGAATCACAGACGGCTTTTTTGTCTGGGAGAAACATCACTGATGGGGTTTTAATTGTGAATGAAGTCTTATCATGGCTCAAGAAAATGAAAAGGAGTGCCTTGTTGTTCAAAATTGATTTCGATAAAGCGTTTGATTCAATTTCGTGGGATTTTCTCGATGACATCTTACACAAAATGGGTTTTTCTCAAAGGTGGAGGATGTGGATAAGGGGTGTCTTGCAATCATCTCGAGCTTCGGTGCTTGTAAACGGTTCACCAACGGATGAATTCTCTTGTTCCCCGGGGCTAAGACAAGGAGACCCGCTATCTCCTTTCCTTTTCATTATTCTTATGGAAGCTTTTAGTTGCTTATTTAATCGTGCATGTGAGGAGAATTTGTTCATGGGAATTAATCTTCCAAATAATGGGCCCTCCTTATCTCACCTCCTATTTGCGGATGACGCTTTGATCTTGGGTGAGTGGTCAACAGGTAATCTAAAAAACTTAAAAAGGCTTCTACGTATCTTTCATATGGTTTCTGGATTGAGGGTAAATCTGAATAAATGCAATGTGATTGGTATTAACGTGGAAGCAAGAAGTATTTCTGAGGCTGCAAGGTGGCTTCAATGTAAAGAGGGGAATACACCATTCATATATCTAGGGCTGCCTGTGGGAGCCAATATGAATCATGGGAAGCACTGGAAACCGGTTAAGGAGGTCTTTGAAAATCGTTTGTCACTTTGGAAAGCAAAGCACTTATCTTTTGGAGGACGAATCACATTGATCAAATCTGTATTAAATAGCCTGCCATCATATTATTTTTCTTTGTATAAAGCTCCGATTAAAGTCCTTGATTCTCTCGACAAAATTAGAAGGCAATTCCTATGGGGAGGCTGCGAGGAGCACAAGAAGATCCATTGGGTTTCCTGGGAAAAGGCTGCCTCTCTGAAAAGTATGGGTGGATTGGGCCTTGGATCTCTAAGAGTTTTTAATCTTTGCTTGTTAGCGAAATGGTGGTGGAGGTTTAGGCTCGAGCAATCCAGCCTTTGGGTTCGAGTTATTATGGGAATCCATTGTATTCACCCAATGGGGGGGATAGTTCCGGTAAAACAAAATATTACAGGAGTATGGAAGAACATAACATCTGTGGAAATGGATCTCAACAAAAAAGGTGTAAACCTAAGCATCCTATTTAAAGGTTTACTGGGTAATGGCTACAAATTGAGTTTTTGGTCGGATTTATGGGTGGGGGAGCTGCCTTTTTGCTATAAATTCCCAAATCTTTTCAAACTGGAAGTTCACAAAAGATGCAAAATAAAGGATAGGATGACCAGCCTTAATGGAGTGTTAGTATTCAATTGGGAATGGAGGAGGAGTCTTAGGACTCAAACTGAACTGGACGAGTTTCATGCATGTGTGGATCTTCTAAAGCTTCAGCAACTGGGAGATAATGAAGATGGTTGGTGTTGGCAAGGTTCTAGTGATGGCAGGTTTACGGTTGCATCCTTAAAAGCGCGTATCTATGAGTCTAACTCCAAAGTTCCAGAGTATGTATTGCATTGGAGTAGAAGGGTTCCAATCAAGGTTAACACGTTTGCATGGAGGGCGGAATTGGATAGAATTCCAACAAGGTCTGGTCTCGTGCGCAGAAACATCTTAGTCCCATTTACTTGCTGTCCCTTTTGTGGTGTTGAAGAGGAGACCACGGCTCACTTGCTCCTTGGTTGCGAGGTCTCTTCGGAGTTTTGGCTTAGCATCTCACAATGGTGTAAAATCCCCCCTATATTCGCTTTGGAGATTAGAGAACTTTTTCTTATATTTGAGTCCCTGCCATTGGGGGATAACAAAAAAGTTATAATTCATGCAATAATCCTGGTGGGTTGCTGGGTCTTGTGGCAAGCGCGGAATCAAATGGTTTTCAATAAGGTTCGGCCTTCCATTGGTGGTATTGTTGAAGAAGTAAAGAGATTAAGTTTCATGTGGATCAAAAGTAGAAGAAAGGAGAGCGTTTGGAGTTGGGAAGAATGGAAGTCTTTTTCTTGGTGATGTGTTTTAATTGGAGTATAGATTGTTCTGGGGCCTTTTGTTCTTGGGGTATTTAATGTTTTGGTGTTGTATTTTGGCTAGCTTCTTGCTAGTTATTTGGTGTTTTAATAAAATTTCGCCGTTCAAAAAAAAAAAGTGTTGATTCATAAAAACGTCTGATTTCGCTTTAGTAGTTAAAGCTACGGTTTGAGGGAATTAAAAGTAGATTAAATGTTGTTTTTATTACGTGTTAATATGCTAGAAACGTTAGGGATCGAATTTCATTCATGGGGCATTAAAAACCCGATTGATTGGGGTTTAAATGGGGCGGTTTCGTGGTTGTGTGAGGTCGCCGGAGGTGGTGCCGGAATCCGGCGTAGAAGTGCCAGAAATACGGGCTGACAAAAACAAATGAAATAAGGAATCCATTATTTACAAGTTTGCCACCATTAACATATATTATTATTTACTTATTAAGTTTTTTTTTTAATAAAAACTTTAAAACTCAAATTTCATAAAGTTAGTTTATATAAAATTTAAATCTAAAAAAAAATTATTTAAAATTATTGATATATCAATGTTTACGATTAATATTATTATTTATCTATATATTTTTTTTCTTCTTTTTTTTTCTTTTGTTTGATTAGATATATATATGTATGTATATGTATATATATACAAGTATAATAAATTAAATACCACTCAACAAACTTTTGTTTATTACATTCTACCATTATTACATTTTGAGAAAAAACCTTAAATGTCACATGGATCACTTGGGAACTTTGGTTATGTGGACGCTATTTAAGGAAATTATTATGTAAATATCATTAACTTGTTATCAAGCCCTTGGTAGTACTGATATGATCATATGCGGGAAAACAAGTATCATTATCATAATCGATCCAACCGTGGGTTGGACATCATCATATGAACTAACAATTATTTACTGACGATCATTTATCATTAGGTTTGATGTTTGCATGCTCAATTAGATTCAATTTCAAAGTACCTGTTTGATCACTTGTGATTACTATATCATGGAAATCATTGTTTGAACAATTATTTTGAATCAATAAAAGCCTATGTTCTCACTCAACTACTTGTAGTTGACTTTTATCTACATGTTTTAGGTAATCGGGAGCATCAGTAAAGTAATCTAGGTCTGGATCAACAGCAGAAATAGTTGTGACCTAGAAAGGAAACAAAAACATCGTATTGTATAATAATTATCTTATGATAAACTTGTTGTATAATATGTATGTTATGCTTGTTTAAATGAACTTAATTTTATGAAACATAGTTAATCATGGGTTATTCTCCAACATTGGCATATGAACACATAGTCACACGCCGTGGATTCCGCACGCGCCCGTGGGTTGTGACACTCTGATACCAATCTGTCACACCCTTGTCGTTGCGGAAGCGTACCGTGTTACTTTCAAGGTTTCACAGTCATTGTTTACAACAAAAACACTTATGTTTTATATTACACACTATGTTATAACTACACTAGTTACAAGCTCAATGTCATAACAGTTTCAACTGAGTTTCACACATATACTATGCTATGTTTCACACTGTTGAGTCTAACTATCATAGACTCTACTATATGTCTCCAAAGACTGACAGCTTCATCCTCTGTATCATTATGCATATGAGAAAACATGATTTTTAAACAATCAGCATATTGCTGGTGAGTTCACAGGCTTTAAAAATGTCAAAATGTACGTAATGTATCCCAAACAATATAAATGTTCGCATAAAAAGAGTTTAATAATATTTATGTCCCAAACTGAGTGTAAAACATTGGTATCCAGTGCGAACATTGTTCCTTGCAACGATGTCGTGTTTAGTTCCCAACCAACTGTCCAATTATAACTCCTGGGCTCCCGTAACCGAGCTGACGAGTTCAGTGTCTGCCCCTTCCCAATGTCCTTGTCGCAAGACATTGTGTGTTTTAGCCTTATTGAGCGCCCGCTCGACATGTGGTCGTGGTTTTAGCTAAGAACCACAGGCGTGGATTGTCAATCACAAATAAAATCTATTCTCAATAATCATGACCCCCCACGGTTAACGGTTACAGAATAGGGGACTTAACGACAAATGTGAAACCCGTGAAATAAAGACAAGTTCGGTCATGTGTTTCTCCCCACTATCACGTGTTTCAACCAAATGTTTTACAACGCTTTCGTTTTCATGTTTCACAAAATGTTTCAAAAGTGTTTCAGAGTTCCACCTGATCCAATCAGGTTCCATGTTTCACAAAATGTAGCGAAAGCGTTTCAGAGTTCCACCTGATCTAATCAGGTTTCATGTTTCACAAATGTACCAAAAGCGTTTCAAGGTTTCACCTGATCCAATCAGGTTTCATGTTCCACAAAATGTATCGAAAACATTTTAGAGTTCCACCTGATCTAATCAGGTTTCATGTTTCACAAATGTATCAAAAGCATTTCAATGATTCACAATAATCAAGATGTTTCGAATGAGTTTTTATGCTTTCTCATTCCCCGAGTTTCAAAAGCCAAAATACAGAAAAGGGGTTCGTGAACTCACCTGAGTTGATTCAAATCAATAACAATGCACAACGTTCGTATCACTAGTTCTTGAACTCTAAACCTGTATGTCATTAGAGTTCTATGAGTTACTTAAGCCTAATCTGACTCTCAAAACTTTCCTTGACGTTCAATGTCAAGGATCTTACAACTCAAGTCCTCAATCTTATCTCAAACGTTTAATCAATTTCCTTAACTTGATATAGCACAACGTGTGACAACTGCGACACGTTAGATTAATCAGGACATTACCAGATTAATCAAATTAATATGGTTGTTGATTATATCCCCAAAACAGTTTGTCGATGGATTCAGGTTTAGGAATAATTAATGTAACATCAGTGCCGGACACGTTGCTGGAACAGTGATCGCTACAGTAACTTGCACAGTAACTCAGGTACACATTACGTGAAACTATGTTTATGCTATTGACACATAATGCTTGACACAAAACTATTATGCGATTGTCTGAAATCTGAGTAAACCTTAGGGTTTAAAAGTCAGAAACACATCAGACAACGCAGAACTGGCACACAGATGCTTGATTTGATGCTATGATGTATAAACGTATGTGAGGTTAAACAGAACGAAACCGGAACGGTTGTTGTTATAGAATGATAAACGACGAATTATTCGTATAGGTGACGATCTGTAAGTTTGGATTAAAAATCCGGTTTATTTTAGTTTTATCTTTTCTCCCACCTTCAGAAGAATAAAACAGACATTTCGCCGAATAAATCTGAAAGTTTAAAGTTCTGAAACGATGATTGAAAAGTAGAAAACAAGAATCAGAAAGCCAAACCATTGTCGTGTTCGTTCGAATGACGATTCGAACGAATACGCACGATGGTGACGCGTTCTGATGAAACGAAAACGAAAACGATACGAACGATAATAAATTTAAGGAATATAATATTTCCTATTTTACAATTTTGAAAATCATCAGAAATAAATTAAAAAAAATTACTTTAAATTTAAAATTCGTAAATTCGCGAAAGATAATCCAAGAGAATAATATTTAAATTAATTGCTAGAAATAACCACCTTCCAAACAATTAAAAATAAACTCTTTTTATTTAAATTACTAAAAACGCGCATAACGTGCCGGAAACGCGACGAAAACGAGAACCGAACAACCGAAACGAACCCGAATACCCTCGTAGTATATAAACACCAAATGAGGTCAACCACCTCATTTATTTCATCTTACTCTTTCTCTAAACCCTCAAAAACCGTCCACCTCTCTCTCTCTAACATTTCACCTTCCAAGCTTCATATCTTGCTCATTTCTCAACGAAATCGGACGTTCTTGGTGTCCACGAGAAGCTCTCAAGCTCCTCTACCTAGAAGTATAACAGATCTGGAGATTTAACCGGCCAAATCCGAGGTATTGAGCGAGAAAGTTTTGGAAAAATATGGTTTTCATGTTTATTTGTTGGACTAACACCTTAGCCGGCTCTAGAACCACTATCACGACTACAACATCTTCGAGGACTATTATTGCATGATGTTATCGAGTAAATGACCCTAGGAACCAGTACGCTCGGTGAAGAGGACGATGGAGAAGGCATGACAGGTTCGGGGATGCTTAATTATCATTAACAACAATGTCATATGTGATTTAGTATGTGGTGGGATGTTGGCTGGGCGGGCGGTAAGCTCGACCCTACATATGCCCTATATATAAGCATACTGAATTGGATATTACATGTGATGTTAATGAGATTAAGGTTTGTTACCGAAAGAGGTTTGCTAAAGCTATTTTTAAACTCATAAACTTTATGAACTCACCAACCATTGTGTTGACTTGGTTTTCTTACATGCTTTCTCAGGTGACACACATGAATAGGCTAAGGCTTTTGGATTGCATACTAGGCTGTCCAGTTAGAGGACCTAGTAGATTTTTGGATGGCACATATTTTGTTATGGAAGCAAATCACTTTTGATATCTTGTACAGATACAAGAGAGAAAACATTTGATTCTTTTGATAGGTTTACCGGGTTAAATTACTGAACATTGATATTGTAATTTAACTTTGTAATCCTAGTTTAATGCTTTATTGTGCTTTAGTTATTCTTAACATCGATGCTATGTAAACAATCTGGTCATCACGATTATCACTCACGATATCGCGCCCTGAGAACCTTCCTCCCGGCGGGGAACACGATCCGTCCCTCCGGCTCGGGGTGTGACAGATTGGTATCAGAGCTCATGGTTATAGAGAAAAATAAGTCATTTACCTAAAACGGTTTGGCCTAGACTACAACTTAGGGACCCTCCTATAGAGAACATAAGACTTAGGATTGCATTGTGTCTTCTGCATTCGATCACTGCACTAACCAATATCTTTTGGTTATGATCAGAATGCCGCCCAGAAGACAACTGACTCCAGTACCTACTCCACAAACCTCAGCACCACATTGTTCAACACCATCAACACCAGATTCACCACCGCCACCTCCTCCTCCACTAAATCCTCCTCTACTTAACCCACCCCCAGGTTCGAGCACGACTCATATACTAGACCCTGCTACCATTGCATTGGCAACACTTCTTAGTAGCCTACTGACGAATCAGCTGAAAGATGTCATCCCTGAGATGATTAATCGGATTCAAGGCCACGACAACAATTCTGGCCACACTACGGGAGAAGCGAGCGGAAACACTAGTCATACTTCCGACTGCTCCTATAAGTCATTTGTAGGATGCAAGCCTCCAAGTTTTACTGGTGTTGAAGGAGCTGTTGACTGATCCAATGGCTAGAGAAGATGGAGACCACTCTGGACATAAGCAGTTGTCCGGAACACCACAAGGTCCGATATGCTGCTGGCTTTTTTAGCAAGCGGGCCTTAACATGGTGGAACTCCCAAATCCGAGCAAGAGGCAGAGATGAAGCAATGACAATGCCTTGGGCAGAATTCAAACTTCTTCTTAGGAATGAATTCTGTCCAAAACATGAACTACAGAAGCTAGAAGTTGAGCTCTCAAACCACGTGATGAAGGGAGCTGATCATATGACCTTCACCACACGCTATCATGAACTGGTAGCCTTGGTGCCAGAGATGGTGCCAACACTGGAAAAGCTGATCGATCGTTATGTAGGAGGATTACCCTCCTGCATACAAAGTATTGTGCTGGCTGCAAACCCTGCTACCTTAGAGTCAGCCATTTCCCTTTCAGCTAAACTTACTAGTGTGATGGTAAAGTCAGGAGTTTTGAAAGATGACGCGGGGAAAGCTAAGGAAACAACGACGAAGAAGCCCGATCACCACCAAAAGAAAACGCAGAAGGTCATCAAAAACTATGCAATGACCACTCCTCTAAGACAAGCTCCTGCAGCACCTGCTAATACTACACTCAAAAACTATGTGGGAGTGCATCCCCAGTGTGTTCACTGCAAGTATCATCATCATCCTACTGCACAGAGTAGGAAGTGCATGAACTGTGGTCGATTTGGCCACTGGGTTGCACACTGCCGTGCTCCTGCAATGCAAGCTACCAACAATGCTGCTAGAGCATTACCTCCACCACCACCACCAGGCAACAACAACAACAACAGGGGATGCTACAACTGTGGAGAAATGGGTCATTTCTCCCGAGACTGCCCAAAGAGAGTGCAACAAGGAGCACAGGCACCTCGTGGAAGGGCTTTTGTTATTGGAGCCAATGCTGCACGCCAAGACCCTAATGTGGTCACTGGTACATTTCTTTTACATGACTCTTATGCATCTATTCTGTTTGACACTGGTGCAGACCAGAGGTTTATTTTATCTGATTTTGCACGACAACTTAATCTTACTGAGGAAACTTTAGACTCCCCTTACATTATCGAGGTAGCGAACGGGAAGTAAATTACAGTTAGCACTATACTTAGGAACTGCCCACTTACACTCACTGATCACACATTTACCATCGACTTGTTACCGATGGAGTTGGGCAGTTTCGACATCATCGTGGGGATGGATTGGCTGTCACTCAATAGAGTGGAAGTCATCTGTTTCGAAAAGCTACTTTGGATTCCATTGGCGACTGATCGTGTATTGGAAGTTTGTGGGGATCAAGCAAAGCGAAGTGTCAAAATCATATCTTGCCTCAAAGCGCGTAAGTGTCTACAAAAGAAATGCATAGCTTTCTTGGCTCATGTGGTGGAGAAAGAGAAAGACAAGAAAACGATACAAGACGTGCCGATAGAGAAGGAATACCCTGAAGTTTTTCCTGAAGATCTACCCGGTTTGCCACCTGTGCGACCGGTAGAGTTTTGTATTGATCTGATTTCTGGAGCAACACCTGTTGCTAAATCTCCTTACAGGTTAACACCTTCGGAGATGCAGGAATTGTCGAACCAACTACAGGAGCTACTTGACAAAGGTTTCATCCGACCGAGCTACTCACCTTGGGGAGCTCCGGTTTTGTTCGTGAAAAAGAAGGATGGATCCTTTCGTATGTGCATAGACTACAAGGAGCTAAACAAACTAACCATCAAGAATCGGTATCCACTACCAAGGATTGATTATTTGTTTGATCAATTGCAAGGAGCACAATACTTTTTAATGATCGATTTGCGGTCCGGATACCACCAGCTCAGAGTACAAGAAGAAGATATACCAAAGACGGCGTTTCTTACCAAATACGGGCATTACGAGTTTATGGTGATGCCTTTTGGGTTGACGAATGCACCCACGGTTTTCATGGATCTCATGAACCGAGTGTGTAAGCCGTATTTAGATCAATTTGTTATTGTTTTCATTGATGACATATTGATCTATTCTAAAAGCAAAGTTAAACATGAGCAACATCTTAGGCTGATCTTAGAACTGTTAAAGGAAGAGAAACTCTATGCCAAATTCTCTAAGTGTGAATTTTGGTTGAAAGAGGTTCAATTCCTGGGTCATGTAGTCAACAGCGAGGGAATACATGTTGATCCTGCCAAGATTGAAACAATAAAGGACTGGGAGACTCCGAAGACTCCGACGGAGATACGTTCCTTTCTAGGCTTAGCAGGCTATTATAGAAGGTTTATCTCAAATTTTTCTAAGATAGCCCTGCCACTCACAAAGCTAACACAGAAAAGCGAGCCATTTGTTTGGGAACAGAAGCAAGAAGATGCCTTTCAGACTTTGAAGCAAAAGCTATGTGATGCTCCGATCTTATCTCTTCCAGATGGTTGTGATGACTTTGTAGTGTACTGTGATGCATCCCATCAGGGACTCGGCTGTGTGCTGATGCAGTGAGACAAAGTTATCGCGTATGCCTCAAGACAACTGAAGGTTCATGAGAAGAATTACACCACTCATGATCTGGAACTACGAGCTGTAATATTCGCCTTGAAGATCTGGAGACATTACTTATATGGCACCAAGTGTACCATATTTACTGATCACAAGAGTCTGCAACACATATTCGATCAGAAGGAACTCAACATGCGACAGCGACGTTGGGTTGAGCTTCTGAAAGATTACGACAGTGTAATCAAGTACCATCTGGGCAGGGCAAATGTTGTAGCTGATGCCTTGAGTCAGAAGGAACGGGTCAAATCCTTGCACATCAGAGCAATGGGCATGACTGTGCAAACAAGCTTACACGACAACATTATGCAAGCACAACAAGAGGCGGTTGAACGAGGAAACTTGAAGAAGGAACTAGATTGTGGAGTGGAAAAGCAACTTGAAACAAAGCCTGATGGACTCGTTTACTACAAGGATCGTGTATGGATTCCTGCAGTAGATGAGTTGAGAAAACTTATTTTTTGTAACACCCCGACCGATGACGGAAACGTCGGGATGCCACGAGGGATGTGTAGATTGTTCAAAAGCTCGTGGGCATCTAAATTTAATCATCACATATCATTCAATCAACCAAATTAAATACACAAAAATCAAGTCTATCATGAATTAGTTACATCAATTACAAAAGAGAATTAGCTATATAACTAAATTCAAATCGCCAGAATTTCAGTTAATTAGCTAAGTCCAAGATCCTATATGACAATGTCCAAAAGTGTGAGTCCATCTTCCTCAACCTACTTAACTTCATTGCCTGAAACATGTAAGAAAATCAAGTGTCAACTACGAAGTAGTTGGTGAGTAATCATAAGTTTTTATACTTAAAAGTATCTTATAAAATGAGTATAAAAGTTTATGTTTAAAAGGTTTTATAAAAAGTTTTGATTAAAATGAGTATAAAAGCTTATGGTCTTTCTGAGAAAATCCACAAGAGTACCTGCGTGAAAATCCAACACATATCCCAACACAACAGTCAAACACATAAACCAACACCTAGTCACATATCTCATATAATCATAGACAATCATAGATAATCAACCACAATCCATTCAACCAATCACAAACAATCAATATTCTCAATTAGTATATGTGACAATACATGGAACTAATGTGATTAACACAAGTTAAAGACATGATCCATGGAGTGGTGGCTAACCACGTGACAATACATGAGATCAAAGCAATTAACCGAAGTTAAAGGCACGATTCATGGAGTTGTGATAATTCAAGTGACAATACATGTAATCTTTGTTATTGACCGAAGTCAATGACAATGTTACACGGATATATGATAATAAGTGATAATCCATAAATAATGATAATTCCATAATATGAATATCATATTGATAAACAGGTATCATCCATGTGTTATCAAAATAATATTTAAAATTAATATACATGTTTCACCTCCGAGTTTTAAAACAGAACAGTTTAAAAGGGAGGTTATAAGAACTCACCAGAATCCTTAAGATCAGTGTTCTTGTAGTATGCGCGCTCACGTAAAATAAATCAATCAATGACTCAACAACCTGTAATTATCGTGTGCTAGAACTTGTGAGTACGTGTGTTTCTTCTTAATTTAGTGACCATAGGTGTTCACTTTTATTTCCTAAAGTGTTTCACTTTCTTAGTTTATTTTACCTAAGTTTAGTAAAACACTAGGGATTTTTATAGATAGTTGTTATTAAACTCAAATCTAACTTGTTAGTTTAAATTATCTAATAACAATAATAGATTATGACACATAAGGCGTAATTAACATTGTTATGTTTACTTAAAGATAATAACCCTCGTCATAACGTATCTAAAATTATAATCCCATGCTTGTTCAATCAAAGTGACCACCATAATTTAGGTTGTTGAAATTTTAAATTAGAGTTAGAAGATAGTAATTATGTTATTCCTATAAAACGTTCAAATCATATAAGTCCATATTTTAAAACCCATTCTTCCTATGAAAGGTGGTGGCCTTTGTATTTTAACTTGCATGCATGATTACACATAGTTTCTTAACATCCTTGATCCTTATTGTCCTTAGTTACATATTTAGGGTTTTACTAGCCATAAGCCAGCGAACCTTATGCCAAACTTCACCCTAGGTTCGGCTAATTGCATAGGTTCGGCCAGCAACTAAGTGGTTCGGCCCTGGTAGGTTCGTGAGCCACATGGTTCGGCTATGGGGAAAGGTTCGGCTTCCATGGTCCGGCTACCAAAGGTTCGGCCAATTGGATACTAGGTTCGCCCATTGGAGGTTCGGCTCGCTTGTGGGTTTGGCTGCTCAACAAAAGGTTCGTGAGGTTTGTAGGTTCCGGGCTCAAGGTGAGGCTTCGGCAAGGGTTCGTGAGACCCTTCAGGTTCAGCTACCCTATTCTTTTTTGTTCAGCAGGTACCCGACTAGCAGCCGATCCATTAACAGACATGTTCCTAGGCATTTCTAGTGAGCTACAAAGGTTTACTCGCATTCTCCGAAGTGTTTATACCGGTTTGAACATAGATGGGTTATATGATTCTAGATTTACACAAAATCCGAACGTAAAAACGATAGATTTACGTCGAGCGTCGATCAAACTTAGCGTTTCTTCGTATCTTCTTGTTCCTCTCGATCGTGTGGTCGTTTTGGCACCAAGATCTCGTGGTTTCGGTGAGTAACGAGGGAGATAGGCTAGAGAGAAGTTATAGAGAAAGAGAGGGAGACGAAAATGGTGTTCTAGTGAGAGAAAGAGTGTAGGTGAAATGAGGAAGAAGAAGAAGAAGGGTACCTTCTTCCTTATAACGTGTATCGTCCCCCGCGTGTTCCGTCTCGTTTTTATCGCGATAATTTTTATTAGGCGCTCGCTTTTTAACGTAAAAACACATTTAAAATGCAACACGTTTAAATAAATAGATTTCATTATAAATAAATGATTTTAAATAAGTTATGTCGTAAAACGATTCCGTTTCATTTTCGGCAAATTATTTATTTAAATAAAACGTTTTATTCGGTTTTGTTTTAGGTTGTGATTCCTAATAAATATTGTTAGTTTTCATTTATTAATTTAATTTCGTTAAATATTATTTAATTATCTCGTCGAAATTACTTACGTACGTGTTCGCAAAGATCGTCACCTTTCCGAATCTGACACTCGTATCGTATTTCGATTCGATTTACGAATTAAGGAATATCGTTTCAGAATATTATTCCTAATAATTTTATTCGTGTGAATCGTCACCCACGCGAATACATTATTAAGTTTAATATTTCCAAATTAATATTCGCATTTAATTTATGTTCGTAACCTCACCATCGTGTAATTAATTACAATCATACTTCCATTATTGTATTAACTTTGATATCATAATTCCCAATCCCAAACCCACTAAACCCGAGTCACCGACACATCCATGATAGACCGAAATATGCATATGTATAGGGCATATGCAGAGGTAGATCGCAACCTCCCCTACACCGTCCCACCGCTATTTCGATAAACCATGACCATGTGTCCTTGACTATGTTTAGCAACCAAACCATAACAAACTCCTAATTCCTTTCATTCCAAACCATAATCCATGATTCGTGTATTCATCTGCGATAAACTCTCTGGTTTTGTTTAATTGAGTTACAACTAAACTTCCCATGGTTTACGCGTATAATAATATGTTCTAAGTATGTATACCAATAATAGTGATAATCATCAAATCATGCATTCAGTAATTCATTGTCATTATTAATTATTATATCAGGTCGTAACACTACAATCGTACGGATGTACGGACGACCGGAGATACAGTGATGTTACAGTCTCCCCTAGTTAAGGGAATTTCATCCCGAAATTCAAATTGGAGTGACCGTAGTAAATAAATGTGGGTACTTAAGCTTCATCTGATCTTCCCGCTCCCTGGTGAATTCTGGACCCCGCTTCGATTCTCAACGTACTTTGACAATTGGAATTTTACTGCGTTTGAGCTTTTTAACCTCTCAAATTGGACACGTGAAACATTGGGTGTACGTTACTAACTTCAGGAGGAAGCTCCAACTTATAGGCAACCTTCCCGATCCGTTCAAGGATCTTAAAAGGGCCAACATAACGTGGAGAAAGTTTACCCTTCTTCCCGAATCGGACAACGCCCTTCCAAGGCGATACTTTGAGTAATACCATATCGTTGACATCAAACTCTAAAGGTTTCCTTCGCTTATCTTCGTAATCTCAGGACCAGTGATCTGCGATTCGCCGACCACGGTCCAACAAATAGGTGACCGACATTTCCTGCCATAAAGAGCTTCAAATGGCGCCATACCAATGCTCGCATGATAACTGTTGTTATACGAGAACTCAACTAATGGTAGATGGCTATCCCAGTTGCCACCAAAATCGATGACACAAGCTCTCAACATGTCTTCCAATGTCTGAATCGTTCGCTCCTTCTGGCCATCCGTTTGAGGATGATAGGCAGTGCTAAGATCCAGTCTTGTTCCAAAAGCTTCATGAAGTGATTCCCAAAATCGTGCTGTGAAACGAGCATCACGATCCGATATTATACTTAAGGGAATACAATGTCGGCTAACTATCTCATCAATGTAGATACTTGCTAACTTTCGCACAGGGTACGTTTCGCGTATTGGTAGGAAATGAGCCGACTTGGTTAATCTATCAACTATCACCCAAATACTATTCTTACCGTTAGTGGTTCATGGGAGTTTAGTAATGAAATCCATGGAGATATTCTCCCACTTCCACATTGGTATTTATGGTTGTATCAATAATCCCGAAGGTCGCTGGTGTTCTGCCTTGACCTTAGCACAGTTAAGGCACTTAGACACATACTCAGCAATATCCTTCTTCATTCCAAGCCACCAGTACAAGGCCCGAAAAGATAATGTCATAATCATTCAATAGCTCAACCCATCTCCGTTGTCTCATGTTGAGTTCTTTCTGATTGGGTATATGTTGTAAGCTCTTATGATCGGTAAATACTACACATTTTGTGCCATAAAGATAATGTCTCCATATCTTCAAGGCAAACACGACCGCACCAAGTTCCAAGTCATGTGTAGTGTAGTTCTTTTCGTGGATTTTCAACTGTCTCGATGCATATGCCACAACCTTTCCCCGTTGCATGAGAACACAACCAAGACCTAGGGTGGATGCATCAAAGTAAACCACAAAATCATCATTACCATCAGGCAGTGTCAAGACAGGAGCATCACAAAGTTTTTGCTTCAAAGTCTGAAATGCCTCTTCCTGCTTCGGTCCCCACTCATAAGGTTTATCCTTTTGAGTTAAAGAAGTAATAGGGACAGCAATCCTTGAGAAATTCGAAATAAACCGCCGATAGTAGCCGGCAAGTCCAAGAAACGATCGAATCTCCGTCGGTGTCTTTGGTGTACTCCAATTCTTCACCGTATCTATCTTTGCAGGATCCATGTTAACACCTTTTTCATTGACTATGTGTCCCAAGAATTGAACTTCCTTAAGCCAAAATTCACACTTGGAGAATTTGGCATACAGTTGTTCTTTTCTCAAGACCTCCAAAATCAACTTAAGGTGTTGCTCGTGTTCTTCTTTGGTCTTTGAATATATCAGAATATCGTCAATGAAAACAATCACAAATTTATCCAAGTATGGCCTGCAAACACGGTTCATGAGGTCCATGAAAACCGCCGGTGCATTGGTAAGGCCGAATGGCATTACCAGAAATTTATAATGGCCATATCTTGTTCTGAAAGCCGTCTTGGGAATATCATCATCATGTACGCGAAGCTGATGATACCCAGACCTAAGATCGATCTTTGGAAACCATGCCGAGCCTTGAAGTTGATCGAAGAGGTCATCGATGTGCGGCAGTGGATATCGATTCTTAATTGTAAGGTTGTTTAATTCGCGATAGTCGATGCACATTGGGAATGAACCATCCTTCTTCTTAACAAACAGGACCGGTGCACCCCATGGCGAATAGCTCGGGCGAATAAATCCTTTATCAGTCAGCTCTTGCAGTTGGCTTGCCAATTCTTGCAACTCCGAAGGTGCAAGTCAATAGGGAGCTTTGGCGACAGGGTTCGCACCAGGTACTAAGTCAATTCGAAACTCTACTTGACGTTTTGGTGGAAGACCTGGCAAGTCATCTGGAAATACTTCAAGAAAATCTCTGATCACAGAAACGTCTTCAATGCTCTTTCCTTTCTCCTTCTTCTCCACATTATGTGCTAAGAAGGCTATACATTTCTTCCTAAGGTACTTGTGTGCTTTAGTGCATGACATCAGCTTAAGACACTTACTAGAAGTTTCTCCAAATACTCTTAAAGTTTCACCCGAAGGTAATGGCATACGAATGTATTTTTCATGACAAACAATCTCCGCTTTGTGGGTGGCTAACCAATCCATGCCTATGATAACATCAAAGCTACCAAGACGCATGGGTATGAGATCAATTGGGAAAACGTGATCATTAAGTTCACAGTACATCCAATAATAACAGTGTCAATATCAATAGTGTTTCTGTCAGCCACTTCCACGTTAAACGGCTTATTTAAGTATGTATGTGTTCTACCAAGCATGCATTCAAAATCATATGAAACAAAACTTCTATCGGCACCAGAATCAAAAAAGACAGATGCATAAGAGTTGTTGATCAGAAATGTACCGTTGACCACGTCCTGGTTGGCTTGAGCAGCTGGAGCATTCAGTTGGAACGTCCGGCCTCTTGCCACCCTCTGATTATTCCCAGTCAACTTTGGGCATTGATTTCTGAAGTGACCCACTTCGTCGCACTCATAACAGGCTCTTGCCTGTGCAGGTACCTGGCGAACACGTGTAGCTTGTATCGGTTGAGCTTGCGGAGCGGGCAAGCAAGCGTAGCAGGTTGCATCCTTTGTGCTTGCTGCCCACTCCGGCAAACATTAGCAAAATGGCCAAACTTGCCACAGTTGTTGCAGACGCGACAAGGCACGTTAGGCAAGTGATGATATCTGCAAGTATTACACTGGGGAGTATTCCCAATGTAATTCCTTGCAGTGGTGTTGTTGGCTGATTGCTGCACAGACTTGGCAGCAGGAGCAGTGACCACGAAATTCCTGGTCTTTCTCTTTTTGCTGATGCTTTTAGAAGAACTAGCAGCTTCAGACTTGACTTCAGTCTTTGTTTCCTTTGCAGCAGACTTCACCTCGGTTTTCTTCGTCCCTTTCCTTGTGAGTGTTCCAGTCTTCACATGGTTATCAGTCAGAGTTGCAGATAAACGGATCGCAGACTCAAGTGTTTTGTGGTTGCTTCTGTATACAGTGTCTTGGATCTGCATAGGCAGACCACTGATGTACTTCTCAATCGCCCTCTCCAAGGGTGTCACCAGATGAGGCACCAGCAGACTATACTCATGAAATTGAATATTGTAGATAACATTCTCCCCGCTATCCTGCTTGAGTTCCCAGAACTCCGTCTCCAGTTTCCTCATCTCACTGTGAGGACAGAATTCAGTAGTCATCAAATTCTTGACCTCTGTCCATGTCAGTGCAAGGGCAGCATCAACTCCCCTAGTTCGTTTCTCCCCATTCCACCATATCAGTGCTCTCTTTTGGAAAACACTAGTGGCATAACGAACTTTCAGATTATCAGGGCAATAGCTGTTGATGAAAGTGTTCTCCATGCTCTCAAACCACTGCAGCAGACCAGTGGCTGTTTCAGAACCCGTAAACTTCAGAGGATTATAGGAGTTGAAGTGCTTAAATGTGCAAACAGGCGGGTTTGCACCACCTCTGTTCTGGTTGAGAGACTGATTGGCTTGAGTCAGTTGGTTCACCAAGCCAGTAATAAAATTTGCTAACTCTTGCATGCCGGAGTTGGCATTACTGATAGCATCTTCAGAGTTCGTATCGTCTCCGTTGTGACGGAGTGGCGGCATGTTTCTGAAGAGATTAGAAACATGTTACTACCGTTTACAACGTAAGTCATACAAACTATGATTAGATGAGTTCATTTAAACAGTTAGGATTACATATAGGAACTATATTTTTCTCCTATCTGTTATTAGACTCATAACATTTATAATTTCTTAATATTATACTAAGTGTCCTAGTTGGTCATAACTAATATTAACTAAATATTCCTAAGTTCCATACAATCCCACCCTATACCAACAATGACAACCTCCTGATGCAATGCAACAAGCTTATATATAGGGCATATGCAGGGGTAGAT
This sequence comes from Mikania micrantha, assembly GCA_009363875.1. NCBI lineage: Eukaryota > Viridiplantae > Streptophyta > Magnoliopsida > Asterales > Asteraceae > Mikania > Mikania micrantha. The sequence continues at coordinate 50,264,090 of CM018695.1, read as the reverse complement.
CGCAACCTCCCCTACACCGTCCCACCACCGTTTCATTGCACCACGATTATGCCCTTGTTAGAATTTAGGGTGTATCATGTATCTTACCATAGCTCACTTCACAAACCTTATCCTAGGTAGGATAATTTTGAGTGAAGTGGCCTCTAGTTCCCTTGGACAATTAGGTTCGCCTAATGTCTAAGTTTACCTGACATGTAGGTTTACCTATTTCTAAGTTCACCTAATGTCTAAGTTCACCTGACATTAAAGTTCCCCTAATGTCTAAGTTCACTAAAATCCATACTAATCCCAATGTCCATTATTATTATAGAGGGTTCATATCATCACTGAGTGCTCTTATTGTCACTAAGTGTTCGTATCCTCCCTATAATTCATTCTCATCAAGTGTCCATACCATCACTAAGTGTTAGTATCATCACTATGCGTTTATATTATCCCCAAGTGTCTATATCATCACCCAAAGTCTACAGTCCATCACTAATAGTTCATATCGTTCATTGATCCGATGCACCCCACGTGTCCAATAAGTGTGTTCATAAATGAGTTTATATATGTTCATCAATTATGATCATCCAAAGTGTCAATCCAAACCAACCTCAACCAACATACCATCAACAATCCATCATTCACAACCTTACACAATTCCTAATAATATCCTAATAATATCCTATGTTCCTGACACTGACAGACCCCCAATATACTACAAATGGTATATGTATAGGGCATATGCAAGGGTAGATCGCAACCTCCCTTACACCGTCCCACCACCTTTGTAGTATACCACGAGTGTGTCCTTGTCTGGAGATCAAGAGATCTAGCAGATAATTCCTAAAGCACATAAATTCCTAAGCAGTTAATTTCCTAAGCAGATAAGTGTCCCAAACGGGTAGTTCCCTTATTCCTTAATACTGACATCCACCCGAAGTACTATAAATGGTATATATATAGGGCATATGATAAGGGTAAGTCGCAACCGCCCAAACCACCGTCTCACCACCTTTACAATGCACCACGAGTATGTCCTTATCGAGTCATTAGGGCACAAGTAAGCAAATAATTAGTAAGCAGCATATATAAATCAGATGTATAACAGGAGTTCAGTTAACATGTAATAAACACATAAGCATGAAATCCTGAATATACTAACTACTGTATGAAATAGTTCATACTAGGGTATCCTACGATTATAGACTAGGTCAACCATTTCTAGTAACCTAATTCCCTATAACCCAGGCCCCGATACCAATCTGTAACACCCCGACCGATGACAGAAACGTCGGGATGCCACGAGGGATGTGTAGATTGTTCAAAATCTCGTGGGCATCTAAATTTAATCATCACATATCATTCAATCTACCAAATTAAATACACAAAAATCATGTCTATCATGAATTAGTTACATCAATTACAAAAGAGAATTAGCTATCTAACTAAATTCAAATCGCCAGAATTTCAGTTAATTAGCTAAGTCCAAGATCCTATATGACGATGTCCAAAAGTGTGAGTTCATCTTCCTCAACCTACTTAACTTCATTTCCTGAAACATGTAAGAAAATCAAGTGTCAACTACGAAGTAGTTGGTGAGTAATCATAAGTTTTTATACTTAAAAGTATCTTATAAAATGAGTATAAAAGTTTATGTTTAAAAGGTTTCATAAAAAGTTTTGATTAAAATGAGTATAAAAGCTTATGGTCTTTCTGAGAAAATCCACAAGAGTACCTGCGTGAAAATCCAACACATATCCCAACACAACAGTCAAACACATAAACCAACACCTAGTCACATATCTCATATAATCATAGACAATCATAGATAATCAACCATAATCCATTCAACCAATCACAAACAATCAATATTCTCAATTAGTATATGTGACAATACATGGAACTAATGTGATTAACATAAGTTAAAAACATGATCCATGGAGTGGTGGTTAACAACGTGAAAATACATGAGATCAAAGCAATTAACCGAAGTTAAAGGCACGATTCATGGAGTTGTGATAATCCAAGTGACAATACATGTAATCTTTGTTATTGACCGAAGTCAATGACAATGTTACACGGATATATGATAATAAGTGATAATCCATAAATAATGATAATTCCATAATATGAATATCATATTGATAAACATGTATCATCCATGTGTTATCAAAATAATATTTAAAATTGGTATACATGTTTCACCTCCGAGTTTTAAAACAAAACAGTTTAAAAGGCAGGTTATGAGAACTCACCTGAATCCTTAAGATCAGTGTTCTTGTAGTATGCGCGCTCACGTAAGATAAATCAATCAATGACTCAATAACCTGTAATTATCGTGTGTTTGAACTTGTGAGTACGTGTGTTTCTTCTTAATTTAGTGACCATAGGTGTTCACTTTTATTTCATAAAGTGTTTCACTTTCTTAGTTTATTTTACATAAGTTTAGTAAAACACTAGGGATTTTTATAGATAGTTGTTATTAAACTCAAATCTAACTTGTTAGTTTAAATTATCTAATAACAATAATAGATTATGCCACATAAGGTGTAATTAACATAGTTATGTTTACTTAAAGATAATAACCCTCATCATAACGTATCTAAAATTATAATCCCATGCATGTTCAATCAAAGTAACCACCATAATTTAGGTTGTTGAAATTTTAAATTAGAGTTAGAAGCTTGCAATTATGTTATTCCTATAAAATGTTCAAATCATATAAGTCCATATTTTAAAACCCATTCTTCCTATGAAAGGTGGTGGCCTTTGTATTTTAACTTGCATGCATGATTACACATAGTTTCCCAACATCCTTGATCCTTATTGTCCTTAGTTACATATTTAGGGTTTTACTAGCCATAAGCCAGCGAACCTTATGCCAAACTTGACCCTAGGTTAAGCTAATGGCATAGGTTCGGCCAGCAACTAAGTGGTTCGGCCCTGGTAGGTTCGTGAGCCACATGGTTCGGCTATAGGGAAAGGTTCGGCTTCCATGGTCCGGCTACCAAAGGTTCGGCCAGTTAGATACTAGGTTCGCCCATTGGAGGTTCGGCTCGCTTGTGGGTTCGGCTGCTCAACAAAAGGTTCGTGAGGTTTGTAGGTTTCGGCCTCAAGGGGAGGGTTCGGCTAGGGTTCGTGAGACCCTTCAGGTTCGGCTACCCTATTCTTTTCTGATCAGCAGGTACTCGACCAGCAGCCATGTCACGAACCTGTGCTCCTCATCATCATCTTTGCACCGATCCATTAACAAACCTGTTCCTAGGCATTTCTAGTGAGCTACAAAGGTTTACTCGCATTCTCCAAATTGTTTATACCGGTTTGAACATTGATGGGTTATATGATTCTAGATTTACACAAAATCCGAACGTAAAAACTATAGATTTACCTCGAGCGTCGATCAAACTTAGCGTTTCTTCGTATCTTCTTGTTCCTCTCGATCGTGTGGTCGTTTTGGCACCAAGATCTCGTGGTTTCGTTGAGTAACGAGGGAGATACGCTAGAGAGAAGTTAGAGAGAGAGAGAGAGACGAAAATGGTGTTCTAGTGAGAGAAAGAGTGTAGGTGAAATGAGGAAGAAGAAGGGTACCTTCTTCCTTATAACGTGTATCGTCCCCCGTGTGTTCCGTCTCGTTTTTATCGCGATAATTTATATTAGGCGCTCGGTTTTTAACGTAAAAACACATTTAAAACACAACACGTTTAAATAAATAGATTTCATTATAAATAAATTATGTCGTAAAACGATTCCGTTTCATTTTCGGCAAATTATTTATTTAAATAAAACGTTTTATTCGGTTTTGTTTTAGGTTGTGATTCCTAATAAATATTGTTAGTTTTCATTTATTAATTTAATATCGTTAAATATTATTTAATTATCTCGTCGAAACGCGTTACTTACGTACGTGTTCGCAAATATCGTCACCTTTCCGAATCCGACGCTCGTATCGTATTTCGATTCGATTTACGAATTAAGGAATATCGTTTCAGAATATTATTCCTAATAATTTTATTCGTGTGAATCGTCACCCACGCGAATACATTATTAAGTTTGATGTTTCCAAATTAATATTCGCGTTTAATTTATGTTCGTAACCTCACCATCGCATAATTAATTACAATCATACTTCCATTATTGTATTAACTTTGATATCATAATTCCCAATCCAAAACCCACTAAACCCGAGTCACCGACACATCCATGATAGACCGAAATATGCATATGTATAGGGCATATGCAGAGGTAGATCGCAACATCCCCTACACCGTCCCACCGCTATTTCGATAAACTATGACCATGTCTCCTTGACTATGTTTAGCAACCAAACCATAACAAACTCCTAATTCCTTTCATTGCAAACCATAATCCATGATTCGTGTATTCATCTGCGATAAACTCTCTGGTTCTGTTTAGTTGAGTTACAACTAAACTTCCCATGGTTTACGCGTATAATAATATGTTCTAAGTATGTATACCAATAATAGTGATAATCATCAAATCATGCATTTAGTAATTCATTATCATTATTAATTATTATATCAGGTCGTAACAGTACAATCGTACGGATGTACGAACGACCGGAGATACAGTGATGTTACATTTTTGATGAAGCACAAAAGACCAAGTACTCCGTGCATCCCGGTGCTGATAAAATGTACCAAGACTTACGGCCATTTTATTGGTGGCCGGGTATGAAGAAAGACATAGCCGAGTATGTCGGTCGATGCCTTACGTGTGCCAAAGTGAAGGCAGAACCCCAGAAAATGTCAGGTTTACTGGAACAGCCTGAAATTCCACTTTGGAAGTGGGAACAGATAGCTATGGACTTTGTTACTAAGCTACCCCGCACTTCCAGTGGACATGACACTATTTGGGTTATCGTTGATCGATTAACCAAATCTGCTCATTTCTTGCCGATGTGAGAAACTTACACGATGGATAAACTAGCAAAACTCTACATCAATGAAATAGTGGTACGCCATGGTGTGCCATTGTCTATCATCTCAGATCGTGATAGCAGATTCACATCAAGGTTCTGGCAATCATTGCAGAAATCTCTGTGGACACACTTAAACCTGAGTACAGCTTATCATCCACAAATGGATGGTCAAAGTGAACGTACTATACAAACCCTGGAGGACATGTTGAGAACTTGTGTTCTAGATTTCGGTGGTAATTGGGAATCTCATTTACCATTGATCGAATTCTCCTACAACAACAGCTATCATAGTAGCATCGGATGTGCACCGTTCGAGGCTCTCTATGGTCACAAGTGTCGATCGCCGATCTGTTGGTCAGAAGTGGGGGATAATCGCATAACCGAGGCAGAACTTCTTCAACAAACTACAGACAAAATTGCTCAGATACAACAAAGGTTACAAGCAACCCGAAGCAGACAAAAGAGCTATGCCGATAAACGGCGCAAGCCGTTGGAATTCCAAGTGGGAGACCACGTTATGTTAACGGTGTCCCCATGGAAAGGCGTAGTCTGTTTTGCAAAGAAAGGCAAACTCGCACCACGATACGTAGGACCGTTCGAGATTTTTGAACGCATTGGTCCCGTGGCGTACAGACTAAGATTACCTTATGAACTTAGTGGTGTACATGACGTGTTTCACGTCTCGAACTTGAAGAAATGCATTGCTGATGAAACTCTTGTCATGCCAGTTGAAGAAATTCAATTTGATGAACATTTACACTTTGTTGAAGAACCTTTGGAGATTCTGGATCGTAAGGTAAAGAAACTGAGGCGAAGCCGTATCCCGATCGTTAAGGTTCGATGGAACTCAAAGCGCGGACCTGAGTTTACTTGGGAACGCGAAGATCACATGAAGCACAAATATCCCCAATTGTTTACAGAGGAAGTCATACTGGATAACGATTCTTAAATTTCGGGACGAAATTTCTCTAACAAGGGGAGACTGTAACATCAGTGCCGGACACGTTGCCGGAACAGTGATCGCTACAGTAACTTGCACAGTAACTCAGGTACACATTACGTGAAACTATGTTTATGCTATTGACACATAATGCTTGACACTAAACTATTATGCGATTGTCTGAAATCTGAGTAAAACCTTAGGGTTTAAAAGTCAGAAACACATCAGACAACGCAGAACTGGCACACAGATGCTTGATTTGATGCTATGATGTATAAACGTATGTGAGGTTAAACAGAACGAAACCGGAACAGTTGTTGTTACAGAATGATAAACCGACGAATTATTCGTATAGGTGACGATCTGTACGAATAAATCTGAAAGTTTAAAGTTCTGAAATGATGATTGGAAAGTAGAAAACAAGAATCAGAAAGCCAAACCATTGTCGTGTTTGTTCGAATGACGATTCGAACGAATACGCGCGATGGTGACGCGTTTTGACAAAACGAAAACGAAAACGATACGAACGATAATAAATTTAAGGAAATATAATATTTCCTATTTTACAATTTTGAAACTCATCAGAAATAAATTAAAAAGAAATTACTTTAAATTTAAAATACGTAAATTCGCGAAAGATAATCCAAGAGAATAATATTTAAATTAATTACCAGAAATAACCACCTTCCAAACAATTAAAAATAAACTCTTTTTATTTAAATTACTAAAAACGCGCATAACGTGCCGGAAACGCGACGAAAACGAGAACCGAACAACCGAAACGAACCCGAATACCCTCGGGGTATATAAACACCAAATGAGGTCAACCACCTCATTTATTTCATCTTTCTCTCTCTCTAAACCCTCAAAAACCGTCCACCTCTCTCTCTCTAACATTTCACCTTCCAAGATTCATAACTTGCTCATATTTCAACGAAATCGGACGTTCTTGGTGTCCACGTGAAGCTCTCAAGCTCCTCTACCTAGAAGTACAACAGATCTGGAGATTTAACCAGCGACTATTATTGCATGATGTTATCGAGTAAACGACCCTAGGAACCAGTACGCTCGGTGAAGAGGACGATGGAGAAGGCATGACATGTTCGGGGATCTGGGTACCAAGGGAAGGGCCGAACCCTTTGGGGTTTCACGAACCTACGAGTGCATGGGCCGAACCCTTTCAGGCTCACGAACCTAGCAGCGACGAAGGTGGATGGCGAACCCATGCCAAGTCCACGAACCTCCATGCTCTCTCTAGCCGAACCTGTTTGGCAGTAGCGAACCTCTCAAGCCACCGAACCATCATCAACCACCCGAACCCTTACCACCGAACCTCATGGATGCGAACCTCCTTGTGGACACGAACCATCCTCACGAATCTAGGTGATGGCACCGAACCTTCCATGTGGAAACCCTAGCCGAACCCTTACTGCATCCTCAGCCGAACCTCACACCACCTGGCCGAATCGTGTGCTGCCCCGAACCCTAGGAAGACAACGAACCTCGAATTGGCCGAATCTATCATCATCATGAGCGAACCACTTTTTGCCGAACCTTTGAGGATGTTACGAAGCTGGGAGCCGGCAAAGACCTAAGCCGAACCCAGTGTTTTCCACGAACCCATGCTGAACCGCACGAACCCATCTCGGCGAACCTATTGATCTTGGCCGAACCCTGCGAGTCAAGGTTCCAGCCGAACCTGGGAGACATTCAATTGAAGGTTCGCTGGGAACGGGGGATCAGTATCTATCCGATGATCCAACCATGCATACAAATGGCCCAAAGGGCTAATTTGGCCCATCAAGATATACTAAGCCCACGACACACCTTGGACGGCCCATGCCACCATTTTAGGCCCATGCGACTCCCTTAGGCCCATGTTGGTTGAACTGGCCCATCACTTAAATTGAGCAAGTAAATCCTCGGCCCAATAGCTTGGCCCATGGCCACTATTCGGCCCACATTGATTGTACTTGGCCCAATAGCCTTATGAGATCAGCCCACTTAAAAATTAATTCGGCCCACAACATGGTTTAACTTGGGATAAACACCTGGACTTAAATCACAAAGTCTAACATATAAAGCATTGATAGTAAATTATTTACAAACGTTTTATCAATACAAGCCATTAGTATAACATGATATTATTGAAATTTCGAGAAAAAAGCTAAATACAAGGAAGCATTGGAAACTAAATCTTAAGTTGGGAATCATAACAACACATAAACAGGGCCGAACAAAGACCGAGACTCATAAGGTTAGCCAACTTGAGGGCTAACACCTACACACACACAAATCACTATAACTCATACTTATAAGCTACAAATACTATGAAATCAATACAGGATCGTGAACATCATAACAAGTACGAACAACGAGCGCGTGAATTCTTGTATTTTACTCAGTCAACCACTACAAACACAAGGTGAGTTCATTTGTCCCTTTTCAAACATATTTGTTTTTACCTCGGGACTGAGAAGCATGTTATACATTTTAAGAAATTATTGAAATGTTTTATCAAATGCTTTTACACATACTTATGATGCTTATGCTACAAACTTGAAGCTTAATTGAAACTATATACTTGATACTTATGCTACAGACTTTGTCGCACCCCGAGAAAATCCCGTCCCTTCTGGGGCGCGAGCGGCGGCAGATTTTCAGGATCGCAGTCTCCGGTCACACAACATGCGAGACCTATATGTCTGATTTCGTACGTACATCCAGTAATTTGGATAAAACAGTTTAGTAATATCAGAGTTGCGGAAATAAAGTGTAAGTTGACAAAATGGTTTACTCATACATAGTTTGCGGAAGCGTTAAATTAAAACAGTTTTTAAAACATCACAAGTTAAATGTTGCGGAAGCGATTAGAGGTGATTAACATTACACAACATATCAAATGATAATCAATGTTTAGTAAACTAAGACACTTAAACGGATGCATGCGACGCCGGCCTAGCATCCTATTCCTGGTGCTCGTGCCTTAGTTACCTGAGAAAACATGCGAGTAAAAGGTCAACACAAAGGTTGGTGAGAGCACAGGTTTGTAATCAGCAGTAAACATCAAATGTTTAAAGTAAATGTTTAGCAGGTCTATTTTTCAATACGATGCAATATCAATTGATAGCTAGTCAATATGTTTTATATCATATGCGGGTTCGCAACCGAAGCTAACATGCTGCCTCCCGCCATATCCATCCAAGATATGACAAATGTTGTTTGGTCAATTATGCACTGTTCCGACCTCCAGTCGGGGTGGCCATACGGCTCGCAACAGTGGGGCTTGTCAGGCCCAAATAGTACTATTCAGAATTACCACGCTGAGCGCTACGCGCTATTAACGGTTCGAGGTGTGTTTAATGAGGACTTATCAGTTTTGTGGATGAATGCCACACATATGCATATACGATATTAGCATGTACAAAAATAACCAAAAGTGTGTAAGTTGTTCAAAACAGTTGTATGCAATGTTTTCTCCCCCAAAGGTAGAAAATGTAAAAAGGGGCCGTGAACTCACCTGTTACAGCAGTCCCGGTGTGTATGTGTTCGCGTCTGCGAATGCTAGCACCTGCTAGTATGCACCTATAACCATATAGGTGTAAGTATGTGTTTTGTGGTGTGTTGTATCCCATACAACTCCAAGTGTCGGTGTGCTCAACCAAGTGCGTGTGTTAACTAGTGAGACTCGACAAATCGTTGGTGACACGATTGTTGTGTTTATGTGCCTTGATGCACATAAGACACCCAAAATGCATCCTATGACTCATATCACATAAGTTACCATTTTTAGAAAGTTTCCAATTTAGGAAAGTGTGGTTATGAAATCCCATTTCACAACACTAATGACTTCAAATATGTTTACAAAATATGTTTAAACCCTTAAAACATGTCGTTTGCGCATAAATCACTATTTATGTCGTTTTGCCCAAATAAAGTTTCCTAAAATAGTAAGTGTCGGTTTGAATGCTTGTTTTCACAAATTAAAGTTTCCAATATGCTTAGAAATCATTTCTAAACATATTTCAACAATCAAAGTTCATCAAATCTTTCAAAAACATCGAAAGCCCTTTTTAGATTTACAAAAGTTTCTATTTATAGTAAGTTTCTATAAAACCATGTTTTTGACAAAATCAAATATCCCAATGTGTTTCTAAACACTCCAATACACATTTAACAACATCTAGACATGTCTAACATGTCTAGATCATCCCAAATCCAAGACTTGCAACATAAAAGTTTCCTTTTATGGCAAGTGTACCAAATCATTACCAAATCAAACCTAACTTAACCAATACTCGATTCTAACATTACTAAACACTAAAATCAGTAAATCCATGACAATAACACATCAAATCACCAACAATATCGTGTATAATAACCGTAAGGAGTTGCATGTGGGTTCTTAGCCCTTGCATGTACGATCTAATACTAGAAAGACGTTTAAAACTACCTTAGATGCTCTTTAAGTGGATGGATTTGCTCTGGACAGAAACTACAAGTATGGATGAAGACTCTCTTGCGTATTGATGGCCTCCACGATCTCTCTTCGGGTTTTAATGTCTTCAAATCACTCCAAGGATACAAGGATGTGGCTTAGGAAATGCTTGACAGGAGTTTAAGGACTGATTTCAAAGGGTTTAGTCGCTGGAAGATGAGAGAAATTGGAGGAATTGGTGAAGGAACTCGACTGAAATGATATGGGTTGGTATTTAAAAGAATTTTGATCTGCATGGCCTTCGCGTACCGCGAAGGCCGATCAAAAATGTTTATCGCGTACCGAGATGGGATTCGGGAGTCTCGACTCCCGGTTTGCGCCGCGTACCGCGAAGCCTTTCGCCGAGGGACCGTCGCGTACCGCGATGGGTCCATTTCCTTGTTTTTCGATTTCGTTGATACGATTTCGCTCGTACTTGATTCCTACGTTTATCCTAAACATCTAATGCACGTTTAAGCACATAAATACAAAGTAGCACATAAGTTTGATTGATCACCAACGTTCGTGAGACTCGTGTATGTTTCGATAATTCCTCGAATTATCTTTGATAGTTTGTGTTGGTGTGTAACGAAGTGTTTGCACGCTTGATTAATCCTAATCAACGTGTAATGCACAATTCAATAATTCCCCGAATCATTGTTTTGTGTTAGTGTTGTGTTTGCCACACTTGGTTTCCAAAACCAATGTGCAATGTACGATTCGATAGTTCCTCGAACTATCGTTTCGTAGTTGTTTGTGTTCAACTCATCTAATTAAACATAATTAAATGAAATGCAACAAGTATGAATGTGTAATGTAAAGGAAGTAAGAGTTGCAATTTACCTAAAATTGTCGGGTGTCACATCATCCCCTTGTTGAAAGAAATTTCGTCCCGAAATTTGGTTGTTGTTGGTAGTGTTTGAGAAACAAGAGTGTTTGCAAGACAAAAATTTTCCGGTTGTCACATCATCCCCTTGTTGAAGGAAATTTCGTCCCGAAATTTATTCGTTGTTGTCGGCGTTCGACGTTGTCTGCTTGAAGAGATGGGGATATTTGCGCATCATCTGATCCTCACGTTCCCACGTGAATTCAGGTCCGCGTTTCGAGTTCCATCTAACTTTAACAATAGGAATCTTACTATGTTTGAGTTGTTTGACCTCATGGTCCATGATCTCCACCGGTTCTTCCACGAACCGTAGTTGCTCATCCACCTGGATCTCATCCAGTGGAACTACAAGTGTCTCATCTGATAAACATTTCTTCAGATTCGAGTCGTGAAATACATTGTGAACTCCGTCGAGTTTGGCTGGTAAGTTGAGTTGGTATGCCACTGGGCCAATCCTTTTCAGGATTTCGAAGGGTCCAATGTATCGTGGGTTCAGTTTGCCTCGTTTACCGAAACGAATGACGCCTTTCTAGGGTGAAACTTTTAGAAGGACTTTGTCTCCTACCTGAAATTCCAAAGGCTTTCGGCGTTTGTCGGCATAGCTCTTTTGACGATCACGAGCTGCTGCCATGCGATTTCTGATTTGCACGATTTTCTCCGTCGTTTCGTGTACAAGTTCCGGACCAGTGAGCTGACTGTCGCCCACCTCCGCCCAGCAGATGGGTGATCGGCATTTCCTGCCATAGAGTGCCTCAAAAGGCGCTGCCTTGATACTGGTGTGGTAACTGTTGTTGTAGGAAAACTCCACCAATGGCAGGTGAGTTTCCCAGCTGTTACCAAAGTCTACTACGCACGCTCGTAGCATATCTTCAAGGGTTTGTATCGTGCGTTCGCTCTGGCCATCAGTTTGTGGGTGGTATGTCGTACTCATATCCAACCGCGTGCCAAGCGACTTCTGCAATGATTTCCAGAAGTTAGAGGTGAATCTGGCGTCTCGATCCGAAATAATGGAGATTGGCACTCCATGTCGCGAGACTACTTCCTTGACATAGATCCTGGCTAGTCTTTCCATCTTGTCATTTTCCTTGATCGCAAGGAAATGTGCTGACTTGGTCAGTCGGTCCACAATTACCCAAATAGTGTCACATACACTAGGTGTTCGGGGTAATTTGGTGATGAAATCCATGGATATCTGTTCCCATTTCCACACGGGGATCTCGGGTTGTGTGAGTAATCCAGAGGGTTTCTGGTACTCGATCTTGACTTTGGCACAAGTCAAGCACTTGCCCACGTAGGTAGCGATGTCGGCTTTCATGTGTGGCCACCAGTAAGGTACCTTCAGATCGTGATACATCTTATCAGATCCTGGGTGAATGGAATACCGGGATTTGTGAGCCTCGTCCATCATAAGGTCTCGTAGGTTCCCGTGATGTGGAACCCAGACGCGTTCCATGAAATACTGTAAGCCATCGGCTTTTTCCGTAAGTTGTTGTTCCATTCCCCTTAGTTATTCTGCCGCTAGGTTTTCCGGTTTAAGTGCCTCCACCTGGGCATTACGTATATGCTCAGGGAGATTGGGATGGATGGTGAGCGGTAAGGCTCGTACCCTTCTGGGTTTCGATGTGTTTTTCCGGCTTAGGGCATCGGCCACCACATTGGCCTTCCCCGGGTGATACTTGATAGCACACTCATAGTCGTTAAGAAGCTCGAGCCAGCGACGTTGTCGCATGTTCAATTCTTTCTGCTCGAATATGTGTTGGAGACTCTTATGATCAGTGTATATCGTACACTTTGTACCATACAGGTAGTGCCTCCAGATCTTGAGCGCAAATACCACGGCTCCAAGTTCCAAGTCGTGGGTGGTGTAGTTCTTCTCGTGGACTTTCAGTTGCCGAGAAGCATATGCGATCACCTTTTCCCGCTGCATCAGCACACAGCTGAGTCCTTGTATCGAGGCGTCGCAATATACTACGAAGTCGTCCGTTCCATCAGGAAGAGATAAGATAGGTGCACTACAGAGCTTCTGCTTGAGAAGTTGAAATGCATCCTCCTGTTTGTCAGTCCAGAGATACTTCTTGTCCTTATGGGTTAAAGCTGTAAGGGGTTGTGCTATCTTTGAAAATCCTTCGATAAATCGTCGATAATAGCCTGCCAAGCCTAGGAATTGTCGCACCTCAGTTGGGGTCTTTGGTGCTTCCCAGTTCTTGATCGCCTCTATCTTAGATTTATCAACATGTATTCCTTGTTCATTCACAACATGACCTAAGAATTGGAGTTCTCGAATCCAGAAGTCGCATTTGGAGAGTTTAGCGTACAGCTTCTCTTGTCGTAGTAATTCAAGAGCCAATTGAAGATGCTCTTTGTGTTCTTCCTGGTTTTTGGAGTAGATGAGAATATCATCTATAAAGACAATGATAAACTTGTCGAGGTATGGTTTGCACACTCTATTCATGAGGTCCATGAATACTGCGGGTGCGTTTGTTAGCCCAAACGGCATAACCAAAAACTCATAATGGCCATACCGAGTCCGAAAAGCAGTCTTGGGGATATCTTCTTCCTGAATCCTCAACTGATGGTACCCAGATCGCAGATCGATCTTAGAGTAGTAACTTGATCCTTGTAGTTGATCGAACAAATCATCGATCCGAGGTAAGGGGTAACGGTTCTTGATTGTTACTTTGTTCAATTCCCGATAGTCAATGCACATACGGAAGGTGCCATCCTTCTTCTTTACGAACAAGACCGGAGCTCCCCAGGGTGAGAAGCTTGGTCTGATGAAACCCTTGTCCAGCAACTCCTGCAGCTGATTGGACAGTTCCTACATCTCCGAAGGTGCAAGTCGATATGGTGCTCGTGCAATAGGCGCTGCTCCCGGCACAAGGTCTATGCGGAACTCCACTTGTCGAGGTGGTGGTAGTCCTGGTAGATCCTCAGGGAATACATCGGGATAGTCGCATACGACTGGGATATCTTCTATTCTCTTTTCCTCTTCAGTCTTGTCGGTGATAAGTTCCAGAATGGCTGTGTATCCCTTTCGTAAGCATTTGTGAGCTTTCATGCACGAGATGATGTTCAGAGGTGTGTCACTCTTTTCGCCCTTAATGTCTAGAGTTTCTCCGTGTCACACCCCTGCGCCGCGTGCGGAATCCACGGCGCGGTGACGTATGATCAGTTGAATCATGCACAAGTATTGAATAAGAACAACCACAATGGATTACTAAGTTGCATAATGTTTAGACAATTGTTTAGTTACAGACAATCTATCTACCAAAAGAAAGACAACTACAGACCCAAAATATAGTTTACAAAATAAGACTTCAAACAAGACAATTAAACAATTAGGATTTTGTGTGTTTCTAATCCATCCTAGCATGTTTCTTCATCTTGTTCTATCTTAGAATGGTCTCCTTAGTTGTCCCTGAGAATGTCTTAAACCTGATTACCTGAAACACGTGAAAAGTAACTGTCAACTACAGACGTAGTTGGTGAGAACAATAGGTTTAAACATTTGTAAACATGAGTATATGATATAAGGCATAGGTAAGTTAAAGCATCATAAGATTCACACGGATGAGCTGCAACCCAAACTAACATCAAGTAAGAAAATGAGTGTAAACAGTCCAATCACTATTTGCACGAGAGTCAACATATAATATCAAGTCCCAAACCACGTTTGGAGTTAGATAATGTGTCAACAGTTTTGATAAAACCATATGTAACCGAAATCTGCAGTTAGTTTATAAAACAGATTTAAAAACTAACTGCAGCAATCGGCCTGCCCCAATGTGTGTGTCCGCTTTCCCTTGTTGTGATCACCCAGTACTAACGCTAATGAATATGATACTTGATGCTTTTACAAGTTTGTTTACAACAATAGACACCATGTTTCTGAACCTTACTTTAACCGGATGTGTTAATGCCTTATTTGATAACATGAATTAAAAACCTAGATTTAATTCCACGAATTAAAATGAACCACTTGATTTGAATACCATGATGTGAACCACTTGATTTGAATACCATGATGTGAACCACTTGATTTGAATACCATGATGTGAACCACTTGAATTGAATACCATGATGTGAACCACTTGATTTGAATACCATAAAATAGTGACCTTGTGTAACAACAAGGTTTATAACAAAAGAGTTTATAAAATCCTTCATTTATACATTTGAGTAAATCGGTTACAAAACAGTTCAAAGATTCTTTATAAAACCTTTTTAGTGAAAAGAGTTTAAGGATTGATAATTCCTTTAAAACAGTTGGTGAATCCCTAGGATTCGTAAAATGAACCCATAATGTTTATAAGAATACACACACCTTGTGTAATGAAATATGATTGTAAACGATTGGTTTGATCACGTGTTCCACCCCAAAACAGTTATAAAACAGTAAAAGAGGGGCTAAAGTTCTCACCTGTCTGCAGTAGACTCTGAACTAAAACAGATAGCAAGTAGCAAACAGGACTTCTAATTGTTTCCTATAACATTGTAATCATACATAAGATATAGGATTTATAATTGTATAGACTTTGATTCATTGATTGACTTGTGTTCTATTGAACTTGATTAACACTTGATAACTTGTTCTCATGATTATGATTGTTGTGAAAACTTGAAAGTTATGATTTGAATCACTTGATTGATCATGGGTCAATGAAACATATGAAATGTTCATTTATGCATAACCTTATGCATAAAATGATAATTGTTTGAGAATTTGATAACCATTGATCAACATGAAATGTATGAACATGTTTAGGTGTTCTAGACTCTTGTGACTATGAATTGATCTCATTATTAGTTTAGGTTAATCTTAACCCAACTAAATCAATTCATAGACATTTTGTATTGTAGACCACCACATGGGCCATTTAAGTTAATGATGGCCCAATTGGAGGTGGTGTTGGGCCAACCGGTAGGCACCTAGGTCTTGTAACCCGCCAAGGCTAATATCGAGTTAATTAGATCATAATGAATCATATGGGCTTGGTTTGGGCCTACGGAACTTGAGTTGTGCCATCCAATGTTCATGTAGGCCATTTAAGCTTCTAAGTCACTATTGGGCCACCTAAGATCATCATGGGCCAAATAGGATCTAATTGGGCCTATCAGCATTGTTTTGGGCCATAAGATATTGAATTGGGCTACATGGAATTGGATTGGGCCGAAAGGTTTACGGGTTGGCAATCATGGGCAGCGAACCTTGTTCCACATCCCCCTAAGGTTCGACTGAAGTTGTTCAAGGTCCTAGGTTCGTGAAGGTTCCTAAGGTTCGACTAATAATGCAACGAATCATGTAGGGTTCGTTCATGCCACTAGTTTATGGTTCGGCTGTTTCTAGCTTCAAGTTGGTTCGTCAATATGTTGAAAGGTTCGTAGGTGGCACAAGAGTTCGGCTGGGTTCGTGAGTGCCATGCAAGGTTCATGCAGGTTCGGGAACCCATTAGGGTTCGTCTGACTATGATCAACGAACCATTGGTTCGCCAGTAGTGTAGGGTTCGCCAAGGAAGGTTCGTACAGAAGAGGGTTCGCTGGACATCAATTGATTCGGCATGTTGAGCAACGAACCGTGTAGGGGTTCGCCTGAAAATTCGGAGGATGGTTCGTGAGATGGCTGGTTCGGCATAGGATCGTGAGGACCCCTAGGGTTTGGCTGATAACCCAACGAACCATGCATGGTTCGCTTAGGTTCGCTATGTGCTCAAGGGTTCGGCCAGGAAACCTGTATGGTTCGGCCTTATGCTGTATGCATCGAACCCTCCCGAACCTGTCATCCCCATCATCAGCTTCATCGAATCCAGGTTATTCCAACTCGGTTTACACCATATGAGTAACCAGAACCACGATCGAACCATTATGCTTTGAACTAAAGATGGAATAACCGGCTAAAACTCACGTTCGCATATCAACACCCAAAAACCCTAATTTCCAGATTTTTCAAGCGTAAATACCTCGACTTTGGCTGGCTGATTTCGCTGATTTCTTGTACTTTCGTGCAGATAATGTTGAGAGCTTCGAGTGGACACCAAGAACGACGAAATCCGTTGAGAAACGAAGAAGATACGCGCGTTTGAAAGTCGGTTTTCTAGAGAGAGAGGGTAGACGGGATTTCTAGAGAGAGAAGTGGTTGTTGGAGAATTAAATGAGAAAATGACCCTCTTTAGGGCTTTTATAGTCCGGGTGGTATTCGGGTTCGTTTCGGTCGCTCGGTTCGCGTTTCCGGAACGTAACGCGTATTTTACGCGCATTTAAAATAAAAGAGTTGTTAAACACAATTAAATGATGAGTTTCAAAATTGTAAAATTATAAAATAATTAATATAATTATTTTTACTCTTCGTGCGTTGTCAGATCGTTAAACATTCACAATTACGTGTATACCCGCAATCGCGTACGTTTTCCGATCGTATTAATTATTTAAAGTCGTTTAATCATAATTATAAGTTCAACATTCGTATCATTATGGATCGTCACCCATAACTATACTCAGTCTCGCTTACGTATTACGATTTTTGTTGAATTAATTGTCATAATATTCGTCTTAACACTACGCACCAACACTATCCTGTTACACCGAACGCAGTATATATATAGGGCTCACTCTCGCTGCCCACCACTGTTTCGATATAACACAATATTGTTCTTGCCTAGTGAACTCGACTGTAAATAAGTAATACATACTTGTCTCAAGAAATAATGATTCTAACACACAAGCACATAATGAACACATGAATCACATTGATTTACTGGACATTGACACACACTGTTCTAACACTGTTTACGACTACCATGACTAAATGCACAAATGTTACAGTCTCCCCTAGTTAAGGGAATTTCGTCCCGAAATTAACTAGCCGAAGATACTGTAAAAAGATGAGGGTACTTAAGCTTCATCTGGTCTTCACGTTCCCAGGTGAACTCAGCACCGCGTTTGCCCTCCCATCGTACTTTCACGATCGGGATACGGCTGCGTTTAAGTTTCTTGACCCCATGATCCATGATCTCAACTGGACTTTCTATGAATTGCATGTTATTCTGAATCTGAATGTCTTCCAGTGGAATCTGAACATCATGATCTGCCAAGCATTTCTTAAGATTCGATACATGAAAAGTATCGTGAACATTGCTTAGCTCCACTGGAAGTTTGAGTTTGTAGGCTACGGGACCAATCTGTTCCAGGATCTCAAAAGGTCCAACGTACCTTGGTGCAAGTTTCCCTTTCTTCCCGAATCGGACAACGCCTTTCCAGGGAGAAACTTTGAGTAAGACTCGGTCACCAACTTGAAACTCAAGCGGTTTCCGACGTCGATCAGCATAACTCTTCTGCCGATCTCGTGCGGCCTTAAGCCGTGACTGAATGATTGTGATTTTGTCTGATGTTTCCTGAATGAGTTCTGGTCCTACGACCTGTGAGTCACCAATCTCGGTCCAACAGACCGGTGATCGGCACTTTCTACCATATAGAGCTTCGAATGGTGCACATTGAATGCTCGTATGATAGCTATTGTTATATGAAAACTCAATGAGTGGGAGATGAGTGTCCCAACTTCCACCGAAGTCAATGACACAAGAACGAAGCATGTCTTCAAGTGTTTGGATAGTCCTTTCGCTTTGACCATCGGTTTGGGGATGATACGCCGTGCTAAGATTAACACGCGTTCCCAAAGCCTTTTGCAATGATTGCCAAAAGCGAGAAGTAAAACGACTATCACGATCAGATATAATTGATGTTGGAGTACCATGACGTGCAATGATTTCGTTGATGTACAATGTAGATAACTTCTCCATCTTGTAATCCTCTCGGATAGGGAGAAAATGAGCAGATTTGGTGAGTCAATCAACGATCACCCAAATCGAATCGAAACCTCGCGGAGTTCTCGGCAACTTAGTTATGAAATCCATGGAAATTTGCTCCCATTTCCATTGAGGAATCTCAGGTTGCTGTAGAAGTCCCGAAGGTTTTTGATGTTCTGCTTTGACCTTTGAACATGTAAGACATTTTCCCACATACAGTGCTATGTCTTTCTTCATTCCCGGCCACCAGTAAGATGTCCTCAAGTCCTGATACATCTTGTCGGCTCCAGGATGAACTGAGTATCGCGACTTATGAGCCTCATCACAGATGAGTGTGCGCAATTCTTCAGACTTCGGAATCCAAATGCGGCCGTTGAGATATAACACCCCATCAGCTCGAGGTTCTAGTTTCTTCTCAATGCCACAATCCAAGTCTGTCTTGAGTTGATTGTCTGTTACTACTTGTTGTTGTGCAATGCGAATCAAGTCTTTCAAGTTTGGCTGTGTGTTGATCTCCATGGCTCTTACACGAATCGGTTTGACTGGTTCCTTGCGACTAAGAGCATCCGCCACCACATTGGCTTTACCCGGATGGTAACGAATCTCACAGTCGTAATCAGTTAGAAGCTCAACCCAACGTCGTTGTCTCATGTTGAGTTCTTTCTGATTGAGAATGTGTTGCAGGCTCTTGTGGTCTGTATAGATGACACATTTAGTACCATACAGGTAGTGTCTCCAAATCTTCAATGCAAAGACCACAGCCCCTAACTCAAGGTCATGAGTAGTGTAGTTCTTCTCGTGAACCTTAAGCTGTCTTGAAGCATAAGCAATGACCTTGTCCCGTTGCATAAGTACACAACCGAGACCAAGGTTTGAAGCATCACAGTAGACAATGAAATCATCACTGCCTTCTGGAAGACTAAGGATAGGGGAGTTGCATAACTTCTGTTTAAGAAGTTGAAATGCATCTTCTTGTTTCTGTCCCCATATAAACGCTTGACTTTTCTGAGTTAATGTGGTAAGTGGCAAGGCTATCTTAGAGAAGTTTGCAATGAATCTTCTGTAATAACCTGCCAAACCCAGAAATGAACGAATCTCTGTTGGAGTAGATGGAGTAGTCCAGTTCTTAATCGCCTCAATCTTTGCTGGATCTACATGTTTTCCATCCCTGTTGATGACATGTCCTAAGAAGTGAACTTCCTTTAGCCAAAACTCACATTTTGAGAATTTAGCATATAGTTGTTCAGTTCTTAGTAACTCTAAGACTTTCCTCAAATGATCCTCGTGCTCTTGTTCTGACTTGGAATAAATCAATATATCGTCAATGAAGACAATAACAAACTGA
The DNA here is from genome assembly GCA_009363875.1 of Mikania micrantha. Lineage (NCBI taxonomy): Eukaryota > Viridiplantae > Streptophyta > Magnoliopsida > Asterales > Asteraceae > Mikania > Mikania micrantha. The sequence continues at coordinate 50,243,719 of CM018695.1, read as the reverse complement.
TCCAAGTAAGGCCTACAGACTCGATTCATCAAGTCCATGAACACTGCGGTGCATTGGTCAGCCCAAATGGCATAACCACAAACTCATAGTGTCCATATCGAGTCCTAAATGCCGTCTTTGGTATATCCTCATCATTTACTCTTAACTGATGATACCCGGATCGCAAATCAATCTTAGAGAAGCAAGTTGCTCCCTGTAATTGATCAAACAGATCATCGATCCTGGGCAGAGGATATCTATTCTTGATTGTCAACTTGTTCAGCTCACGATAGTCGATGCACATACGAAATGAACCGTCTTTCTTTTTGACAAAGAGAACCGGAGCTCCCCATGGAGAGAAACTCGGTCTTATGAAACCTTTGTCTAAAAGTTCTTGAAGCTGACTAGACAGTTCTTGCATCTCAGACGGTGCTAATCGATACGGTGACTTCGCCACTGGGTTTGCTCCAGGGACGAGATCAATTCTAAACTCCACTTGTCGGACTGGTGGTAGTCCAGGCAAGTCTTCTGGAAATACGTCTGGATATTCTTTGATAACTGGAACATCTCCAACTGCTTTCTTTTCAGGTTTCTTTTCCACTACATGAGCTAGGAAAGCATAATATTTCTTCTTCAAGTACTTCCTCGCCTTGATGCACGATACAATCTTCAATCCGCGGCATGGTTTCTCGCCGTAGACTATCATCGTTTCGCCGGACGGTAAGGGGATTCGGATAAGTTTCTCAGAGCATACGATTTCAGCATTGTTTTTGGATAACCAATCCATTCCTACTACAACTTCGAAGCTTCCGAGAGTCATAGGAATGAGATCGATGGAAAAGAGATGGTCATTTAATCTTAGCTCACAAGCATGAATTATGGAATCTACAACTATGGTCTTACCATTCGCTACTTCTACAGTATAAGGAGCAGTAAGTGTGGATAGTTGCATATTAAGCAAAGAAGCAGTATGAGTAGAGATAAAACTTTTATCGGCACCAGTATCAAATATGATAGGAACATAATGATCATTGATAAGAAATGTACCCGTGATGACTGCCGGCTCTTCACGTGCTTCAGCAGTTCCAATAACAAAAGCACGAGCAGCAGCAGTATTGTTGTTGAGTTTTGGACACTGATTTCTGAAGTGTCCCTCTGCTCCACAATTATAACAGGCCCTTCCACCTGTAGCAGCAGTGGTAGTGGTAGCAGTTGTTGCAGCAGCAAGATGAGCAGCTCGGCATGTAGCTGCAAAGTGTCCCATACGCCCACATTTGAGACACTTCTTGCATGGAGTGTTGGGCAGATGATGATACTGGCATTTGGTGCAAAGTGGAAATGTGCCAGTATAAGACTTTCTGGCGTTAGCAGGTTGTGGCATAGCATTGATAGGTGTGGCATGAGTAGGTGCAGCCGCAGTCAACGCTGCAAAGTTCTTGATTGTCTTTTGCTTCTTCTTCTTGTGATGGTGCTGTTCAGGCTTCTTGCCTTCTTCAATCTGTGCTCTCTTGAATCCCTTTCGGGTGAGCACTCCAGACTTCACATACTCTTCAGTAAGAGTAGCACCAAGTTGAATCGCCGCCTCCAGAGTAGTAGGGTTATTACCCATGACAGTTCCCCTGACTACTAAAGGTAGACCTTCAATGTATTTCTCTATCCTGCGGGATAGAGGAGTAACCAAATGGGGTACCAGAATGCACAACTCATGGAATCGAGTTGTATACTTTGCGTTCTCTCCACTGTCTTGCACCAGATTCCACATCTCCACCTCCAGTTTCTTCAGTTCATGACGTGGACAAAACTTTTCCACAAGTAAGTTCTTGAATCCGTCCCACGGTAAAGCTAGAGCGACTTCGCGTCCTCTGGTGTTCTTTTCAGAATTCCACCAAGTGAGTGCGCCCTTATGAAAAGCGCTTGAGGCCATCTTGACCTTCAGATTCTCAGGACATCCAGTGAAGTCGAGAATGTCTTCAATGCTTTCCAGCCATTGCAGTAGGCCGGTACCAGAGTACTTAGGAGGCTTAGCATCGTTGAACTGCTTGAAAGTAAAGTTAGCAGTTCCAGCGTTAGTGGCATTTGAGTTGTGTGCGGAATCACTGGTACTTCCCCGAAGATTCTGGGTGATATCAGTGACCATGCCAGGAATCACATCCCGCATATGAACCGCGATAGCTCGAGCAATCTTGTTGATCTCATCGTCGTTGCCACTTGTTGAACCCCCTCCGTTAGGATCACGTCGGGGAGGCATCCTACGAATAGAAGCCACAAGCGGGTCAGTAATGAGGAAGGATACAATTGAATTTTCATGATAAGGTCAGTAATATATCCATACTACTAGTATTATCATTCAATTGCAATATGATCCAGTACACGTATAAGTTATCAACTTATTTGCATACTTATCATGTGAATATGTACGATGTCCCATGATCTCTCCACCAAATCTACACACTGACACTTTCCCGATATACCGAAAACAACTTATATATAGAGCTCACTCTCGCTGCCCACCACCGTTTCGATATACCACGATCATGCCCTTGCTAGCATTTGGCAACACGTTTGTACTGATTTCCAAGTGTGTTCCTTTGATTAAGAATCCCATGATCTTTGATCAACTTGAACTATGATTGATTCCATGATTGAACTATGATTATGTTATGCGTGCACCTACTAACAATTGTTAACATGTAGAACTAAATCATACGTGTGCTCTACATTTTTCTTGTTAACTATGTTAGTAAGTACTAATGATGTAATCACTTAAGAATTTCACTTAAGGTTTACATTTACAGAAGGTTCACAACTTGATTGAATCACCATAATGTTTGGTTCATCCAAGTTTGAATTGCACTATGATTTGATTCACCAATGATTGTTTCCCAAATGTTTGTATCCCATGTGTTTGACTAATGTTCCATGTTTCCAGTTGATCCCAAATCCTCACTCCAGATACAAACGCCGGATTCCCCCTAACATACTGAAATAAGCTTATATATAGGGTAAGCTCTCACCGACCCACCACTTACCTCAACACGTCAGCGTTAATCCGTCGTCTATATTTGGGGCTAAGATTCCAACTGTTGATTGATTATGATTGTTTCATGATTGCCTCTTGTTCTATGGATATGTTTATGATTATGTAAACCATGGTTCTTAATTTGCTTGAAATTAAAACCTTAGGTTTTAGCATGTGTGTCCTAGGTTAATTAACCTAGGTTCTCAATACTTACAGTATCGAGTATAATGATCTCTTGTGAGAACTTCAACTAAAGAATACTGTTACACAGATTCTAAGTTATAAAGTTCCTATGATAATGAACACCTGATAATGATAACAATGACAACAATGACAAGGATTTCAAATCAAGACTCTAAATTAATAGTTCTTGACCTTTGAATTCCTATAATGAGCATGACAAGGATTTCAAATCAAGACTCTAAATTAATAGATCTTGACATTTGAATTCCTATAATGAATATGACAAGGATTTCAAATCAAGACTCTAAATTAATAGACCTCGACATTTGAATTCCTATAATGAATATGACAAGGACTTTAGATCAAAAATACCAATCTTTGCCTCTAAATCACATAATGAATATGACAAGGATCTTAGATCAAAGATACTAAATTAATAGATCTTTGCCTCTAAATCCCATAATGAATATGACAAGGACTTTAGATCAAAGATATCAATCTTTGCCTCTAAATCCTATAATGATCTCTGTGTGAGAATTTCAGATCAAGGATACTAAGAATACAGATCCTTGCCTCTGAAATCCTTAAATGCATATGTGTGAGAATTTAATTCGGTTTCTAAAATTATAGAAGTCCGATTCAAACTCTTTGACTCGATATCTAATCTTAGTAAAACGTCCCTAAGATCTTTCAAGCTTGATGTAGACTTAATGCTCACTTAAGTTACTTAGATCCTAAGTATCCTCAAGTCTATAGCACTTAGTCCTATTGGGTAGCTTAGGTTATAGTCTAGGTCATCAAACATTGGGTTTTTTTCCTAGTTCTCTACAACCTTGGCTCTGATACCAACCTGTCACACCCCTGCGCGCGTGCGGAATCCACGGCGCGGTGACGTATGATCAGTTGAATCATGCACAAGTATTGAATAAGAACAACCACAATGGATTACTAAGTTGCATAATGTTTAGACAATTGTTTAGTTACAGACAATCTATCTACCAAAAGAAAGACAACTACAGACCCAAAATATAGTTTACAAAATAAGACTTCAAACAAGACAATTAAACAATTAGGATTTTGTGTGTTTCTAATCCATCCTAGCATGTTTCTTCATCTTGTTCTATCTTAGAATGGTCTCCTTAGTTGTCCCTGAGAATGTCTTAAACCTGATTACCTGAAACACGTGAAAAGTAACTGTCAACTACAGACGTAGTTGGTGAGAACAATAGGTTTAAACATTTGTAAACATGAGTATATGATATAAGGCATAGGTAAGTTAAAGCATCATAAGATTCACACGGATGAGCTGCAACCCAAACTAACATCAAGTAAGAAAATGAGTGTAAACAGTCCAATCACTATTTGCACGAGAGTCAACATATAATATCAAGTCCCAAACCACGTTTGGAGTTAGATAATGTGTCAACAGTTTTGATAAAACCATATGTAACCGAAATCTGCAGTTAGTTTATAAAACAGATTTAAAAACTAACTGCAGCAATCGGCCTGCCCCAATGTGTGTGTCCGCTTTCCCTTGTTGTGATCACCCAGTACTAACGCTAATGAATATGATACTTGATGCTTTTACAAGTTTGTTTACAACAATAGACACCATGTTTCTGAACCTTACTTTAACCGGATGTGTTAATGCCTTATTTGATAACATGAATTAAAAACCTAGATTTAATTCCACGAATTAAATCCTTTGTTTTGAATACCATGAAATGAACCACTTGATTTGAATACCATGATGTGAACCACTTGATTTGAATACCATGATGTGAACCACTTGATTTGAATACCATGATGTGAACCACTTGAATTGAATACCATGATGTGAACCACTTGATTTGAATACCATAAAATAGTGACCTTGTGTAACAACAAGGTTTATAACAAAAGAGTTTATAAAATCCTTCATTTATACATTTGAGTAAATCGGTTACAAAACAGTTCAAAGATTCTTTATAAAACCTTTTTAGTGAAAAGAGTTTAAGGATTGATAATTCCTTTAAAACAGTTGGTGAATCCCTAGGATTCGTAAAATGAACCCATAATGTTTATAAGAATACACACACCTTGTGTAATGAAATATGATTGTAAACGATTGGTTTGATCACGTGTTCCACCCCAAAACAGTTATAAAACAGTAAAAGAGGGGCTAAAGTTCTCACCTGTCTGCAGTAGACTCTGAACTAAAACAGATAGCAAGTAGCAAACAGGACTTCTAATTGTTTCCTATAACATTGTAATCATACATAAGATATAGGATTTATAATTGTATAGACTTTGATTCATTGATTGACTTGTGTTCTATTGAACTTGATTAACACTTGATAACTTGTTCTCATGATTATGATTGTTGTGAAAACTTGAAAGTTATGATTTGAATCACTTGATTGATCATGGGTCAATGAAACATATGAAATGTTCATTTATGCATAACCTTATGCATAAAATGATAATTGTTTGAGAATTTGATAACCATTGATCAACATGAAATGTATGAACATGTTTAGGTGTTCTAGACTCTTGTGACTATGAATTGATCTCATTATTAGTTTAGGTTAATCTTAACCCAACTAAATCAATTCATAGACATTTTGTATTGTAGACCACCACATGGGCCATTTAAGTTAATGATGGCCCAATTGGAGGTGGTGTTGGGCCAACCGGTAGGCACCTAGGTCTTGTAACCCGCCAAGGCTAATATCGAGTTAATTAGATCATAATGAATCATATGGGCTTGGTTTGGGCCTACGGAACTTGAGTTGTGCCATCCAATGTTCATGTAGGCCATTTAAGCTTCTAAGTCACTATTGGGCCACCTAAGATCATCATGGGCCAAATAGGATCTAATTGGGCCTATCAGCATTGTTTTGGGCCATAAGATATTGAATTGGGCTACATGGAATTGGATTGGGCCGAAAGGTTTACGGGTTGGCAATCATGGGCAGCGAACCTTGTTCCACATCCCCCTAAGGTTCGACTGAAGTTGTTCAAGGTCCTAGGTTCGTGAAGGTTCCTAAGGTTCGACTAATAATGCAACGAATCATGTAGGGTTCGTTCATGCCACTAGTTTATGGTTCGGCTGTTTCTAGCTTCAAGTTGGTTCGTCAATATGTTGAAAGGTTCGTAGGTGGCACAAGAGTTCGGCTGGGTTCGTGAGTGCCATGCAAGGTTCATGCAGGTTCGGGAACCCATTAGGGTCCGTCTGACTATGATCAACGAACCATTGGTTCGCCAGTAGTGTAGGGTTCGCCAAGGAAGGTTCGTACAGAAGAGGGTTCGCTGGACATCAATTGATTCGGCATGTTGAGCAACGAACCGTGTAGGGGTTCGCCTGAAAATTCGGAGGATGGTTCGTGAGATGGCTGGTTCGGCATAGGCTCGTGAGGACCCCTAGGGTTTGGCTGATAACCCAACGAACCATGCATGGTTCGCTTAGGTTCGCTATGTGCTCAAGGGTTCGCCCAGGAAACCTGTATGGTTCGGCCTCATGCTGTATGCATCGAACCCTCCCGAACCTGTCATCCCCATCATCAGCTTCATCGAATCCAGGTTATTCCAACTCGGTTTACACCATATGAGTAACCAGAACCACGATCGAACCATTATGCTTTGAACTAAAGATGGAATAACCGGCTAAAACTCACGTTCGCATATCAACACCCAAAAACCCTAATTTCCAGATTTTTCAAGCGTAAATACCTCGACTTTGGCTGGCTGATTTCGCTGATTTCTTGTACTTTCGTGTAGATAATGTTGAGAGCTTCGAGTGGACACCAAGAACGACGAAATCCGTTGAGAAACGAAGAAGATACACGCGTTTGAAGGTCGGTTTTCTAGAGAGAGAGAGGGTAGACGGGATTTCTAGAGAGAGAAGTGGTTGTTGGAGAATTAAATGAGAAAATGACCCTCTTTAGGGCTTTTATAGTCCGGGTGGTATTCGGGTTCGTTTCGGTCGCTCGGTTCGCGTTTCCGGAACGTAACGCGTATTTTACGCGCATTTAAAATAAAAGAGTTGTTAAACACAATTAAATGATGAGTTTCAAAATTGTAAAATTATAAAATAATTAATATAATTATTTTTACTCTTCGTGCGTTGTCAGATCGTTAAACATTCACAATTACGTGTATACCCGCAATCGCGTACGTTTTCCGATCGTATTAATTATTTAAAGTCGTTTAATCATAATTATAAGTTCAACATTCGTATCATTATGGATCGTCACCCATAACTATACTCAGTCTCGCTTACGTATTACGATTTTTGTTGAATTAATTGTCATAATATTCGTCTTAACACTACGCACCAACACTATCCTGTTACACCGAACGCAGTATATATATAGGGCTCACTCTCGCTGCCCACCACTGTTTCGATATAACACAATACTGTTCTTGCCTAGTGAACTCGACTGTAAATAAGTAATACATACTTGTCTCAAGAAATAATGATTCTAACACACAAGCACATAATGAACACATGAATCACATTGATTTACTGGACATTGACACACACTGTTCTAACACTGTTTACGACTACCATGACTAAATGCACAAATGTTACACTCCGCTAGGGAGAGGTATGCGCACGACCTTGTCGTGGCAAATGATTTCAGCCTGGTTTTCGGACAACCAATCCATGCCTACTACAACATCAAAACTGCCTAGTGTAACTGGCATAAGGTCAATCTTAAATTTATGGCCTGCTAGCTCTAAAGTGCATTCTTTAAGAATGTGCTTAGTCACAATCAATTTACCATCAGCTAGCTCTACTGTATATTCAACCTCTAAGGGCGTTGGGGGTAATGGCAAGTATCTCACTAAAATCCTTAGATATAAAGCTTTTCTCAGCTCCAGTATCAAACAACACAGATGCATAATTATCGTTTAAGAGATACGTACCGGTTGCAAGGTTGGGATCCCTTCTGGCCTCCTTAGCCCCAATCACGAAGGCTCGCCCCCTCGTGCCATTGTTCCCATTGTTGTTCTGTTGGTTTTTGTTGTTGTTTTTCAGGTGTGGGCAGTCCTTCTTGAAGTGCCCTGGCTTTCCACATTCGAAGCAGCCCTTTGGTGCTTCAAGTTGTTGTTGTTGTTGGGGTTGTGGAGTCTTTGCAAGTAGTTCACCCCTGCAGTCTTTAGCTGCATGTCCCCCTTTTCCACAGCGCTGACATTGAAAGCGACCACACTGACCCTGTGCATGGTGGAAGTTGCACTTTTGGCATTTGGGGTGTTTTCCTGCATAGCCCCCTTGGTTTTGAGTGGTGGGGATGGGTGGTGCATAAGCTTGGGTCGATCCAAACTTACGCTGCTGTGGTGGTGGTTGAAGAGTGGTTGGTTTATTCAGGGCGTCATCCCATTTTCGTTTGCCCTTGTCGTTGGTTGTGGTTACAGCACCGCGGGGTGGTAAGAGTCCTTGTGCGACAGCTGAATCGGTGAGCTTGTGAGTTAGTCGCACGGCTTGTTGCATAGTTATGGGGTCAGCAGAGAGCACCATGCCCTGAATTTGAGGTGGCAGTCCATCAATGTACTTCTCGATATGTTTGAAGGGTGGGTTTGCCATTTCCGGGCACAGGTTTGCCAGCTCATAAGACCTGGCAGTGTAGGCCTCAACCTCGGACCTAATCATCTTGTGGTTCCAGAACTCAGTCTCAAGTTTCTGCACCTCACCACGAGGGCAGTATTCGCGGTTCAACATTTGTTTAAAGTTATCCCAAGGCAGAGCATTGGCTGCATCAAGCCCTAGGTTCTGAACGTTGGCATTCCACCAAGTGAGGGCAGCTCCCTCGAATGTCCCTGCAGCGAACTTGACCCTGTCCTTGTTCCTGCAGTTGCTCATGGCGAAAGCTGATTCCGCCTTCTCAATCCAACGCAATAGTCCAACGGCACCCTCGGTACCGCTGAAGGAGTGGGGTTTGCAATCCAGGAACATCTTGAACGTGTAGAGGGGTGGGTTAGGATTCGCTCCTGAGATATGCAAAGAGTAAAGTTGGGTTAAGTATCGGGTAAACGTGTTGAATTGGAAACAATTGATTGTGATGCAAGGTGAATATGAAAAGGATTCTTCACCTTGGTTCAGTGGGTTTTGGTTACGGGCAGCTTCCCGTGCAGCAAGTACCTCCTCAACCCGTTCGTTGATGAGGGCGTTCAACTCAGCTTGAGTCAGGTTGATGTTTCCACATCCACCCGCATTCCTGCATCCTCCACGTCTTCCAGCCATGATCTTCATAGCGAGAATAAGTGTTAGTGTTTGCCCAATGACTAATGTAGGGTGTGCGGTAGGTACTGAAGAAAAACATGTAGAGCGATCGGTTCCACTGTCATGTGTAGTCACATGCGGTGACGATGATGACGCCATTTGCTATAGTGCGCGTAATAAGCGTGTGTGTACAATCATGTATGCCAGTATCACAATATTAAGCACTAAGTGTTGTGTGGAGACTAGTGGTTATAGACTAAGTTCACTTAATGCAAACCTAATTCGCAATAACCAGAGGCTCTGATACCAATCTGTCGCACCCCGAAAAAATCCCGTCCCTTCCGGGGCGCGAGCGGCGGCAGATTTTCAGGATCGCAGTCTTCGGTCACACAACATGCGAGACCTATATGTCTGATTTCGTACGTACATCCAGTAATTTGGATAAAACAGTTTAGTAATATCAGAGTTGCGGAAATAAAGTGTAAGTTGACAAAATGGTTTACTCATACATAGTTTGCGGAAGCATTAAATTAAAACAGTTTTCAAAACATCACAAGTTAAATGTTGCGGAAGCGATTAGAGGTGATTAACATTACACAACATATCAAATGATAATCAATGTTTAGTAAACTAAGACACTTAAACGGATGCATGCGACTCCGGCCTAGCATCCTATTCCTGGTGCGCGTGCCTTAATTACCTGAGAAAACATGCGAGTAAATGGTCAACACAAAGGTTGGTGAGAGCACAGGTTTGTAATCAGCAGTAAACATCAAATGTTTAAAGTAAATGTTTAGCAGGTCTATTTTTCAATACGATGCAATATCAATTGACAGCTAGTCAATATGTTTTATATCATATGCGGGTTCGCAACCGAAGCTAACATGCTGCCTCTCGCCATATCCATCCAAGATATGACAAATGTTGTTTGGTCAATTATGCACTGTTCCGACCTCCAGTCGGGGTGGCCATACGGCTCGCAACAGTGGGGCTTGTCAGGCCCAAATAGTACTATTCAGAATTACCTCGCTGAGCGCTACGCGCTATTAACGGTTCGAGGTGTGTTTAATGAGGACTTATCAGTTTTGTGGATGAATGCCACACATATGCATATACGATATTAGCATGTACAAAAATAACCAAAAGTGTGTAAGTTGTTCAAAAAAGTTGTATGCAATGTTTTCTCCCCCAAAGGTAGAAAATGTAAAAAGGGGCCATGAACTCACCTGTTACAGCAGTCCCGGTGTGTATGTGTTCGCGTCTGCGAATGCTAGCACCTGCTAGTATGCACCTATAACCATATAGGTGTAAGTATGTGTTTTGTGGTGTGTTGTATCCCATACAACTCCAAGTGTCGGTGTGCTCAACCGAGTGCGTGTGTTAACTAGTGAGACTCGACAAATCGTTGGTGACACGATTGTTGTGTTTATGTGCCTTGATGCACATAAGACACCCAAAATGCATCCTATGACTCATATCACATAAGTTACCATTTTTAGAAAGTTTCCAATTTAGGAAAGTGTGGTTATGAAATCCCATTTCACAACACTAATGACTTCCAATATGTTTACAAAATATGTTTAAACCCTTAAAACATGTCGTTTGCGCATAAATCACTATTTATGCCGTTTTGCCCAAATAAAGTTTCCTAAAATAGTAAGTGTCGGTTTGAATGCTTGTTTTCACAAATTAAAGTTTCCAATATGCTTAGAAATCATTTCTAAACATATTTCAACAATCAAAGTTCATCAAATCTTTCAAAAACATCGAAAGCCCTTTTTAGATTTACAAAAGTTTCTATTTATAGTAAGTTTCTATAAAACCATGTTTTTGACAAAATCAAATATCCCAATGTGTTTCTAAACACTCCAATACACATTTAACAACATCTAGACATGTCTAACATGTCTAGATCATCCCAAATCCAAGACTTGCAACATAAAAGTTTCCTTTTATGGCAAGTGTACCAAATCATTACCAAATCAAACCTAACTTAACCAATACTCGATTCTAACATTACTAAACATTAAAATCAGTAAATCCATGACAATAACACATCAAATCACCAACAATATCGTGTATAATAACCGTAAGGAGTTGCATGTGGGTTCTTAGCCCTTGCATGTACGATCTAATACTAGAAAAACGTTTAAAACTACCTTAGATGCTCTTTAAGTGGGTGGATTTGATCTGGACAGAAACTACAAGTATGGATGAAGACTCTCTTGCGTATTGATGGCCTCCACAATCTCTTTTCGGGTTTTAATGTCTTCAAATCACTCCAAGGATACAAGGATGTGGCTTAGGAAATGCTTGACAGGAGTTTAAGGACTGATTTCAAAGGGTTTAGTCGCTGGAAGATGAGAGAAATCGGAGGAATTGGTGAAGGAACTTGACTGAAATGATATGGGTTGGTATTTAAAAGAATTTTGATCTGCATGGCCTTCGCGTACCGCGAAGGCCGATCAAAAATGTTTATCGCGTACCGCGATGGGATTCGGGAGTCTCGACTCCCGGTTTGCGCCGCGTACCGCGAAGCCTTTCGCCGAGGGACCGTCGCGTACCGCGATGGGTCCATTTCCTTGTTTTTCGATTTCGTTGATACGATTTCGCTCGTACTTGATTCCTACGTTTATCCTAAACATCTAATGCACGTTTAAGCACATAAATACAAAGTAGCACATAAGTTTGATTGATCACCAACGTTCGTGAGACTCGTGTATGTTTCGATAATTCCTCGAATTATCTTTGATAGTTTGTGTTGGTGTGTAACGAAGTGTTTGCACGCTTGATTAATCCTAATCAACGTGTAATGCACAATTCAATAATTCCCCGAATCATTGTTTTGTGTTAGTGTTGTGTTTGCCACACTTGGTTTCCAAAACCAATGTGCAATGTACGATTCGATAGTTCCTCGAACTATCGTTTCGTAGTCGTTTGTGTTCAACTCATCTAATTAAACATAATTAAATGAAATGCAACAAGTATGAATGTGAAATTTAAAGGAAGTAAGAGTTGCAATTTACCTAAAATTGCCGGGTGTCACATCATCCCCTTGTTGAAAGAAATTTCGTCCCGAAATTTGGTTGTTGTTGGTAGTGTTTGAGAAACAAGAGTGTTTGCAAGACAAAAATTTTCCGGTTGTCACATCATCCCCTTGTTGAAGGAAATTTCGTCCCGAAATTTATTCGTTGTTTTCGGCGTTCGACGTTGTCTGCTTGAAGAGATGGGGATATTTGCGCATCATCTGATCCTCACGATCCCACGTGAATTCAGGTCCGCGTTTCGAGTTCCATCTAACTTTAACAATAGGAATCTTACTATGTTTGAGTTGTTCGACCTCACGGTCCATGATCTCCACCGGTTCTTCCACGAACCGTAGTTGCTCATCCACCTGGATCTCATCCAGTGGAACTACAAGTGTCTCATCTGATAAACATTTCTTCAGATTCGAGACGTGAAATACATTGTGAACTCCGTCGAGTTCGACTGGTAAGTTGAGTTGGTATGCCACTGGGCCAATCCTTTTCAGGATTTCGAAGGGTCCAATGTATCGTGGGTTCAGTTTGCCTCATTTACCGAAACGAATGACGCCTTTCCAGGGTGAAACTTTTAGAAGGACTTTGTCTCCTACCTGAAATTCGAAAGGCTTTCGACGTTTGTCGGCATAGCTCTTTTGACGATCACGAGCTGCTGCCATGCGATTTCTGATTTGCACGATTTTCTCCGTCATTTCGTGTACAAGTTCCGGACCAGTGAGCTGACTGTCGCCCACCTCCGCCCAGCAGATGGGTGATCGGCATTTCCTGCCATAGAGTGCCTCAAAAGGCGCTGCCTTGATACTGGTGTGGTAACTGTTGTTGTAGGAAAACTCCACCAATGGCAGGTGAGTTTCCTAGCTGTTACCAAAGTCTACTACGCACGCTCGTAGCATATCTTCAAGGGTTTGTATCGTGCGTTCGCTCTGGCCATCAGTTTGTGGGTGGTATGCCGTACTCATATCCAACCGCGTGCCAAGCGACTTCTGCAATGATTTCCAGAAGTTAGAGGTGAATCTGGCGTCTCGATCCGAAATAATGGAGATTGGCACTCCATGTCGCGAGACTACTTCCTTGACATAGATCCTGGCTAGTCTTTCCATCTTGTCATTTTCCTTGATCGCAAGGAAATGTGCTGACTTGGTCAGTCGGTCCACAATTACCCAAATAGTGTCACATCCACTAGGTGTTCGGGGTAATTTGGTGATGAAATCCATGAATATCTGTTCCCATTTCCACACGGGGATCTCGGGTTGTGTGAGTAATCCAGAGGGTTTCTGGTACTCGATCTTGACTTTGGCACAAGTTAAGCACTTGCCCACGTAGGTAGCGATGTCGGCTTTCATGTGTGGCCACCAGTAAGGTACCTTCAGATCGTGATACATCTTATCAGATCCTGGGTGAATGGAATACCGGGATTTGTGAGCCTCGTCCATCATAAGGTCTCGTAGGTTCCCGTGATGTGGAACCCAGACGCGTTCCATGAAATATTGTAAGCCATCGGCTTTTTCCGTAAGTTGTTGTTCCATTCCCCTTAGTGATTATGCCGCTAGGTTTTCCGGTTTAAGTGCCTCCACCTGGGCATTACGTATCTGCTCAGGGAGGTTGGGATGGATGGTGAGCTGTAAGGCTCGTACCCTTCTGGGTTTCGATGTGTTTTTCCGGCTTAGGGCATCGGCCACCACATTGGCCTTCCCCGGGTGATACTTGATAGCACACTCATAGTCGTTAAGAAGCTCGAGCCAGCGACGTTGTCGCATGTTCAATTCTTTCTGCTCGAATATGTGTTGGAGACTCTTATGATCAGTGTATATCGTACACTTTGTACCATACAGGTAGTGCCTCCAGATCTTGAGCGCAAATACCACGGCTCCAAGTTCCAAGTCGTGGGTGGTGTAGTTCTTCTCGTGGACTTTCAGTTGCCGAGAAGCATATGCGATCACCTTTTCCCGCTGCATCAGCACACAGCCGAGTCCTTGTATCGAGGCGTCGCAATATACTACGAAGTCGTCCGTTCCATCAGGAAGAGATAAGATAGGTGCACTACAGAGCTTCTGCTTGAGAAGTTGAAATGCATCCTCCTGTTTGTCAGTCCAGAGATACTTCTTGTCCTTATGGGTTAAAGCTGTAAGGGGTTGTGCTATCTTTGAAAATCCTTCGATAAATCGTCGATAATAGCCTGCCAAGCCTAGGAATTGTCGCACCTCAGTTGGGGTCTTTGGTGCTTCCCAGTTCTTGATCGCCTCTATCTTAGATTTATCAACATGTATTCCTTGTTCATTCACAACATGACCTAAGAATTGGACTTCTCGAATCCAGAAGTCGCATTTGGAGAGTTTAGCGTACAGCTTCTCTTGTCGTAGTAATTCAAGAGCCAATTGAATATGCTCTTTGTGTTCTTCCTGGTTTTTTGAGTAGATGAGAATATCATCTATAAAGACAATGATAAACTTGTCGAGGTATGGTTTGAACACTCTATTCATGAGGTCCATGAATACTGCGGGTGCGTTTGTTAGCCCAAACGGCATAACCAAAAACTCGTAATGGCCATACCGAGTGCGAAAAGCAGTCTTGGGGATATCTTCTTCCTGAATCCTCAACTGATGGTACCCAGATCGCAGATCGATCTTAGAGTAGTAACTTGATCCTTGTAGTTGATCGAACAAATCATCGATCCGAGGTAAGGGGTAACGGTTCTTGATTGTTACTTTGTTCAATTCCCGATAGTCAATGCACATACGGAAGGTGCCATCCTTCTTCTTTACGAACAAGACCGGAGCTCCCCAGGGTGAGAAGCTTGGTCTGATGAAACCCTTGTCCAGCAACTCCTGCAGCTGATTGGACAGTTCCTGCATCTCCGAAGGTGCAAGTCGATATGGTGCTCGTGCAATAGGCGCTGCTCCCGGCACAAGGTCTATGCGGAACTCCACTTGTCGAGGTGGTGGTAGTCCTGGTAGATCCTCAGGGAATACATCGGGATAGTCGCATACGACTGGGATATCTTCTATTCTCTTTTCCTCTTCAGTCTTGTCGGTGATAAGTGCCAGAATGGCTGTGTATCCCTTTCGTAAGCATTTGTGAGCTTTCATGCACGAGATGATGTTCAGAGGTGTGTCACTCCTTTCGCCCTTAATGTCTAGAGTTTCTCTGCTAGGGAGAGGTATGCGCACGACCTTGTCGTGGCAAATGATTTCAGCCTGGTTTTCGGACAACCAATCCATGCCTACTACAACATCAAAACTGCCTAGTGTAACTGGCATAAGGTCAATCTTAAATTTATGGCCTGCTAGCTCTAAAGTGCATTCTTTAAGAATGTGCTTAGTCACAATCAATTTACCATCAGCTAGCTCTACTGTATATTCAACCTCTAAGGGCGTTGGGGTAATGGCAAGTATCTCACTAAAATCCTTAGATATAAAGCTTTTCTCAGCTCCAGTATCAAACAACACAGATGCATAATTATCGTTTAAGAGATACGTACCGGTTGCAAGGTTAGGATCCCTTCTGGCCTCCTTAGCCCCAATCACGAAGGCTCGCTCCCTCGTGCCATTGTTCCCATTGTTGTTCTGTTGGTTGTTGTTGTTGTTTTCAGGTGTGGGCAGTCCTTCTTGAAGTGCCCTGGCTTTCCACATTCGAAGCAGCCCTTTGGTGCTTCAAGTTGTTGTTGTTGTTGGGGTTGTGGAGTCTTTGCAAGTAGTTCACCCCTGCAGTCTTTAGCTGCATGTCCCCCTTTTCCACAGCGCTGACATTGAAAGCGACCACACTGACCCTGTGCATGGTGGAAGTTGCACTTGTGGCATTTGGGGTGTTTTCCTGCATAGCCCCCTTGGTTTTGAGTGGTGGGGATGGGTGGTGCATAAGCTTGGGTCGATCCAAACTTACGCTGCTGTGGTGGTGGTTGAAGAGTGGTTGGTTTATTCAGGGCGTCATCCCATTTTCGTTTGCCCTTGTCGTTGGTTGTGGTTACAGCACCGCGGGGTGGTAAGAGTCCTTGTGCGACAGCTGAATCGGTGAGCTTGTGAGTTAGTCGCACGGCTTGTTGCATAGTTATGGGGTCAGCAGAGAGCACCATGCCCTGAATTTGAGGTGGCAGTCCATCAATGTACTTCTCGATATGTTTGAAGGGTGGGTTTGCCATTTCCGGGCACAGGTTTGCCAGCTCATAAGACCTGGCAGTGTAGGCCTCAACCTCGGACCTAATCATCTTGTGGTTCCAGAACTCAGTCTCAAGTTTCTGCACCTCACCACGAGGGCAGTATTCGCGGTTCAACATTTGTTTAAAGTTATCCCAAGGCAGAGCATTGGCTGCATCAAGCCCTAGGTTCTGAACGTTGGCATTCCACCAAGTGAGGGCAGCTCCCTCGAATGTCCCTGCAGCGAACTTGACCCTGTCCTTGTTCCTGCAGTTGCTCATGGCGAAAGCTGATTCCGCCTTCTCAATCCAACGCAATAGTCCAACGGCACCCTCGGTACCGCTGAAGGAGTGGGGTTTGCAATCCAGGAACATCTTGAACGTGCAGAGGGGTGGGTTAGGATTCGCTCCTGAGATATGCAAAGAGTAAAGTTGGGTTAAGTATCGGGTAAACGTGTTGAATTGGAAACAATTGATTGTGATGCAAGGTGAATATGAAAAGGATTCTTCACCTTGGTTCAGTGGGTTTTGGTTACGGGCAGCTTCCCGTGCAGCAAGTACCTCCTCAACCCGTTCGTTGATGAGGGCGTTCAACTCAGCTTGAGTCAGGTTGATGTTTCCACGTCCACCCGCATTCCTGCGTCCTCCACGTCTTCCAGCCATGATCTTCATAGCGAGAATAAGTGTTAGTGTTTGCCCAATGACTAATGTAGGGTGTGCGGTAGGTACTGAAGAAAAACATGTAGAGCGATCGGTTTCCACCGTCATGTGTAGTCACATGCGGTGACGATGATGACGCCATTTGCTATAGTGCGCGTAATAAGCGTGTGTGTACAATCATGTATGCCAGTATCACAATATTAAGCACTAAGTGTTGTGTGGAGACTAGTGGTTATAGACTAAGTTCACTAAATGCAAACCTAATTCGCAATAACCGGAGGCTCTGATACCAATCTGTCGCACCCGGAGAAAATCATGTCCCTTCCGGGGCGCGAGCGGCGGCAGATTTTCAGGATCGCAGTCTCCGGTCACACAACATGCGAGACCTATATGTCTGATTTCGTACGTACATCCAGTAATTTGGATAAAACAGTTTAGTAATATCAGAGTTGCGGAAATAAAGTGTAAGTTGACAAAATGGTTTACTCATACATAGTTTGCGGAAGCATTAAATTAAAACAGTTTTCAAAACATCACAAGTTAAATGTTGCGGAAGCGATTAGAGGTGATTAACATTACACAACATATCAAATGATAATCAATGTTTAGTAAACTAAGACACTTAAACGGATGCATGCGACTCCGGCCTAGCATCCTATTCCTGGTGCGCGTGCCTTAATTACCTGAGAAAACATGCGAGTAAAAGGTCAACACAAAGGTTGGTGAGAGCACAGGTTTGTAATCAGCAGTAAACATCAAATGTTTAAAGTAAATGTTTAGCAGGTCTATTTTTCAATACGATGCAATATCAATTGACAGCTAGTCAATATGTTTTATATCATATGCGGGTTCGCAACCGAAGCTAACATGCTGCCTCCCGCCATATCCATCCAAGATATGACAAATGTTGTTTGGTCAATTATGCACTGTTCCGACCTCCAGTCGGGGTGGCCATACGGCTCGCAACAGTGGGGCTTGTCAGGCCCAAATAGTACTATTCAGAATTACCACGCTGAGCGCTGAGCGCTACGCGCTATTAACGGTTCCAGGTGTGTTTAATGAGGACTTATCAGTTTTGTGAATGAATGCCACACATATGCATATACGATATTAGCATGTACAAAAATAACCAAAAGTGTGTAAGTTGTTCAAAAAAGTTGTATGCAATGTTTTCTCCCCCAAAGGTAGAAAATGTAAAAAGGGGCCGTGAACTCACCTGTTACAGCAGTCCCGGTGTGTATGTGTTCGCGTCTGCGAATGCTAGCACCTGCTAGTATGCACCTATAACCATATAGGTGTAAGTATGTGTTTTGTGGTGTGTTGTATCCCATACAACTCCAAGTGTCGGTGTGCTCAACCGAGTGCGTGTGTTAACTAGTGAGACTCGACAAATCGTTGGTGACACGATTGTTGTGTTTATGTGCCTTGATGCACATAAGACACCCAAAATGCATCCTATGACTCATATCACATAAGTTACCATTTTTAGAAAGTTTCCAATTTAGGAAAGTGTGGTTATGAAATCCCATTTCACAACACTAATGACTTCCAATATGTTTACAAAATATGTTTAAACCCTTAAAACATGTCGTTTGCGCATAAATCACTATTTATGCCGTTTTGCCCAAATAAAGTTTCCTAAAATAGTAAGTGTCGGTTTGAATGCTTGTTTTCACAAATTAAAGTTTCCAATATGCTTAGAAATCATTTCTAAACATATTTCAACAATCAAAGTTCATCAAATCTTTCAAAACATCGAAAGCCCTTTTTAGATTTACAAAAGTTTCTATTTATAGTAAGTTTCTATAAAACCATGTTTTTGACAAAATCAAATATCCCAATGTGTTTCTAAACACTCCAATACACATTTAACAACATCTAGACATGTCTAACATGTCTAGATCATCCCAAATCCAAGACTTGCAACATAAAAGTTTCCTTTTATGGCAAGTGTACCAAATCATTACCAAATCAAACCTAACTTAACCAATACTCGATTCTAACATTACTAAACACTAAAATCAGTAAATCCATGACAATAACACATCAAATCACCAACAATATCGTGTATAATAACCGTAAGGAGTTGCATGTGGGTTCTTAGCCCTTGCATGTACGATCTAATACTAGAAAAACGTTTAAAACTACCTTAGATGCTCTTTAAGTGGATGGATTTGATCTGGACAGAAACTACAAGTATGGATGAAGACTCTCTTGCGTGTTGATGGCCTCCACGATCTCTCTTCGGGTTTTAATGTCTTCAAATCACTCCAAGGATACAAGGATGTGGCTTAGGAAATGCTTGACAGGAGTTTAAGGACTGATTTCAAAGGGTTTAGTCGCTGGAAGATGAGAGAAATCGGAGGAATTGGTGAAGGAACTCGACTGAAATGATATGGGTTGGTATTTAAAAGAATTTTGATCTGCATGGCCTTCGCGTACCGCGAAGGCCGATAAAAAATGTTTATCGCGTACCGCGATGGGATTCGGGAGTCTCGACTCCCGGTTTGCGTCGCGTACCGCGAAGCCTTTCGCCGAGGGACCGTCGCGTACCGCGATGGGTCCATTTCCTTGTTTTTCGATTTCGTTGATACGATTTCGCTCGTACTTGATTCCTACGTTTATCCTAAACATCTAATGCACGTTTAAGCACATAAATACAAAGTACCACATAAGTTTGATTGATCACCAACGTTCATGAGACTCGTGTGTGTTTCGATAATTCTTCGAATTATATTTGATAGTTTGTGTTGGTGTGTAACGAAGTGTTTGCACGCTTGATTAATCCTAATCAACGTGTAATGCACAATTCAATAATTCCCCGAATCATTGTTTTGTGTTAGTGTTGTGTTTGCCACACTTGGTTTCTAAAACCAATGTGCAATGTACGATTCGATAGTTCCTCGAACTATCGTTTCGTAGTCGTTTGTATTCAACTCATCTAATTAAACATAATTAAATGAAATGCAACAAGTATGAATGTGAAATGTAAAGGAAGTAAGAGTTGCAATTTACCTGAAATTGCCGGGTGTCACAGACTTGATGCTTAAACTATATGCTCGATGCTTATGCTATAAACTTGAAGCTTAAACTAGATGCTTGATGCTCATGCTATAAACTCAATGCGCAGACTATATGCTCAAGACTTATGCTATAAACTCTATGCTTAAACTATATACACGATGCTAATGTTACGGATTATGTGCTCAAACTATATGCTAATGCTTGAAACTATATGCTCAAAGCTATGATTGTGTGCGAAATGCTAAGCTTGTATCTAATCATGGACTACGTAATTGCTAAACACTGCTAGAGCAGAGCTTGTACCCACGCATTGAGATACGTGGAAGCTAAACTATGACGATGCTAAGCTGTTATCAATATAAGAGACATGTAATTGCCAAACATTGCTAGAGCAAGGCTTGTGTCTTCTTATATGAGATATGTAAATGCTAAACTATTTGTGTGTGCACGGCTTGTGTCTATGTATAAGATACGTAATTGCTAAACACTGCTAGAGCAGAGGTTGTGTCTTTATATAGGAGACACGTAATTGCTAGACTATTCGGATGCTAAGCTTAAACCAATTCATGAGATACGTAATGGCTAAACACTGCTAGAGCAGAGCTTGTACCCACGCATGAGATTGGTGAATGCTAAACTATGATGTGTGAAACAATGATGTTTGGACAACTTATGCTAAAGCTTATCTACATAAATGCTATAAACTTGTAAACTTGAAACAGTACACTAAAGCTATGGTGAAGATTGGGATTGTAGGTAAAATGCTTAATTATCATTAACAACAATGTCATATGTGATTTAGTATGTGATGGGATGTTGGCTTGACGGGCGGTAAGTTCGACCCTACATATGCTCTATATATAAGCATACCGAATTGGATATTACATGTGATGTTAATGAGATTAAGGTTGTTACCGAAAGAGGTTTGCTAAAGCTATTTTTAAACTCATAAACTTTATGAACTCACCAACCATTGTGTTGACTTGGTTTTCTTACATGCTTTCTCAGGTGACACACATGAATAGGCTAAGGCTTTTGGATTGCATACTAGGCTGTCCAGTTAGAGGACCTAGTAGATTTTTGGATGGCACATATTTTGTTATGGAAGCAAATCACTTTTGATATCTTGTACAGATACAAGATAGAAAACATTTGATTCTTTTGATAGGTTTACCGGGTTAAATTACTGAACATTGATATTGTAATTTAACTTTGTAATCCTAGTTTAATGCTTTATTGTGCTTTAGCTATTCTTAACATTGATGCTATGTAAACAATCTGATCATCACGATTATCACTCACGATATCGCGCCCCGAGAACCTTCCGCCCGGCGGGGAACACGATCCGTCCCGCCGGCTCGGGGTGTGACAATTAATCATTGTCATTGATCATTTCAAAGAATGATCACGACAATCACGACAATCACAACTATTGTTATAATCAAATGGTTAAAACTATTATGATCTATGATATGATTTTATGATAAACGGGCATTATAACGGCTTATAAAAATGAGGTTTCGTATACTTGTTTTGGACAGAGTCTCTGTTTATAAAAGTGAGGTTTTCAGGTTTTAAGTCGGGTAGAACCTCAACTTATATTTCTTAAGTTTCCTGAAAACAATTGGGCAGAATCTCTGCTTATAATTGTTTGTTTCCCAAAAATTAGTCGGGTAGAATTTCGACGTATTTTTTATTAAATACAAACAATTAGACATAATCCTATCATATAATAATAATAAGATCTAAAACAAGCATCATAACAGATTGAAATTATACGATATTTTTACCTCACAGAAGTTTGTCAGTACCGCGCGTTGAATACTAGATAATTGGAGGGGTTAAATGTGGGTATTTGGAGGTGTAGGGTTGGGATTTGAGAGCCGGAAAGTGATTTTTCGCAAGCAGAATCGAAATCTGGTGATCTGTTATTTATAGGCGAATTTTGGGTCTGGGGCACATAACCTAGCCCCAGTGTTTGGTGCGAGGCATTACGCCCGGACATAGTAGTTTGCATGCCTCCCACGTGTTGACACATGGTGTCACGTGGCGTGCAATCTGACTGGTTTCTTGTTTTCGCGATAGCTTGAGCATACGAACTCTGTTTTACGTGTGGTTTTCGCCCACGTTCACGATTTTTTGAGCTCTTTCCAATAGTTATAATTTCAAGACCTGAAGAGTTCAAAATATCTGATCTCTTATTTAACGCTATATTCAACTCATTGTATCTTGAAATCGGAGGCCCGTTTCGTGATTTCGCTTACACTCATTCTCTTTGTTTCCGAGTTATGGTTCTAACCTGGAAATTACGAATTGTCACAATTACATTCATTCATACCAAACAGACCCTTTATTCTTTTCAAGATACGGAATTATAATGGTTTTATAACAAATAAAGATTGATATGAAACTTTTGATTTCAAATCATCAGTAAGGATTGGGAAACAATGGGGCCTCTCATACAAGTCCATAAAAATTTAATTATTTACAAACACAAATATGTTCATATTTTTAATCCTAATTTTTATAGTTATCTAAAGTTATTATTTTTATATTCCTAATTAATGATGTTAAAAAAAGAAGAAAGTTAAGAAAGAATTATTTATACAACAAAAAATGAACCAAATTTATAGAAATTCATATCCTTTATATTCATATACCTTTTAGTTTTCAATCATCAAACAAGAAATTGTGAGTTTTTAAATTTATATTAATTTATTTCTACAAATATAATTGTAACATTATGGTATAATATGAATTCCAAGTTTGTAAAAGCCAGGTAGTTATTTCATTTCTAAATACTATATGCTTATTACTCATTTAAAATTAGTACATTTTTGTTGATTTTTTTTGTTTCTTATCGAGCCTGTGTAACACACGGGTTATAACCTAGTGAGTTTATATAGAGTTTATTTTATTTTATTTTATTTCAAACATTAATGTTACCGTTTTTTATTTTTATTTTTTTTCTCCTTCCCAACGGTCATCACCCCGTGAGGAGCATTACGCCACCACCTATCACGCTCCACTCACACCCCATTAACACACACCCTAAGAATCAGCATCGGAATTTATCGTCACTATGAAATTGTAAATGATGGTTAAAAAAGGTAAGCACATATAGAACAATATATTCGAAACTAAGAAAAGATATTATATTTTAAAAGTTATATCCGGTAAAATATGTATAAATTAGTTATAATGATCAAATAATATATATAATGATTAAATAATAAAGAATGTTGTGATCAAATTAAAAAACAACAAAATTTTGTGAACAAAATCAAATCCAACCAAACCTACGTTGCCGACAAATTAAGCAAAAAAAAAAAAACAAAAAGAAAAAATAGAATAAAACCAATCAAACCATGCAAGCAAGTTGTGAAATGTTGGCCAATGTAATGTTAATATTTTGTTTATACATGGGTTTAATTAAAAAATAATAAATAGAAAAATATGATTTTTAATATAATTTATGATTGAATTTTTATATAATTTAATACTTTAAGTATTAAATAATAATGTCATTTCTTTGAATACATTTTTTTTTTAATTTTTTTCGACTTTTTTTAAAAAACTGTTTCTAAAATTTTCGTATTTTATAATAATTATTTAGTTTTTATAAAAAAATGAGTTATTTTGTTAATATATTTTTAATGTATTTAAAAAATTTAATTTAAAAATGGATAAAAAATATCTAATATAATTGTTTAATATAAGATGTATTTAATCAGATAAAGATGAGAAAATTATTGTGATTATAGTCTAGACTAGTGACATGTGTCTCATTTTATTTTTATTTATTAATATAAACTAGGTTAAATCACGTGTGTTGCACGAATTGAATAAATTAAATTTTCTTTACTTTATAATAAAAAATGTAACATTCATAAAAACATGTATATTCCATTAGTTTAATAAACATGTGTATTATATAAATTGAATAAAATAAAATATAATTTGTTAACACTTATAGTAGATACGATGTATTATTAAACATATGATAATTATAAATTTTGTCAAGTTAATTTTTTAAATATATTTTTTAATTGTGTAGTAACATTTTTTATGTAATTGATAAATATTAACTTTATTAAAATATAATTGTCTTTTAAATATTTTTTATCTTACTTAAATTAAATTAAATTAAATTAGAGTTAATATCAAAACATATGAAAAATTAGAATTAAAACTTAGATTTTTTAAGAAAATTAATTAATATAATAATTTGTCGAATTTAATAGTTATTACTATCAATATAGGAATGTTAATATTTGAATTAATAACCAATGATCATCAGCTCAAGTGGTTGAGGGGAGGTAGCATGTGGCTCCAATATTGGAGAGGTGAAGGATTCAAGTCTTGACATGGACAAAATATGGGTTCCATGCTGGACTAAGAGGTTTTCTCTCACCTATGGTGGGTTTCCTCATATTAGGTATGGATATGATCAGGTGAGTATATGACATGTCAGTGATTCAAATTGCAGTTCAAATATATATATATTGGGGAGGGATATTCTAAGAAGGCAAAAAACCATGAGAAGTGTGAGAAGCCATGAGAATGTGACACGTGTATTTTAGGGTAAAGGGTATAAACGTCAACACATAAATGGAGGCTGCACATGCAAGTCACATGTTAATTTCACCAAATTTTTTAAATGTATGTAACTATTTTATACGTTAAATTTTTTTAAAAAAAATTACACCATAAAATCACAAATTTCTTTACATTTCTAACGAGTATAATATTGTTATATTTAACAATAGAAAAAGAACAAACCTGATTGTTCTTGAAACTTGTGCGTTTTTATGGTGTTTTCATATTGTTTGTGAAACTAGACGTTTTATGGTGTTTTGAACATAAACAAAACACAACGTTTTTTAATTGCGTCATTTACACATGACGTTTTATGGTGTTTCTGTACTGTGTAATTTTCACAGACATTTTATGGTGTTTTTGAATTGTAATTTTATTTATGGTGTTTTTGAACTGTAATTTTATTTATGGTGTTTTTGAACTGTACTTTTATTCATGGTGTTTTTGGACTGTATAATTTTACACATTGTGTTTTATGGC